>VWYH01005896.1:177081-213962 GCA_013399365.1 Pampusana beccarii
CCCCCCCTCCTCCCCCCCCCCTCCCCCCCCCCTCTCCCCCCCCTCTCCCCCCCCTCCCCCCCCCCTCCCCCCTTTCTCCCCCTTTCTTTTCTTTTTTTTTTTTCCGTACAGAGGTATGGAACTATTTCCAGAGGGTTTTGGTGAAGAGATATGCCACTGAACGGAATGGAGTCAATGTTATAAGCGGGCCGATCTTTGACTATGACTATGATGGTTTACATGACACACCCGACAAAATAAAACAGTAAGAGTTTGTCTTTAAATTGGTTTGCTGTTGCTTTTCTTAATGGCAGCTTTATCTTAATTGATTGCCTGCATATTATTCAATTTCTGAGAGGATATATAATTTTCTCTTTCTAAAATTGTTGTTCATCAAGACTGAATGCCCCTGTAGTTAGGACAGTGGTAAAAAATAAGAAAATAGCAATTCAGCATGTTACTGTTCACCTTGACTTTGGAAGTAAATGTTCATTCATCCTTGAGATGAAGCTGAATCATGTTCCAAATAATTTATTTTCTCTAAAATTCTCCAGAACTTAGAAGCTGACAACTGGATATCAGAGCAAACCACAGCAGTGCTATTGAGTTAGGTACTCAAGTCTTTTGTTAATTCAGTAATGCATTCTCTCTATGTCTCTGAACTGAAGAAGCCTTTCAGCACTGCTGTGGTATTGCTACAGCACAATATCAAAACATGAGCTAATTGAATGCTCATATTCAGAGTGTGTTTAGGAATCAAACACATCTCAACAACATACATGTGTCCTCACACGTAGGGGAGGAAAAAACATGCTGTTTGTGAAACCTGCTTCTGGACAGGCTTGTCCTTCGGGATAAACACTTGCTTTATTCCCCCAGGTTTGTGGAAGGCAGCGCCATCCCCGTTCCTACTCATTACTATGCCATCATAACCAGCTGCTTAGATTTCACTCAGCCAGCTGACAAGTGTGATGGACCACTCTCCGTTCTCTCGTACATCCTTCCCCACCGGCCTGACAATGACGAGAGCTGCAATGTAAGTTCTGCTGCACTACTGTGGCCCTGTGGTAAATATACACCTATATATATAGGGATATAGCAATATATATCCCCACATATTGCTATTAGATGCTAGTGCTCTCTGATGTCTTCAATGAAAGCACAGAGTATTGACTCTAGAAAGTACCATGTTCAACTCATTTGACAAAAGCACTCCTCCATGATATCAGAGAAAATATGGGTGTAACGGAAGTATTCTTGCACTTAAAATTGTCTGGAAGAACTAACATACAGTAGGTTGGCAGTAAACAACCTGTAGGCTTCTGTGTTTTGGCAGACCCTGTCAGTGTAACCTCAGAGCAGATTGGGGGGAGGTTGTCTGTGTAGACACATCGTGCTGGCAGCCAGCCTGATGTTTTCGTTGAGGACTGTTTCCATATGCAGGTACGATATAGTCTGTCTGTTATGGCAATCTTAGTGCATCAGACAGCACATCCAACCCACACAGTATTAAAACTATATGCTAAAACCTGCTGAGGGTAGAGTGCCAGCTTATGCTGTTTCCAGCACGTCTTGATCCAAGGGAAAAGTTTGGATTCTTATTAACAGAGATGACCAGACATCCTCCTGGTTCCTTTCCTATCTTCTTTCAGGATTCGAGATCCTATAGTATAGGAATCTTGGTGAAGCACAAATGCTTTGGTCTGCTCAGCACTGCGGAAAGTAACACACGCACTCATCAGCTGATGGTGCAGCGGGAGAGCGGCTGGGTCCCCACCGGTGCTCTGCAGGGACAGCAGTCCCCAGGCAGCGCTGCTGAGACTTGTCCTTCCGCCTGAACTTGTTCTCCCATTACACAGCTGTGCAGATTCCTGCACACAGACGCTTCACTATAGGCTGCCAGGAGACTGTTTCCTGAATGAACGCATTAATATTATGAATTTTGTATTGGCGCAAAAAGTTAAGACTCCTGTTCCAGCTACAGGCAGAAATAGTCATTCCAGCTCTGCACACAATTCACCTGGAACGCTGTCTCTTTCTCATTCATCAAACACTGCCTGCTTTCAGGTCCCACTTTTTAAAACCACGTTTTTGGAGCGGTATCTGTCTCTCTTAAGCAGGTCTGGCTTCCCCCTGTTTAGGCTCTTAAATGCTTTGGGCAGGGATGTCTTCCACCAGAGGTCTTGGAAAGCCCTACCTATATTTCATCGTGGTTTTTCTCTGGACTGCTTTCCTCTGAATCAAGGTCCAGCTGGTGATCTGGAACTTACTAATCTGGCAGTTATTTGTGCCTCTGTCCTTGTATCGCTGCCCATATGTAAATTTATGACAAAGTCAATTTTATTCCTCCCTATATTGTGTGTCATGGTCCTCCTAAACAGCTCAAAATCTTTCTTAAGAGCTACTTAGAACAACAGCCTCTTTTACTCTTTGTTTTCTTGTATTCCAACACAGGCTTATTTTCTCTGTAGGTCATGCTAGTTATGAAGTGCTTATTTACATTTCTGGGATGAACTTCAGTGCTATGACAAGGTCATCAGCAGATACTGGTCTATGGTTTTTACATAGCAAAGAACTTCTCCAAAAATATTTAAATGTACCTCTTGAATGAAAATACAGTTAGGTAAAATTTTGCCATTCAAATGCAGTGTCAGTCTTACTTTTGCACATGGTGTTCCGTCATATTGGTTCAAATAACTGATTGTGTAAAACCTCACGTAGTTCATGGATTAAATGCATGGGATAATATAAGAATTTTTCCTTAACCTCTTCACAGACTTCTTTTAAGATCTGTAGAAACATTAACTTTTCCCCCCACTCTGCTCCTGCTGCACACACTTCCTCTCTCTTCACATGGCTGTTGGAGAACACCACTGCTCTTCTCATTTGAATATGTTCCATTTCCAAACTGTGTTTATTCATGGTGAGGTTATACCCATTTATTCTTGTGTCAACATTTTTCTATGGCTTAAATAGTACTTCACTGGGCTTCTTTGGGATTTACCCTAGTGATGATTTATGATGATTCTCAAGGCATATACTTCTCTCTATTCATGGGAGACCCAGGGTTTTTTGCATTTCTTGTAAAAGAGAGTGAGCGTTTTAGTAGCCTTTGTATGCATCTGTTCTGGCCTGGAACATCAGTGAGACAAAGCACTCCAGCTGAGGTCTCAAAATAAAAATGGTTTTCTTTCCACTGAACACAACTCCTCTGATATTATGTAGGATTTGCTTTTTCCACAGCTGGGCTATAATGGTGGCTCACAATCATGCACAAACCAGTACACCCAGGTCCTTCTCTTCTGTCTGCTGTTTCACTTAGAGGAGCTCCCAGCTTACCAGAAATTTTGCCATCAATGTGAATAACCCAGTTTCATACTATAGCAGGGACTCCCCCATCTGCATCCTCCAGTGTGCTATTCCAGTCTTCCTCTGTGTTCACAGGAGCTCCCAAGCATGTACAAAGACATTACACAAAATCCTTTCCAAGACCAAGGCTGTGGGAACCCTGCTAGAAACTTCCTTCAGACCACTATTTTCCCTTTCAGCAAACCTTTAAATTTATCTTTTAATAAGCGAGTTTCTCACCCACCTGTTTATACTCTGATTATATTCAGCTTTCCAGCTAATAATTTGGTATCCAGAGAGATTCTTGTACTTAGTACATAGCGAGTGTTCAGAAGAGGGCTACAAAGTTGGTGAAAGGTTCGGAGAGGAAACTGTATGAGGAGCAGCGAAAGTCATTTGGTTTGTTCAGCCTGGAGAAGAGGAGACTGAGGGGAGACCTCATCATGGTCTACAGCTTCATCACAAGGGGAGGAGGAGGAGTAGGCACCGAACTCTTCTCTTTAGTGACCAATGACAGAACCCAAGGGAATGGCAGGAAGATGTGCCAGGGGAGGTTTAGGTTGGACATTAGAAAAGGTTCTTCACCCAGAGGGTGGTGGACACTGGAACAGGCTCCCCAGGGAGGTGTCACGGCCCCAAGCCTGACAGTGTTCAAGAAGAGACTGAACAACACCCTCAGACACACGGTGTGAACTGTGGGGTTGTCAAATGCAGGGACAGGAGTTGGACTCTATGATCCTTGTGGGTCCCTTCCAACTGGAGACTGAGTATATTCTATAATATATGGTATCTTTTCTAGTGGATTTTAGGTCAGCCTCCTAATTGATTGCCTGTTTCTATTTACCTCCGTGTTTTCTACTGTTTTTTTCCTTCTATAACTCACTGTACTATTGAGGTGAGAGTAACCACCACAGATAGATAAAATGATAATTTTAAATGTATACACTTCATTTGTCATGCTGCAGTAATATAATAACATGGTAGCTGATCACTGTGTTTAAAATCGTTGCTGCTGGACCTGAGATTTCATGGACCAATTGTGGAATGGAAAAACTAAAACCTAGATCAGTTGATTGATTTTCTGGGGTCATGCAAATGCTGTCTTGCTGGACTTGGTTTAAAACCAGCCTCACAGTCCTGTGATATATTCATATTGCAGATCTTTTGCACACTCTTAGGAATCCTCCTTGTATCCAAAACCTGAGCTTTGTAGCAACAAGACTTCCATCTGAGCTCTATAAAATACAGATTTCCTGCTCAGAAGGAAGACTTAAAGACAAAACAAATGTCACAGTGGTTGCATTTGCAGTAACAACCCTGCTGAGGCCTGTTTGCAAAGTAGCAGCCTGATCACCAGGCTGAAGGCTGAGCTGGAGGCTTCCAACAGCCACGGTGTTTCTGGAGCATGGCATGGTCTCTTCTCTTCCCTCTTAATTGGCATCTTTCTTTTTGTGTTCCAGACCTAGTTTTGGACCTCGGGTTTCTAGCGACCTGGAGAGGAAAGTCGGTTTGGAGCTGAAAAGCTTCAAAACAGACAATTGCTGACTGGGTCATGGACCTTTGCTGTAGAGCAGCCAGCTGTGACTTAGCTGGTACTTGATGTCCTCTCTGTGCAAACTATCATGCTCACCCACCTGGCCCTTGCAGGGTGACCCACAGCCTGGTCTGTGGCGTATCTACTGTGCTGGGTAGGCTCTGGCATTGCTGAAGCTTAGTCTTGAAGGGTGAGAGGATCTCTTTGTAGAAGGACCTGGCTGAGGCAGTCAGAAAGCGGCTCATTTTCACGAGCAAGCTCAGAAATAGAGTTTTATCAGTCAGATTTTTAAGATACATGGGATCCAAATGTCTGGAGGCACAACCTTGCTTTCCTAGCTTGCTTCCCCGACAGTGGTGTAGATGTACCAGCCTGAGAGGCCAAAGGGACAAAAGTCCTGTTTGCTCTGTCCTTTTCCCACGTCCGCTCCCTGCGGTGCAGTCCCAGGGTTGGCTGCAGTGCTCATGGGACATGTCACTGGGCTGGTTAACGCACTCAAACAGCCAGGAACTGCAGCGTTTTGCTGGGCTGATTTTCTGATGTGTCAGTGAGTTACAAGGCGTACCACAGCAATCACTCTGACAGCATCACTTTTATTTTTTCCTCCCCAACTCGAGTTGGGAAGTGCTTAGTGAAAGTCTTTTTTTTTGACAGCGGATAACATGTATATTCCAATAATTGGATTTTACAGGTACCAACATAAACCATAGTTCCAACTGTGTAATGAACCATAATGGTCTCCCGAGAGCAAAGTGGAAAGATTAAAATAATGTCGTGTTAGGTAAGATGCTGGTCAGACGAGGAGAACGTGCAGGGATAGGGTTCAAAGCTACACAGCCTAGAGTTTGGGCTTTCATAATACACAGCTGGTTAATATGGAGCTCCTTCTGCGAAATAAAAAAGTATGTAGTGACCAACGGCTCTTCTAAAAGCATATGGCTGTTCTTCTGAAACACTTGCAACGTAGGGCCAGCTTTTCCCAGATGACCGTGGTCGTTTTCTCAACCCCATACTAAACTGGGTCCCAAAATAAAACTGTAGGAATCATCTTGCATGTTAAGTTTAAAATCTGTTTTTGTGGAACTTGTTTACCTTAATCGTTCTTGAGTAGGGCACAAAGATTGTTCAAATGGACCCAATCTTTACAAAAGTTGCATTTGCTTTCAGAGCTGACTTTTGACATTACATGTTATGAAACTTTTGTTGTGTTTTGTTTTTGTTTTTGTTTTTTTTTTACATTTCAGAGCTTGGAGGATGAATCAAAGTGGGTTGAAGATCTTCTTAAGATGCACACTGCGCGTGTGCGTGACATTGAACAGCTCACAAGCTTGGACTTCTTCCGAAAGACCAGTCGCAGCTACACAGAAATCCTCTCCCTAAAGACATACCTTCATACATTTGAAAGTGAAATTTAGCTTTCTAACCTTACTCAGTGCATCCTTTTATTCAACCGGTGTATATTTTTATATTGTTTTTATATTTATTAATTTGAAACCAGGACATTAAAAGTATTAGTATTTTAATCCTGTATCAAATCTTAAATATTAAACCCTTGTGTCATTTGTTTTGTTTCTCTAATGTTTAATATAGGTATGTCTCTTGGTTTATTTAGTAGCGCTTGTAATACTGCAGCTTGAGTCCTTACTCCAAGCTTTTAAGTGGTGCTGCAGGATTTGGTACATGCATCAAGGAAATATTAATTTCCCATGCTCCTTTACCACACTTGTAGTCCTGTACTGTGTAACAAAATACTGAACATGTAAAATTACATTCATTTACTGTTAACTATGTGACAGACATATTTAAACCCTATAGACAAATAGCATCTTAAATATAATAAACCACACATTCAGTTTTTTTAATGTGTTTTGATTTCTTTTCGCAGGGACATTCAGAGGGACTTGCAGGCAGCCGAGTGCTGTCAGATCTCTCTTATTCACTGGGCAGAGCCCTTTTCAAGCGCTGAGGTTTGCTGGTAAGAGGACCACCAGGTGTCCAGGTGCCCTGCCCTGATACCCAGCAGTGACACCATCAAACAGACACACAGAGTAGTCATTACAGGTTAGGCTTTGCCACAGGGGCAGACTTGGGAGGGGAGGTTGGTTGGTAACTTAAGCTACCAGGGGTATCCCATGCTTGAGGGCACTTGGCTTAGATCTGCAGCCATGGGAAGAATGTGAAGTGACAATATCTGCTGTCACCATTCAGGCTGTGTCACATCCCTTCTCTGCTGCTTCTGCCCTGGGCTGGTTCCTGGGAATCCCTATTCCATCATCTTTTGCTTTGACTTCGAGGGAAGCTGAGGCAAGGCAGACGTTGATGGAGGTGACATTGCTAAACCCCCAGCGGCGGGCTTTTACCAGGGAGGAGAAAATCTGGTTTTCATCATCTTGTTCTAATGGCCAGAATTTGCAGAGTTTTCCCCTAATCTGAGTCTGAAGCTTAATCATAGAATCATTTTGGATGGAAGACACCCTGAAGATCATTGGGTCCAACCATAACCTAACTCTAGCACTAAACCATGTCCCTAAGAATCTCATCTATGTGTCTTTCAAACACCTCCAGGGATGGTGACTCCACCACTTCCTCGGGCAGCCTGTTCCAGTGCCTGACAACTCTTTGTGTGAAGAAACTTTTCCTAAAATCCAATCTAAATAGCCTGGGTGCAACTTGGGGCCATGTCGCCTCATCGTATTGCTTGTTACTTGGGAGAAGAGCCCAAACCCCTCTATGCTCCAACCTCCTTTCAGGTAGTTGTAGACAGCGATCAGGTCTCCCCTCGGCCTCCTTTTCTCCAGGCTAAGCAGCCCCAGTTCCCTTAACCATTCCTCCTAAGATTTGTGCTCCAGACCCCTCCTCACCAGCTTTGTTGTACTAAATGCCAGCCCTCGTTCTTAAAGGAAGCCCCTTGGCCTGATTGCACATATAGAACTTCTGGTACTGTAAACCCCATGCAGTGCACATGATTTACGACCATCACTTACCTGGTCAAGTGGACCAGGTCTCTGTTGGCTACTTCTGTGCAGTCAGTTTCATAATCCTGGTAAGCCCCTACCAGTGACACTGACAGCACAGCCCAAAGTCAATGGAAGAGACACTGTTGTATACTGGTGTCTAGATAATGACCTGATTTGGCTTGGACAGCTTTTATAGAAAGCATGTGGTACGGAGCATTACTGTTAGTGTTACTGTTGTTCAAGGCTGAACTCACTAGTGGCACTATTACAAAGCCATTGTTTGGGGTGACAGATTTCCCTCTCTCTACCAAAGTGGTTTGTGTCTATTTTCTCTTAGAGGTTTGCAAATGCTGGGGGGAAGCGGGAAGGGCTGGAAAGTGTCTCAGCCATGTACACAGACAAATAGCCAGGACTCCTAAGTAAAATTAATCTAATACAATTTTAACAACTTGCATCCCTGTAGCATCCATCTAAGACGAAGCAGTAAACTGGAATTAATCATGTTAACACTGATGATAAAGTTTTTGTGACCAGTAGACAAAATTTTATTGTTCTAGGTGCTAAATTCTGATTAAATTAGAAGAGCACAAGATTTGAATGTTTTAAAATCCCCCCCAAATGACCGGATGGAAATTCTAACAACTTCACAAAGCTCTGGGAAACATCCTATTCTTGCAACTTGAAAATTGTCTCTTGTGGTTGTCTAGTAGCACAGGAATATTTTTCTGTAAGCTTTTGGCAGGGCTTCCTGCCATGATAAACTTTACATTCTTACATGTGCTACAAAGGGTATTTCCTCTGGATTTAAAGCCATTTTCAGTTAAGACCTAATTTCTCCAACACAGACTTTAGCTATGATATAATGTGTTTGTTCATAAACTAAACCCAAGACCACCACTACTGTGTTGCTTTGACATTCATCTGTTGCTTTATTTGTTTGCTTTTTTAATGCAATCTAACAAATGATGCAATTATTTTCTTTTCTCCCAAAATAAGATGATGTTTTTACCAAAGGAACATTTAAGCTCTGAAAGATACTCTTCTTGTGTTCAGAGAAGTTTGTTTTTGAAATACAAAAAGTGATGATTGTTAGGAGAGATAGTTTAACTCCACCTCAGTTTCACTAAAGAATGGTGATTAGTGTGTAGGGAAATGCGATTTTTTTACTCATTTGCTTACTGTGAGATTGTTTTCTAGTAATTTATTTCTGTTCTGCTTACTTCGTTCCTTGATCCTGTGCTCTTGTATGGTATCGCTGCTTAATTTTACCACACTGGAAGAAGTAACTGTGCTGGAGAATCATTGTGGTGACTTCTGTGCATTGCATGGTGGGTTTGTTGGGGTTTTTTTTGTTTTATTTTGTCTTTATCAACACAAAAGCTCCAGTGCAAAACTGAAGCCTTGTAAATCCTCTAAGCAACATGAGCTCTGCAGGAACAACAGACACTTTTAAGGAAACTTGTCATTTCCCCTTGGTATTCATCAGGGTGAATATTAGCTGAGGGCAGTGGGTAGGAAGGAACCCCTGTGCTTTCCATTCCTGTTAGACCATATGAAAATATGAAATACCACTTGCTTCTGTTACATGTTTCCTTTTCTTTATATTACTCTGGCTTCTGCAAGAGGTCCATTGAGAAGAACAGGCACTGAGTTTTCTGTTGAGCAAACACCAGTTTTTAGAGTTTGGGTAATTACTGTTTGCAATCGGTGATGTAAATTCGAGGCATGTTTAAAAGCTTAGCGGCAGTTTAGTTGAGCAATTGGCAAGGCAACAAAAGCTGTAAGTGTCCTGCACACCTAACAAAGTCCTTTTGCTCTGGGAAAAATCCTCCGTAGGTAGTTATGCAACTGGAATATCCTTGCTACAGGAAACTGTTACTTTTTTTAATCCTTTTTTTCACAGTCACATACCAAAGCAAAATCCTTAATAGATAAACACTGAAAGCACATTAGGTAACCTGGCTAACAGCGCAGTTACAATGCCAAAATCATAGCGAGAGTCACCACCATACTGGCAGCAGTGGCATTACCACTGATTATATTCTGTCCTGGTCAATTAACAGCTTGATTAGATTCATATTTCTTGCTGCTAATTCCCTATTCTTCATTTCCAGCTTTTATCCCTTTAAGGTTTTAGGTGCAACGTTAAAACAGTTTCTGCACTCACTTGGACACTGGGACTGTTTTGGTAATAAGAGATCAGTTTGTGTAGTGTTCTAACACATTTTCAGCTCCAGATGAACTAGAAACTAAATGTAATCATCAGGTCTGCGCTGTCTTGTGGACGTTTTCCAGTATTCACAGGGCTATCGTGTGAGTAAATTTAAATATTCATGTTTAATTAGGCCAATCTTGCTGTGTCCCTAGAGGCTGCTCCAAAACAATCCTGCCATAATCCCCAGCTTCTCAGCGCTTTTCATGCAAACAGTCGGTCAACTTGATTGTGTCAAGATTTTAACAAATGAAAACACACTGTTTATAGGAGAGGCCAGAAAACAAAAGCAGTGATAAAGAGATAAGCAAGGAAATTTCGCACTTCAGGAGACAGAAGAGGCTGAACAGGTTGAAGGTCCAGGAGATGCTGCCAGAAGGGAATGGGTGCTGGAGAACATTTATTTGGCAGGTTTATGAAATCCATGTTCCCCCTGCATCTGGCTTCTTCTGATAGATCAGCCCCTCACATATAGCAGACAAAACAGCTCCCCAGTTCCTGCAGGAAGCAGAAAACAGCTCAGTCAAGTTGAAGGAGTTCCCCTCCAAAAGGTGTTGCTAGTTGCAGGAGGAGAACGTGAACTCCAAAAGTGGTGAGGCCTGTGCAGTGAGGACAAAGTGCAGGATCCAACCTGAAGAAAATAAANTAACAAACCTGCAAACCCCCTACCCATAGAAGGGCAAATGTGCTTTTTCTGCCCTGTGAGAGAAGTGGGATAAACCCAGGCTTTCCCAGAGCAGGGGGCAGTGTGTGGGTGCTGCAGATCTGCTACCTCCCCTCTGCTCCTGCACAGTGCTTTTCAAACATGTTTTGTGTTACTCTGCTGTTTTGGCACAGAAAGACAAATGAAACTTCACAGTCTTCCTGGGAGGCAGCTGTTAACACAGGCACAGATGAAACTCTGGCATAGAGAGGCTGAATAATATATTTAAGTATATGTGTACAATAAGGCCAGTAAAGCTGGTCGCAGCACTCCTGTGTTGGGTTGGATATATGACATTTTAAAATTACTTCTTGTAGTGCTACCACTGGTCGGAGGGTACAGGGTAAATTTAGTAAAGCAGAAGCTTCAGAATCATGTGTCTGAAAATTTGAATACAGGACTATAGAAACAAAACTCCCTTCCTTTGGGACAGTAAATCTATCAACCCCCTCCATCAAAACGTTTGTGGTACGGCTGGTTCCTTACCAGAGGAACCTTACCCTTCTCTCCAGAGCGATGCCACACTACGTGTCCCTCCAGCCTCTCTGTAGTCCTAGTCCAGCTTGGATTTGTGACTCTAGTTTCCATTTCCCTCACTGCCAGCCCAGACCATCGTACTTGGCCTGAGATACATGGTACAGTTGTGGTAACACAAATATTCTCTGATCAGAACAGACCTGCTGGCAAATGATCAGCACTGCGTTAACTGTACATCTTCCAAGTGGGGCCATATGTGCTTGAAGTGTTTAAAGTTCAGCCCTTGTTCAAGACAGGAGGGGAAAAAAAAGGGCATTTTAAACATTGTGGAAAAATACCTAATCTCCTTTCTTTGCACTTGTTGTGTAAATACAAGATAAGAGCAGTATCCCCAAGGTTACCGCAAACAGCCCGTCACTACAGAGTACAAGCTAACATTTACTAAAATGTATGTTGACATAAAAAGCAGCATTGCCACAGACAACCGTGGTAAACAAAACCACAGGTTTCTTTGCCTTTACAAGTCAAAAAAGTTTGGGATGTAACCTATTCAGACCTGCCCTCGCAACAAAAAGTCCCTGCCCTGCTTTAGCATCCAGAGTATGTGCACAGGTATTCTGGAGCTTTACCTTACCTGCTGTTTTATAAATGTGGTAGAGAGAGGCAGCTGGAGGTCACCCTGGTTTCGTCTGCAGGTTTTACCATGGAGAGATCAGCAGGCAAAGTCAGTAATTGCAGATTAGCACAGCTGTGATTGATTGACACTAAAACTGGAATTTACTAGAAAAGAGATGGGATTATTTGTCATTATAAATCCTCAACAGAAAAAGATTATAGCCTTTTCAGGGGATATTTTCCTGAGAACTTTTCTGTTTCCTGGCTATATGCAGGCAGTAGGGAGTTATTTAATCTGTTTTATGTGAAGACCTGATCTGTCAGAAGAGGTTGGATGCAGGGGAAACAGAGGTTTTATAAAACTGTCAAATAAATCTTCTGCAGCCCCGATTCCCTTCTGGCAGCATCTCCTGGACCTTCAACCTGTTCAGCCTCTTCTGCTTCCTGAAGTGGGAAACTTCGTCTCTTATCTCCTTATCACAGCTATTTTTTTATTTTTTTGCTCACCTCCATGTTCTATTCCAGCTTTGATGTGCTCATCACCTGCAAAAAGCTCTGGTGTTAGTCCAGCCAGTGCGGTTTCTGAGCACACGTGTATCTCTGCAGCAGGCACTGCCACCAGCTCTTCCACCTCTTGGTTCTGTCAGGTCCTACAGGTTCCACATGCGGAACAGAGAACGCAGAAGATCCTGATATATCCCTACTTTCTTCTCTAGTACAGTTAAAACCCCAGGGCAAACTTTTGGAGGTAACAACCCTATTCACGGTATTTAAGATGGTGACCTTTACCTATCTGTGTGGCTTTGTATGGAGGCATTTAATGTCACAGAAAAAGAAGTTTACAGAAAAATATTTCATTTTGTTTCTCTATTTTGTTGAAAATGGAAATAATTACATGAAGCATGCTCAGCTGGCCTAGCAGCCATCCAGTCTGAACTAGGGATGCAATTCCATGGCTTTCACCTTCCACACCTCATGATCTATTTCTGGTGTTTCTCAAAAGGTTTCCATATGCATTCATGAAACCTGGGAGCCCTCCTGTGGTCGAAAGCTATTCTTCTGGCTGTTACCCCAAATCTGATATAGTCAATCCAGTTTTAAACTTTATCCTTGGAGTATTCATTGAGAACAGCTTAAATCGATTTAAAAAATTGAAATGATCTCCTGGGTCTTTAGTGGATGACCTTCTTACATCTCACTACCTTTGGTCCTTATCTGATGCTGCCCACATCTCTTTTCCAAGGTTAGGGGATAGCCTGACAGTCTGCCTGTTACTTCATCTTTCTTGCCTCCTCCTGCCTGTCCAGTGTCCTGCACAGGCTTCTCCTGTTCTAGCCAGGTTCTCTCCACCAGTCTTTCTAAGGACCTTCTAGTTGTGCATTAAATAATATAATGAAGGTATATTCCATGTTCATTGTCTCATTGTCTTCCAAGTTGGAGAAGTATGAGATTCAGAGGGCATTGGTGTACCTATTTTTCATGTTGTGCTGAAGCTGCAGAAAAGGTTTTATGGTTCCTCAGGGAGTTAATGTTGTGGTCTTTGTCCAGCCCTCCAGAAAAGTTCTGTTTCCACTTGGGCAAGAGCTTGCTTCTTAACACTGTTTTGTTCAGAAGCAAAATTGTCAGTTATCTGCAGGAGGTTTATGAGGGAGTAAGAAAGGATGAGGTGAAAATGGCGACAGGCAAGAAGATAATAACCCCTTTGCTTTTGCGTTTAATTGTGCTGATGCTTTATGTTCTTCCCTGCTGTACAACTAAAGAGAGAAACAGCCAGACAGTCGTGAACACCCACAACACCATGTCTGTTTGTGCTCTGCATCACAGATCCCAGCATAGTCCATTGGAAACGTTGGATTCACTACATGGAGTGACTGGCAGAGAAGGGTTGAGATCCACAGCTCTCCCCAGTCCCTTCTCTCTCCTGGAATATGTAAAGGCAGATGGGTGGATATTCATGAGGGTAAATACTTCAAGGCTTGTCATTTGTAACATAATGCAGCACATACCACAAGGGTTTGAAAGAGGTTTGAAGCTTCCAGTCTGCACAACTCTTACAACAGTTGAAGATACGAAGGAACATGGAAAATCCCACCTGGAATTTCAGCATCAGGTATGAGCTTGAGTAGGTTTTCCAAAACAAGCCCAGGATGGGGCAGAGTTTGCGGCTTTATGTCATAGATGCAGCCTGACAGAGAAAAAAGTATCCAAAGCCGCACAGCCCTAGAGCCTGCACTTCCAAATTTCACTCTAAAGACTGCACAAATATTTTTAGAAATAGGACTTTTTCAGACCACTGCATCCCAATTTGACACTGCAGGCAACTGGTCTAGGAAACTGCTATTGTAGTAAGAACTGCAACAAGCTTTAGCTCTGGTGGAGTTAAGCTGCTGGCCTCACTGCTTTAGCTGGAAGCTGGATCAAGAACAGTAATGACAAAAAATGACAAGCCTAAATGTGGTCACGGTCAGATTATATCTTCTTATCCCTTTTGTGTCAACATCATTCTTATCTTAACAAGCTCGCCTTCCTCTCTGGTATTTAAATAATCCACCCACTCCTTCCCTAAATGTATTTTTTTGTTGTTTTTTTTAAGCTGTAAGCACTTTTCTTCTGAATAGGAAAAGAAACTGTTGCAACTGATTCCTGGAAAAGAGGCTTGATTAATTTTTGTATTTATTTTATGGATTTAGATTTATGGGAGTATATGCCTACATTTTATGCCCTGGGTACCTTTGCTTAATTCTAGTTTTACAACATGGATGGCATACAGATGATTGTATTTCTCATTCTCATAGTTACATGTACACCAGCAAATAAAGCTTGCACAAAGATAATCATTCTCCAGCAGCCACTTAGTCCATCCCCACATAATCTAGTGTTGATTTTTGCCTAAGGATATATTCTTGTGGGATTTTCTGGAATGGCTTAACAAGTCACCACCTCCAGCAGAAGGTTAAGTTTCTTGGCATTGCAGAAGCAGATTGTGTGATGTTCCTGGGCTCTATGGGCTCTTTCAGCTGCACTGAGCTGCCTGAATAAATTATTTCTTCCTCTCCCTGCAAGGGTTTGTTTCTTCAGTGCCTGCAGAATTGCTTCCCACTAACCCACTCCAGTTGAAGTAACAGATTATTTCACCGAACAGTTTAAAACCTAGACATCTACTCATGTGGCTCATTTTCCTCATAAATGGGTTGGGTGGCAGCACAGGATATGTCTAGTTAGAAAACCAAAAAGAGTGGTAATCAGTGATGGAGAGATTGAGTTGATGTAGTGGGGACTGTAGATATACAACTACCTGAAAGGAAGTTGTAGCAAGGTGGGTGTCAGTCTCTTCTCCCAAGTAACGAGACAGAACAAGAGGAAATGGCCTCAAGTTGTGCCAGGGGAGGTTCAGATTGGATGTTAGGAAAAAAATATTCATTGAAAGGGTTGTCAGGCACTGGAACAGGCTGCCCAGGGGAGTGGTGGAGTCACCATCCCTGGAGGTGTTAGAAGACATATAGACATATATGAAGACATATAGATGAGGTTCTTAGGGACATAGTTTAGAGGTGGACTTGGCAGCACTGGCTTAGTGGCTGGTCTTGATGATCTTAAAGGTCTTTTCTGACCAAAATGATTCGATGTTGGTGCAGGCTTGTCCTGTAGTGCTACAAGACAGTTGAGCCTGTTAAATAATGCATTGCTACCCGAAAGAATGGCCTTACCTAACTTAAGGTTCTGCTCCTGGTGCTTCATCCTTGGGCTGCTCCTGAAAGCAATAACTGGGGGCTCAGCTGAGGGACTGTCAGTACAAAGTAAACCTCTACTGCCCTACATGAATGGTAAAAATGAGTATGTCTGTAGAGAATACCTGCGTGTCAAAGGGTACGTCCTTAGCTGCAGTGGGGCACAGTTAGGCAACTGTTTCTTGCTATGCTTTTTTCTAGCTAGTTATGTCCCTGCTCATTGCAGGGCGGTTGGACTAGGTGACCTTTAAAGGTCCTTTCCAACCCAAACCATCCAATGATTCTAACTATGTCTTGCTTAAGAGAACTTCAGCCCAAAGCACGAGGACTTTGTGTGTGCTAAGGGCATTATTCTATTGTTTTAAGGAAGTTGCCTGACTACCTGTTTGCTCAGATAGACACATAACTTGACTTTTAATGGTGCTGGCAGTTTTCATTTATTCTAATACGACTCCTTACCTGTTAATAAGCTCTGAAAATAAGGCCCTAACTTTGCTGAGCTCTCTGTTCAGCAAAGCATTTCAAGAGCTGCCTAAGTTCAGGTATGTGTCAGTATGTGATGCAACTGCTGGGAATGGTCTGTGTATGAAAAATACACTCCTCTATGGAGTGCTAACTATTTCTGGCCTGGTAATATGATCATGCCGTTTGTGTGATAGCCTCTCTTCAACATCCTTCATCTCTGTGGGCTTATTTCAACCCATATAACCATTGGGAAAAGACCTGAAAAATCAGGGTCCAACAGGTGTCATAAATATGGGCCATGGTCCACCCAGTGCTCTCCTGGAGAAAGGACCTTTGCAAATTAATGTGCATAAACTGGTAAATCGCAGACTTGCTAGTCAGGAGGAAGCAGAAGGTGCAAACACTGGGGATATGTTTTGGCATCTATATGTTTTTGTACATCCCGTATATGCCACTTTTCTGAAAGGAAACAACTAGCCATGAGGAGAGAGGCACCCAACGTTTTCTTTGCTGTTTCACACCTTGCTTCCAGCTGAAGATCCTCTCACTGAACCTTCCAAGCTCCTTTTAGACAATGTCATATTTTTATGTTCACTTTTTTTTACCTTTTCAGTGGGTATATTTGCAAGGATGAAAGAACAGGACAAGCCATTTTTGCAACACTTCACTACAAGCGCCTATGTTTGTAGGATCTCTTCTTCAAAATGTGCTTAGCATTTGAATGGAAAAGCTCCTAATTCATCTGTGTTCTGTTTGATACCCTCTATTTGCAATGTAAAGAGCGGTATTTCCCTCTGAAAGGTGCTTAATCTCTTCTGCCTTTCATCCTGATTTTATGCTGAATTATCTGTAGATCACAACTCTCCACTCTGAATTATTTTTTGTTCTCCCTGCTCAGGTAGAGCATTGCCAAGCCATTTACTAACTATATTTATTGAGGGAACAAGGAAATTAGTTTTATACTGCGCCCTACATGTGGTTAAAACTTGAGATTTTCCTGGTTATCCAAACTGTACAAATTAGTGAATTTATAAGTGTAAAACAGTTCCAAGAAGTTCCTTTCGAACCAAAAGGAACTTCAGTGCTCCAGACCTTTCTAGGAAAGATGAATATTTCATCCTGTACAACAAAGTTTTTTGCTAGGATAGATGAACACTGCCTGTTACAGCAGAACAGATTGAATAACCCTAAATAACAGTTTTTTTCTTTCTGGTCTGGTCAGTTATTCAAAACTCTGGCTGGTTAAGAGGAAGAACCAGTAACGTTCCTCAGATACCATTTATTTCCAGGACAGTCTTCTATAGTTTAGCCTGATATTCAAGAAGACGGGTGCAGTGAGGGACGAACTATCTATGGCACACACAGAGCCAGCCCGGGACTCCTGGCTGCTCTGAACATGCTGAAGCCACCAGCACAGCACCCTGCTACATCCCAGGGCCCCAGATCAGATGCACAGGACAAGCATGGCACATTTACTGTGTGCTAGGACCACAGTTATGTCCAGAGCCTCTGAAAACCACGACCAAGAGGTGGCAGTGACCAGGTCTTCAATGTGGAAGCTGCCTGGACAAACTTCCCAGCTGGAAAAAGAAGAGGGACTGCAGGAAGCAAGGCCTCAAGGTGGTTCTGATTAAACTGAGATTAAAGTGTTGTGTTTTTCTAGATAAAACAGGATGCTAGCAAAGCAGAAAACTTCTTAGTGTCTCTTTTGTATAGACACAGCCCTTCACAGAACAACTGCTGGGCAAAATACTGGGTATCGTACCTGGGTACAATGGATATGTTGTACCATGTGACTGCCTTGGCTTTAAATATATGCCTGTAATTGGAATGTGGATTCAATCATTCATATCAAATCTGTGTGTGTAATCCAGCAGGATGCTTAAGTGTGTGCTTAGCTCACATCTGTATACTTAAATCTCTTTGATTTTTGAGGGCACTTAAACGTCTGTTTGAAGCTCTAAAGCATTTTTCTACCTTGGGTTTTACTTCAGAGGAGAAATACGCTGGGATGTTGAAAAAAAAGTATTTGTAAACTGCAAATCTTCATATCTTTTGGCTTGCCTGCTGTGTCTGCCTTCCCGTCTGCAAAGCAGAGCAGTCATCTCATGTACTTTTGCTCGAGCGTTGTGAGGATTACCCGGTGCTACAGTGTGCTTTGTGAGTGTAAAACGCTGTATCCTACTGTGGTCCCACTGCAGGTCCCAGATGTGGCTAAAATCTGCTCGAGGATAATTCCTGTTACTGTCATAATATGAGGCTTTGTATTAAAACAGGTTTGGTCTCTTACACTATGAATTAGAGGACTGAACTCTTGTACATAGTGATACCAGCTGTGACTGTGATGTGTGTTCCTTGTGGAAATAAATCAGTTTCCAGTTTTCCAAGTCTGTCTAACCATGTCCTTGGCAAATCACTCAATCATTACTCCAGTTCCTAACTTATACTAAAAATAACATAGATTGATTTTCCAGAAATGGTAATGTATGGTTGAAAACAACCTTGATCTTTATAAGTAAGTATTATGTCTATCATCTACAATTTATATGTATAAATTTACTTGTCCATTGCTTTTCTGTATAATTTCTGCATGCTGGAATAGTGATTGTTTGCTCCATTAGCTTGAATTTATTCCAAAATGCATGGGTTTAGAGTTTTTTTTGTTTGTTTATTTTGCTGCTCTTTAAGTATTCTGAACTGCAGTAAATTCTTATATTCATTGATCATGCAAGATACCACATAAAAGAAAACGAGAAAATGATTACACATCTCCAAGAGTGCTCGCAAAACAGCAGTGATTTAAAAGGCTGATGAGTGTGCAGTGAATCTAGTATTTCATGGCCTATTAGGTAGTGAGCTTTCAGTAAAAACAAACAAAGAAAGCAATCTTTGTCTGTTGAGTAGATATTTGGTATAATAAATTATTGAACAATACAAAAAATGACTTATATTTTTGTTAGATAAAATGCCTTGGCCTGAGGTTGTCAAGGAAGTTGAGAAAAGTGTTTCTGCAAAGGCTGGGGTGAGGGGGAAAAAACAAGAGAGATGTTGGCATTTTGACTACTACTTTGATATGGGCGGTTGACTGCTCTGTAGTGTTTGTGCTGATGCTGGTTTAGCACGCGAGTTTCAAAGTTTACTAAAGAATCTCTTTACCTATTCTAAAAACACACACTTAAATTGCAAACGACTTTCAAAATCTGGGTTTTTTTCTTGCATTTTTTTAAGCAGTACTTTCATCTCAACTGATTTCTCCCCAGTATAGATGAAATTTTAAATGTTGAACCATAGAAGATTAGTAAGCACTTAGCACTCAAAGTAGTTCTTAAACGATCTTTAAATGTTGAATTAAAATCTCTGTTTGCAATGAGGTAGAACATAAAATACACATGTAACAGGTATTAAAGTTGCAAAACGTTAAGTAGCATCCAGGCCAAAGATATAAATAAGCCAGAATCAAGCTAGCATCTTTTCATATGCCAGTTAACCTGTTCTACATATATAGATCAGTCCAGTTTTGACCTGTTGTGTTAAATCTGCTCAAATATATCAGTAAAGCTAGTGTGTTAAGAAAACAAGATGACCTCAAAACATAAATAATCAAGCAGTGACTCATGGTTTTGGTTTTGGTTTCTTTTTTTAATTAATGGAGACGTTCAAATCAAGTCCATTTCTGCCCTCCCTGCCCCCCTGCCAGCTTAAAAGGTTAATTCAGAACACAAAAATCCTTATTTTTTCTAAACTTTCTAGTAAAGCAAGTCTCACAGCTAAAACCTTCTTAAGCAATGCAGGGCATACGTTAGGGCATTAAATTTTCATTGAGCAACATTCCTTGAAATAACTGCTAGAGTGAGAGATCATTGTACGCTCTAAATAGGACTTGAATCTGGGAGCATATCCGAACAGTTTCCAAAGAGATGCCCAACCACTTTGCTCCCCCATCTCATTGTCTTTGCCTGGGAAACGCTGTTGCAGCCGTCTTGGCAAGGCAAGAGGGTGACATGAGCAAAATCATAGAAGAGACCAGCCGTCAAATAATCTAAGAAGGGAAGAAAATCCTGGGAGGTGAGGGAAGCCCCTGCAGCACACCCTGCCAGCAGCATCACTCCTTGAAGCAAGAGAGTGGTTGCAAGGAAGAACTCGGTGAGCTTTTTCTCCAGTCTCCTTTTCTACGTCGAAATATACAGAAATAGGGCTGTATTTCCGGTCCCACTTTTTCCAGGGCTTGTGTGCACCTCTGAGCACTTTGCCCCACTGCCCTCCAAGGGTGCCCATAGGAGCTGCTCACGTAGGGTGGCAGTGGGGCGAGCAGCCACGCTTCCCAACCAACTGGGAACCAAGACAAAGACAAGGTGGATCAAGCCATGCTCACATACGTGTTTGCAGTTTATTTCTAAGGCTACTTGCACTGCAGCTTGGGAATCCCATCTTGTATACCAAAGAAAAAAGGGACCTCGCATCTGAGCTGTATGAAATCCACAGTTCCTGGCCAGGATTGCCCGAGGGCATTTCTGCGGGGGAGAGCCAGGGCAGGGGTCCAGCCAGACACAGCCACAACCCCAGGCTGGCATCGTGGGGTCACTGCCCAGTAGCTCCCTCCTCTCTGGGCTGTCCCTTAAATGTGGCAGGAGCAGGCAGCCCAACCCTGTTTTGCAGAAACTTGTCTGTGGCTACATTTCTTCTTTTTCTAGCCAGCAACTGTTCTAATACTCCTTTGCTTGTTCATCTCTTTTTAGTTTTATTCCTGAGGAAGATGGACCACAAAATTATTCTTTTAAAACTTCTCATGGAACTAGGCAATACTTTTTTTTTTGTCTTTTGAGTAATATTCAATGCAAAAAAAAAAAAAAAAATTGTTTGGAGAGGGTGGAATTGTGGTGATGGGCTAAAAGTCCTCACTGTCTTGTCTGGGCTTGAGCCTTGGCTCTGGGTGATGTTGGCTGTAAGAGCGGGTGATAACCAATGCTCTCGGGAGGGTCTGTGCCTTTTCCTGAGAGCGAGCACGCCCGGACACCGGAGATGCTTGTGAGCTCCACAGCCAGGCTTTACTGGAAGATAAATTACAGCGAGAAAGTTTCTAGGAAATCTGGGATTAAATTAAGAAGGTTTGTAAACAAATCTTGCTCCTGTTCATTGTGTCCTTAGAGACAAGTCCTTTATTTCAAGCCTGGGCTTAGTCCTGCTGCCTCATACTGGCTTCTCCAATTATCCAGCCCTCCCAGTCTCCTCTGGGTGTCTGGGAAAAGCACCTCACTGCATGTCCCACTTTCTGCTCTGTTGAAGGGCTCCCCCTTTGCCAAAGGAGGGACATCTCTTCTGCTCACAGCATCCTCCTGCCTGGCAGTTTTCTCCCTTTCCCAGGATTTTCAGGGAGGATGCCATCTCCCTTCTCCATGGACGAGTCTGCCTGACCCGCAACGCAGCAGCCAGGATGAGGCAAATTGGTAGCATTTCTCTCTGTTGCTCAGCCAAATCCTTTCAAAAGAACGTAACATATTCACATACAACCAGCTGTGAGCAAAACACATACCATGTGTCACAGCAATTTGAAACCACTGTTCTCATGGCCTGACTTCTTGGAAGTCATTGTAAATGCCAAGGATCAAGTTAGCAGAGGAGCATGGACTTTGCAGTTGCTTTAAGGACGCCTCTGGTAGGGCAGATTAGCACATTTCCAGCGAGCACCAGCACTGACGTCAATAATCTTACAAGGGTGGGGTGTCAGGCTGCGTTAGAGGCCAAATGAACTGGCAGAAAGCCTAAAAAACCCCAGAGATTGTGTGCCTCTGTAAGGTCCCAGGCCCTGCCAAGTCAGAGATTGTGGGATCTGGACATGGAGAGTGAAGGACACGTTGTGCTGGCCCCACTCATGCTGTCCACCTCTGCCTGATCCACTGCTACCGACTGTGGGGACCAGGCATTGGCATGCAACTTGGAGGCTTGAGTTCGGTGCTTAACACATACAGTCTTGGGTAGGTCACACTTAGATTGCTTTTTGGGCTTCTGAGGTGCTCAGAGAAAGTGTACAAATCTGCAGAACGGGAGAGGGATCTCCTGCAGAACATCTCCATCTGCCTGCACAGCTGAGCAGTGTGGCCTCTTCCCCCTGAAATGCATCCTCTGAGACCCCGGGGCACTGTGTTCCTTACTTGGGATCTGTGGCAGGACAGGGCTGTGCACACAGCCGGGGAAGGTCCATCTCCACACCTTCCCTGCCATGCACTGTCCCATGGATCCTGTCTCAGAGGCATCGGACAGTGCTCCTTTCAGCAGGCATTTTTGAACACGTTTAATGCGCACCAAATCGTATCTCTACTGTTGCATTACTTTTTCTTCATTCTTCAGTTCTAAATTGAAATCTTCCTATGAAGATTTAAACACACAGTGATGTAATTATGGCCTTTATCAACAACATTTGCAACCTCAACAGAAAGAAGATGTGTGCTTGTTTGACAAGGTCTATTTCTCACGTATCTGTCACAACCCACTGTGTTTCCTGCCTCCCCTTCACTCCAGTTTTTGCTAACTCAGCCCCATCTCAGCTATGCTGTTACTTTGCCTGTACCCGGTTCCAGGCAGATAAATCTGTGATTCCCTCAGTTGCCCTTGGTCACATCCTCTGAAAACTGGACAAATTTAAGCCTTCTTACTGTCCTGTATGTTTCTTGATACTGTAACAAACTGAAAATCACTGTTTAAAAACTTAACTCCTGGGTGGGTGAGACATTTGATTGAAACAGATACGTGCTTGCCACTTTATTTAAGTCTGTTTTTCATACCCTTTTTCATTATTGCGTTTCACCAGCACAATGTCAGGACAGCACAGAATAAGAATTTTTTCCCCTCCAAATGGGGAAAAAAAGAAAAGGAAAAAAATCCTAGAACTGTCACAGAATCACAGAATGGTTAAGGTTGGAAGGGATCTTTGGAGATCATCTAGTCAAACCCCGTTTGTAGTTCTTCCACTTTTCCCATGTAACAGTGAATAACTACTACTCTTAGGAGGCCTTTCTCTTCTGATACCCTTAGGAGAAAAAGTCCCTTCCCACTGTCATTCAGATGACGATAAACCCACTTTTGTATCCAATTGCTTCCTGTTCCCATCATCTACCTTTGCTGGCTCTGACACAGTTGTTATCATCAGTTCCTTATTTATTCATTATAATATATGTGGTTTTGCTTTGTTTAATATTATTTTGCTGGGAGAATGGTGGAAGGGGATTGTTTGTGGAGGTTTTTACAAAAGCTAATTTAATTTCCTCTCTAAACCAGCTTGCGCTTTTGTTTTGTTTTGCCCCCACCCTCCCCCCTTTTTTTTAACTCCACTTGACCTTTTTTGTGCAATGTGAGAATGTGCCTTTTGGGGCACTTAGTAAATTGTGTTTAAATACTTCCCAATTATCACTCACATTTTTCCTGTTTAAATTCTTTCTCTGAAATAATTTGGCTCATAATTGTTTTCAGCTTTGTGTAATTTGACTTCTTGAAAGCACTAAGTATATAGAATTGCTGGTTTGGATTTCATTCTGGTTGCATGCAATTAATGTAAACCAGCCTCTCCAATTCTTGCTTCTGTAAGTGCAAGATAAGTCTGATACTAGTACTACTTTCAGTTGGGTGACATATTTCTCAAGTAAGAGTTTCTGTAGCTGTTGTTACATGTCCATACCTGTAGGAACCGTGTGATGTCTAGTCCTTCGCATCTGGGTTCCCTATTTGTCCTTGGGAATTCCCCTTCTTCCTTCTCAAGCTGAGGGTGTTTCTTGATTCTCTGTACCATGACAAATTGGGTAAGAAATATCCTTTCTCCTGCCTTTTTTTCACTGTTGGTAAGGAGCACTCTGAGAAGAATAGATAATCTGTGATGAAACCCAAATAACTGTTTCTCCTTGGCTTACTGTGGTCAAAGTAGAAGAGGAATTGTAAACTTGTGACTCGCTGCTTTTCATAAGAGAGCTCCAGTTTTGCACAGCCCTTTGCTGCGGGACAGCAGGGCCTGCCATGAGACTCAGCAACATGATTATTCTCATTCTTCTTTGATCCACTCATCTGTCTTGATTTTGCGGCTGAACGTTCTCCCCACCCCCATTTTGCACATCTGTCATGAAGAGATACCACAGAAAGTGCGGTCTGGAAAGACACACCTTACATGACTCAGAAAAGGGGTCAGAATGGGAGCCTGCCCCCATGGCTTGGCAGTGGGGACACCTGGAGAGGTTGTGAGGACCCACATTCAGCTCACTCTTCGATTTGAGGAGTCCTATACCTCCTGTGTATAGGTGACTCTCCAGGAACATCCACCAGCCCTCATGGCCTGGGCAGACCACTCCAGGATGTCCCCTGTGCTCCTGCTGGTGCTGGCTCCCACTGCAGGTAATCCTGCAGGATTCCTGCACTGAGAGGAGGCAACAGGCAGCTTAGTAGTTGTGGTTACTTGGGTTCCAGACTTCAAGAATATTTCAGTCAAATAAACTGACATGTTTTTAAAGAAAAGATGAGACCCCATTCTAGAGCTCCATGTGGTTGCCCCTGAGTCAGAAGGGAATTTAAATTGCATTTCCTGTGTCCATCTTGGGATTATGTCCCTGGATGTTCCTGAAGGCTAACGCAACATAACATTTATCCGGCCACAAAGTATTTATTTGCTTGTTCTTTTTGCCAAGAGATTTGGTTGTTTCTCGTGTGCTTTTAAACTTCTCTCCTCAACCATTTTTCATTGCCAAGCATCCAGGATTTTAATTGAATGGTCCTAATTTGGTCCATAAAAATCTACATGTTTCATGGGAGAAAAATTTTCTGCCAAAAGGTCCGCTAATGAAAGATGATAACAGCCTTCCACAATGAAAGGAGGTATGGTACAGGGTGAACAAAAAGCCCTTTTACAACCTTACAAGGTTGTTCCCTTCTGTTTTGCCTAAGGCTCTATTCATTTTAAACTGAATGGCGTCTCTAATTCCACACTCTCTAATTTTTCGTCCTCTGGGAAGGCATTGATCAGTATCGTTGCCTGGGTCACCACGTGGGATCTCAAGCACAGCTACTGTGTACTTCTTCCCCAGGATGCTAACTTTGGTTTATTTACCCATCATTAGTAATCCCTGAGGTCTGGCTATTTTTTTCCAAACTGTATGATGAAAGTAATTTTCAGTCTGCTTGGAGTAAGAAGCCCACAATACTTTTAAAAGCACAGCTGCTGAAGCAATCTGTCCTACGTTTGCAAAGATGAATTTGTATGGTTTAAATATCATTACACAGCAAGGGTAGTTGTTGTAATAGTTGCGAGTTGATCTATCTCAGAGTTCGTTCTTGGTTTTGAGTTTCTGGACATAGCTGACTATGACAAGTAAAAATATATAAATAATCACTCAGCACGTGCTAGGGAAACCTTCAGTGCTTGCTGAACACAAATATCTATGGCAGTAGCTTGTTAGAGAGTGGGTTAAAAAGCAGCAGCTAATACAAACCACGATAAAGTGAACTATGGAAAAAAAAATCTGTGGTTTAAGAAATGTCTCAGTTCTGACTGCCTCTGTTTCAGAAAAAGTCTTTGGTTCCCTCTCACCAAATGCCCCTGTGTCCTGATAAGGCTGGTGCAAATAGGCAAAATCTGCTATGAGCTGTGATTTCCTCTTGCCCAGTTTACTCTGGTTTCAGGCAGGGGTGAGCTGAACCAATGCAAATTGTGGTTTCAAGCACATTTTCCTGCGTAATTAAGAAGATGGTTTAACCACAGCAGCTCCAGGGGCTGAATCTTGGCTTTTGAGTCCCTGACCAGCCACCAAGCCACCCTGGCAGTAGCAGGGGCTGCTAAACTCTTCTGCTGGACCTGGAGAGGCAGGGCACTGCTGCTATTTCTGGAGAAGGCATGGAGGGATGGGTCCTCAGTGGTGCCCGAGGTCCTCCCCTGCTGCCTTGGGCTGCCAGAGACCCAAGGTGAGAAGCAAGGTGAGGACAACCTGCCCCTGGGCTGCCCCCCACAGCTTTGCTTGGTGGGCCCAAGCTGGGGCTGTTGCCTCCCCGAGGTGGTTGTCCAGCTGCAGCATCTTTCCTGGACGCATGAATTGAAGGTATTTATGCAATTTTACGCACAGGAAGAGGTAAGTGTAAGCAAGGCCTGAGCAGCATGTGCGGTGGGTTGTTTTACCCTTAGTGGGTTTTCTCGGCGTAGGTGGTGTGCCTCAGTCTGCCTTAAATAAATCAGGAGAATGGGTTGAAACCTTTCCGGTGAAAGACTTTTATCATTTTTCCAAATTTCAAAATCAAAAATGTTCCCCAGGAACGTGACCATTTTGAAAAAGTTTTGCTTTGGGGAAATATAAATTCAGGCATTTGGAGAAAGTGTGAAATGTATTGCTTGACCTTCTTGGAAGGGAATGTTTCACTTTTTAGTTTAAAAAAGACAGCTTTAACATTGATACCATGTTTTTAATATGTGATATGCCATTATTAATTAAGTGAAACAGGGTGTTGAAAAGAAATACCTTATGGTTCCAGAATGACCTTTTAAAAATGCTTTTTTTCATGTAAATATTGACTTTTTTTAATAATACGGAAAGAAAACTGATTTCCAGTTGTCAAAACGTTCCTTGGACTAGGCACTTCTTGACTTTACATGGTTCTACATTACAGTTTATACCAATTCTCTTTAATTATTGTGATATCAGACTGTTTTTTCATATTTACCATAATCTTTTTTCATAAGAGAAATTGCAAGACAGTAGTGCATTCTTTTTATTCCATCCTCCTCAGGATTCTTTCCTTTATTAGAAAAAAAATCATCTGAAGCTTCCTGCTATTTCTCAGCAATTAATTGTTTTAGGCTTTTATTTTTTTAGTACATTTAACCAAAACCCTCCTCTCTAAACCTCAAAATATTCAAACAAAATGTTGGGTTTTTTGAAGCAGCAGTTGATTCGAAGCCAATATGAATACTCATGGATGGGAAAAAAATGGTAGTTTTAGTATGGGAAAAAGAGCCTTTCACTTTCAGGTCACTGGTTCAGATCCTGCAAAGAACAGACTGCCCTCAGCTCCAAGTCAGTTAAATGAAGACATGATGCCTCATTTATCTGAGCCATGTTCCTGGCCCATATAGTGTGTCATAGTATGCCATACATCATAATATATGATAATATGTTCTGGTCTGGTCTCCAGTCACAGATGTTGCTTGCATGCCACCACACTTCACAGGACTGAGGGTGTGCGAGCTTCTAGTATGGCTCAGGGGAATCAGGGCAGCTGATTGATGAAGAAGACCACATTGTACCCCATCTTCCACCTCCAGCTCTTCCACAGAACTCATATGTGACCCTCAGCACATCTGCTGAGGTTACAGCAAGCTGTGGCAAGGCCAAGTGACTTGCCCAAGACTTACAAGCAACACCCAAATGGGTATTCAAGCTCCCTCATCAGTGGAGGGAGAGAGCAGATCACCTCAGGAGCTCAGTCCAAACAATGTGTGGAATGGGGAGCAGCCTTGGGCCAGCCCTTGAAGAGCACAGCTCCATTCTGAGTCTGATTCTGGATGAGGCCTGTCTCCTGAACCGAGACTTGCCAGGCTGGTATTTTTGTCCATTCAAACTTAGCATGGTGATGGTGAACAGAGGTGACCTCAGGAAGTTGCCTTAGTTTTGGGCTGATGTCAGGATGACTGCTTTTTAGTAGGAGGTCTGGGTTTGGATTACTTCTCCAGTCTCAGCTCCCACCTTCTGGACACATGCCTTGTCCTCTAGACAAAGATTACACCCCATGCTCCAGCTGCTTCTTCTGAAAAAGTGAATGTAGTTGCATTTTGTGAAAGGCCTGATTTTGCTGGTGTGCATCTGAGCCCAGATGTCTCTGCTGAAGGGACCTCAGAAAGAGCTGTCCCATCCAGGTGAGCACAAGTTTTGGTTCACAGTCGGGTTTGTGTGGGAGCTTGATGATGTGGTGTTGGGCAAGCAGAGCTCTGAGGTGACAAGTGGCAAAGCCTGGGCAGCTCCCTCACCAAACAGGAAAGCTGCTAACTCAAAAAGTTATCCAAATTTGGATTTTGGATTTAAGGCTCTGGACACCAGGTGCCCATCAAAGATGCTCTATCACTTTTCTCCTCAACTGGAGAGGCAGGAGAAAATACAATGAAAGGCTTATGGATTGAGATGAGGAAAGAAAGAGATCATTCACTGTGCAAGAACACACTTGGGGAAATTTGACTTATTACCAGTCAAACCAGAGTAGGATAATGCGAAAATAAACCCAAATCCTAAAATACCTTTCCCCCACCCCTTCCTTCTTCCTGGGTTCAACTTCACTGCCAGATTCTTTACCTCCTCCCCACAAGCGGTGCAGGGGAATGGGGGTTGTGGTCAGTTCTTCACGTGTTGTCTCTGCTGCTGCTTCCTCCTCAGGGAGAGGACTATTCACACTCTTCCCCTTCTCCAGTGTGGGTCCCCCATGGGGTCACAAGTCCTGTCAGCAAACCTGTTCCAGTGCGGGCTCCTCTGTTCACGGGTTCACAGGTCCTGCCAGGACCCTGCTCCAGTGAGGGCTCTCCACGGGTCACAGCCTCCTTTGGGCATCCACCTGCTCCACCATGGGGTCCTCCACGGGCTGCAGGTGGATCTGTGCTCCACCATGGACCTCCATGGGCTGCAGGTGGATCTGTGCTCCACCATGGACCTCCATGGGCTGCAGGTGGATCTGTGCTCCACCATGGACCTCCATGGGCTGCAGGGGACAGCTGGCCTCACCATGGGCTGCACCACGGGCTGCAGGGGAATCTCTGCTCCGGTGCCTGGAGCACCTCCTGCACTCTTTCACTGATCTTGGGGTCTGCAGAGCTGTTTTTCTCACATAGTCTCACTCCTCTCTCTGGCTGCAGTTACAGAGGTGGTTTTTTTGTTGTTGTTTTCCCATTTCTTACATATGTTATCCCAGAGGTGCCATCACCATCGCTGATGAGCTTGGCCTTGGCTAATGGCAGGTTCACCTTGGAGCCAGCTGACATTGGCTCTGTCACACACAGGGGAATCTTCTAGCAGCTTCTCACAGAGGCCACCCCTGTAGCCCTCTGCTACCAAAGCCTTGCCACACAAACCAAATACATTACACCCCTCACCCCTATGAATCACATATTGAAGAATTACAATTAAAATCCACTTTCATCACACAATCTGCACAAACTTCTCCACATCAACAAAAAAGAATTCCCCACACCAAAATTAAAATAACAGCGTCACAACACCAAATGGAAGTGGACAATTTACACACAATCCACCTCTCACCCCATCACCGCAATTACAAAACCCGAAATTCTCCACGATCGTTCCACACTCTAACATTGTTCAGTCCAGGCTTTGCCTGTTACCTCTCAATTATTAATACTATCCTTATCTTGAGTTCCTCACGCCCCACACTGGGTGCCAAAAGGACTATATTGAGTTGACCTTGACTGGATGCCAGGTGCCCACCAAAGCCGCTCTATCATTCCCCTCCTCAGCAGGATACAGAGAGAGAAAATAGGATGGAAAAACCTCATGGATCAAAATAAAGGCAGTTTAATAAAGCAAAAGCAAAGGCCACACACAGAAGCAAAGAAAAACAAAATGTTTATTCTCTGCTTCCCATCAGGAGGCAATGCCCAGCCACTTCCTGGGAAGGAGGGCTTCAGTACATGTAGCGGTTGCTCTGGAAGACAAACATCATAACAACAAATGCTCTCTCTCTTCCTCCTCCTTGCTCATAGCTTTCGTTGCTGGGCACAATGTCATATGGTGTGGAATATGGTGAAGCAAATGTTGGAGACACAGCCTTGGGCAGTGATAACAGGCTTAGTGGAAGGATGAAAACAACAGTGGGATCATTTGCTTTCCACTGTCAAGAACAACATCAGCACCTTTTACTTGACTTTGGTCATTTGAAATATGAGGGAATGGAAACTTATACTTTCTTTTGGAAAACAGAGGAAACACTTGCTTTCAAAAACTGCCCTGAAACAAGGAGATAAAGTCACAGAGAAATAAAAAAACAAACAACCAGTTTGTAAGTCTCCTTATCCTGAAAGGTCATGATGGGCATAGTCAGAGATGGAGTTACTGGTCAGGAAGTTGGGAAAAGTAATTAAGAAGAACAGTGCAAAGGGATAGAGATGAACTAAATATGCACCACTTAGTGCCCTAACAAATGGGAAGCATAGTTTATATAGCTCTGTGAGTCATAAAACATCTGAGGAAATATCATCTCAGTGAGCCGAGCTATGCAGTTGAGAAATGTGTTTAGGGGAAACCCAAATAAAGCTGGATTTCTTTGTCTGTGGGTTTCTTCTCTTTTCTTTCTCTCTTTTTCTTTTTTTTTTCCACAGGCTTTTCAAACTCCTCAAGGAGCTTCCAGGATGAAATAAAAGGAGATTAGGTCTGGTCTTCTTGTCATAGTTCCTCCAGGCAGGATCTGAGGTATCATGAGAAAAACAGACTTGGGGTTATTCCAGAGGCATAAGCTCCCAGATTTCAAAAACAATCTGTGAAAAACATGAAAAAAAAAAAAGTATAACTGCTAGTTCAGATGTACACTCCTGTGAGGAAGAGAAGACCTGGCTGTCTCCTCCCAGAGAGCTGCAAAGCTGCAGAAGGACACAGAGACGTTGCCTCTCTGGAAGCAGAGCTGCTTTGCCTGCAGCTGCATGCAGTGGTGTGCCAGCCTGGCGTGCCGGAGCCGGAGAGCGGAGAGATACTGGCTCCTGCCCTGTGCCACATCTGCTAACCACGAGCTCCTGCNCGTCATATTCATTTCTCAGTCATGGAGGCCGAGCAGCGTTGGAACAGCACATCGTGGTGGGGTGCCATGGGCAATGGCAAGCGTTAGCAGCAGTATAGTGTTTGTGTAAATCGAGTATATCTGCATGACCTTCCTTGTATTAAAAAAACAAATCTCCATGGTTCTTCCATCTCATGTAGCCGTGTGCTGCTGATATTTTTTTTCCCAGAATACAGCTTTGCCCAGCCCTGTTTTCATTTTTTTTTTCCCAATAAAAGGTCAGGGATAAGGAAGAATAAGACAAGTTTCTGTTACAACCAAACAGAAATGAGTTGGTTTACTGGCTCAAGCCCATTCTGGAAGTAACTTTGTCTCTTCACTAATGTTGCAAATGAGATAAATTTGTCTCCACAGGCTTGGCCTGAGAGAACTACTGCTGTTTCCATGTGACAAACAGCTTTTTAGTGGCAGTGTGCAACATCTTCCTCTCTGCAATCTTTTTTNTGCACATTGGCTCCAAGGATGTGAAGCGGTGCTTATGCACACCTCTGAGCATTGCAGTTTTAGATGTGCTTGCACTGGAAGGAAAAGAAGAGCAATTATATATTTATATATTTATTTATANCTCCCTCCCTCTTCTGTGTTTGCCTAAGTGAAAGACGCCTTTTGCAGCACTGGGATGCAGGCGCAAGGTCAAGAGAATAGAATGTAATCAGCACTCCTTGCCCCAGTTTTTGGCCCCCTACCACTGATTTGCTCTGCAGCTTAGAGCAGCTGGCACGACCTTTCTGTATCCAAACAATAACGTGCCATTTGCTTCCCAAACAGACATAAATGCTGTCTGAAGAGCCTTGACAAGGCCAAATCAGACAGTGCTAAAGATGAATTTTGCATAAAAATGTCTTCTGAGCCTTTAAATGCATTTGCAAGAGTTCAGCTTAGGAATGGTCAGGGAGCTCTGAAGAGCCTCACTCATCCCTTCTGGTAGCTTGAAATCCTCCCTTTGTGCTTTCTTGAACGTTGCATATTGTAACAAGCCTGTTGCTACATGGGGACTTTGCAGCTTCATGGTGCTTATTTATCTCTTCACAAGAGAGCTAGGACGGAATATGGATTTTCCTTTCCAAAAGCACCATGGAAGCCTGTGAGTGTATTAGTAGTAAGAAATCTGTCACTTACAATATACCTTGACTGCTTCACAGGATCATGGCTACGCTATTTGTAGCATCTAAGTAAACTTGTTTAGAGACAACTTGGGCTTCTCTACCCTGTGGCATTCACCGACACCAGAAACGAAAAGGCTGGCCTTTAAGGTCCGCCAGCTTTCTGAGCACGGCTCTGTGCGGTGCTGTGCAGTCCTCAGCAAGGTCATTTAGAGATAGCTAAGGCATTTCTGCACAGCACCTCACTGTGTCCTGTAGATAAACCCCCTGTGTGTGTGTCTACATGTGCGTAAATGTACATTACAGCAGATTAAACAAGTATCTGCTATTCAAAGATCAGTGTGTATTTAGAGTTTGGATGGATCTAAAAACATAAAGCAAGAATTCAAGAATGCCCAAAACATAGAAGAAAACTGTATTTGGGCAAGACTTGAAGTAGTCATTTGTGGCTAGAGATCTCTGGTTTTCTCTGCTCCACCTCCCCTATGTGAGGAGGAGAACCAGGCCTTAAAATACAGACCCACAAGACTCAGAGACTTTGAAAAAGCAGCTCAGGCCCATAACTAGTTAAAGAATAAGGCAAACAAGAAGGAGCCCAATTAAACTATTTTATTGGACATAAGAGAACCACCGGTTGTGAAATTTACTGGTAGCCAAGTTTTCCTCTCTGCCCTACCACATATAATTATGCCTTAATTGTAGCTACTGGCGGTGGCACAAAGCTCATGCATATAAACAAGTCCCAGGATGTGCTGCAAAAAATATACCGTATGGGAGGCATTAGCAAGAGGACAATCAGGAGCTGGAACTGAGTTCCCACATGGAAAGCTGCGGGTGGTATAAAGAGCTCTGTATCCATATGGTTAGTTATGTGTAATATCTTTGTAACGACATTAGTACCCCACCATTGCTTTTTCTGGCACATTTCTAGCGTTGAGTCACTTGGACCGATAGTTACCGAATTGTGGTTTGCAGACCACTGGTGGTCCACGGGCTTATGGTAAGTGGTCCACAGCTGGGCTGCAGAACCAAACTGAACAGCTTTCAGTTGTGTTTTCAATTAAAAGCTTCATGATATAGGGTACATGGTGGTCCGCAAAGAAGGTCTTAGCATTAATGGTGGTCCCATTACACTAAAAGTTTGGAAACATTGGCTTAAACAATCATGAAGATCAACAGTCCATTTGTGTTATGTTGTCTGAAGTTAAATGTTACAGCATGCCATCTCCTGTCATGTGTTAGGAGCTGCATTGCCTGCTCTGCTTCTCAGTTTTAAAAACAAAAATACCATGAAGTAGTGACGAACAATTCTTAGTGTCCTGTTCTTCCCAGTTTATGATTGATTTAGCTTTATCATTTCATATATATTACTATAGTCATGTATCAGAAATATTTGCCCCAAACCCTGTGGTATTTCAGGGGAGAAAAAAGAGGGATGTTTTCACATTTTGTTCTCTGGAGTGGGAGCTGGGCAGTTGTGGGGGAAGAGATGAGTAGCAGAGGGACTTCAGAGAGACAGTCATTGCGATCTGTTCCGAGAGGTTAAGCTGAGATGGGTAAATAAGGAGATGAACTTTATTTTCTTGGGGAAGTTCTGTTGGTCCTTTTATCGCTTCCTTAGGTTGAAAAGCGGGAAATTCCCTAAGAGAGAAAGTACCTCAGTTTAGGCTGGATATTTAGGATTAAGCGAAGGAAAGAGTCTGATCATATGGTTTGTTTGATCTTTATAAGCTCTGGCTAGCAGCTTACAGCTTTTAAAGAAAGCTCTATCCAGATTAGCCAGCTAGCAAGTAGGAGCAGCTCAGGGCTATACAAAGCCCAGTTCCCTTCCCACGCCTGGTGGCTTGCTCCAGGAGCACCACCGGAGCATCATGGAGAAGGTACCTGTGGCCCTGCTTTAGCCAGTAGAGCCAAATTTAGATGGGAGAGGCTGCCTCTTTGCTTGGTCCTTCCACACCGGGTTTCTGAATGTTACTGCAGCAGAAGGTCCTGTTGAGTTCCCTGTGTACTCCAGGGGATGGCGACTTTCAGACTCACAGAGCACTGTGCCTTCAGATGAGTACACACTATTCATGGTAAACAGTAGGATGTGCTGAGGACTGGGTCATGTCAGAAATGCCACTCCTCCCTGATGGTTATCCTGGAAAACTTTCCAGCTCACTTGTGATCTTCAGCCTAGAAACCCTCCAAAGACTCTTTCCTCTGAAACCCGATCATGGCTCACCTCCACCCTGGTGGAGATGACCATGGTATGACTGCAGGGATGCTGCAGGACATGGTCTGGTTGCATCACATGTCCCACGGCATACATCTGCTGATAAAGAAAGAGGGGGAGGGAGTATATCTGTGCTTGTTTTTGGTAGCTAGAACAGTTGTCCATCATTCAAAGCCATGGCTCCCCCCAAGCAGCAGCCTCTTAGTTACCAGCTGTAGACTATTCTGGACTGGGCAAGCTGCATTGCTCTTGGGAAAGCTGCAGGGAAGAATTCAGGATGCTCTGGAGAAAAGGAAGAGCACAAACATGATCTTTTAGTTCAGGGCACAGGGCATTTAGCTGGAAAGGAAGTGGCCTGGCTTCTCCTCTCTGCTCCCAGAGCTGTTTTCATATCTTACCCAAATTCTGGTAACATTACAGAGACTCCTGGGAGCAAGGACAGGACCTATGGTTCCTTCTGCCCGTGGACTTTCGACCTCTCTTGCCTTCTCTATCTTTCTGAGCCATGTGGTCCTTATCCCCTGCTGAATGTGGGTCAGGGTGAGTTCCCACCAGGTCCATGTATCCCGTTTCCCAGATAAATGTTTTTGCTGCTAAGAAATAACACACGGGAGAGCAGCACCTCTGCCATTGTCACCTGAAGGAAAGCAGAATCGCAATTGTGCATGCACAGGTGGCTGATACTGCCAGTTGATGGTACCAGGGCAAAGCTGGTACTTCAGCCTGAACCTCTGAACTGGTTTAGAAGGAGTTAAAGACCAATTGTGGCATCCCAGTTAAGTTCAGGTGTCAGTGAAGTGCCCAGCTGCTTCCCCTGGTAAGACTGTGCATAACCAGGACTGTTATCGACGTCTGCAAAGTAATTTAGCCTTAAACTCATGCCCTTTGCCACTGCAATAAAACAGATGGTTCAAATGAATCTAACAAGCACTATCCTAGAAATAAGTTGGGAGGTTTTGTGCTTTTTTTCTTCTTGCTGGAATATGCTGCTGACTTTCTCAGTTAGGAGCTCTTTTTAAATTTCCAGCCTGAACATCTTGATTGCCACTCTGTGCCCAAGTGTTCTTGGACGAGCTTTTCTAGTTTACTTTATTAGCTTTTTCCTTCTCTGTTTTTGGTCTGTTGTTTATAGAGAGTAATGACAGCTTTTCTCTCTAAGTGCTTGCTTCAGGCTAACCCAGTCTCTTCTAACAATCTCTCGTAAGGCACGCATCCTATCTCCCATCTTATCCTCAGCTATTTCTAGCTTAAATTTACCTTTACTGAAAACACATATTCAAGGAAAAAAATGCATATCAAATAGTGTTCCTCACAAAAAATCCTTTACCTGTTCTTGTTGAACCCTGGAATACCAGTTGTATTCTGTACTCACAGAAATACATCTCCTTGTATATACCATGACACATCCCCAGCTGCCTCACTGTGGCAGCTGGGATACATGTCTGTCATTCCTCTTCTCTGATGTTCTCAAGTCACAACCCCTTGTTTTCTATCAAATGTTCTTCTTAGTTCCCAAGAGGCACAGCTTTGCATTATATTCCATAAAGATTCATCCTGTTTCTGCTGCTCCAGCCCCCTGGTTCGTCCAGGTCTCCCTTGTCACCATGGAGCCTCCTCCAGCCACTATTTTGGATCGTATCTGTTATACCCAATACACCCAGTATCTTCAGAGGGGGTTTCCTGGAGTTCATGAAGACTACTTCGGCCTAGGTAAGATGCAAGTTCATGGTTGCTTTCTTCTGCGGGGATTGTAACATCAAGATTCAGCCCTTAAAGCAAATAAGGGGTGAGACTGATGAGGGAACCTGCTTGAATCGCACCTCACACAGGCAGCTTTATCTGTGATATTCCTAGATTGTGTGGGCTTCAATTTGCAATGCTAATTTTTCTCTTTTAAAATGGATATAATTTTTAATATAGGCATTTCCTTTTGCAGCGATTGTTTTTGAAGGCTGACTCCCTCATCTCCTGTGCATTGCTCTGTTGGCTTTCCTCCATGTAATTTGGAGTAAAGTTCAATCAGGATGAGTCCCAGTGTTGTGCCAGGATCTAGCTGACTCTTGTCCCATGTTCCTGCATGCCATCTGCGTGCCCTTTGCCCTTGGCTGCAGCCCTCTCTTCCCACAGGCTTCCTGCAAATTCCTCTCTGTGTGGTTGTGTGTATCTCCATCAGAAATCGGGCTGGATGGGGGATTTTCATTTTGTGGTAATATGGGAAATGACTGAGCCTGATGGGATGAGACCTTGCCAAGTGACATTATAGATCTGCACTAGGGTCTGAGAATTTCTTCCAAGACTTCTTTTCTATGAAACTGACTTTAACCCAGGCTGTGAGACACCATCTGTAAACAGCACCGATCACAGGGGGCATAAAATGGGCATTGTCTGGGGTTGGTACTGCTGTGGATGGTGTCACATAATTGCAGGAGTGAAGACACCTTTTCAGTGGTGACAAATGACGAAGGTTACACAGTTGTTCTCCATCGTAGCTGCCATACGATACAGTCCCAGCTCTTTGTGGTTCAGCAGGCTGCTCCTACAGCCGTGGCTTGAGCAACTTTGGGTAGTGAGGTGGACTGGGAACTGGCTGAATCAGAGAAGTCAGAGAGTCGTAGTCAATGGGGCAGGGTCCAGTTGGAGGCCGGTCACTAGTGGAGTGCCTCAAGGATCGGTATTGGGGCCAATATTATTCAATATATTCATTAACGATTTAGATGAGGGAATTGAGTGTACTATCAGCAAGTTTGCTGATGAC
>VWYH01005896.1:214570-226241 GCA_013399365.1 Pampusana beccarii
CCTAGGTGTTCCTGCTTCGGCAGGGGGATTGGACTGGATGATCTTTTGAGGTCCCTTCCAATCCCTAACATTCTGTGATTCTGTGATTCTGTGATTCTGTGAACTCATGGTTACTAATACATGGAAAACACAATCGGGCAGCTCAGCAGGGTACTGAGGGAGCACAGCCTGTCTTGCCTGACCCTGTTAGTGCCCTGCTCTGCAACATAACGTTGGGCTCACAGGACAGGGTGCCACTTGCATTCCCCTTGCCACGCCACTCAACACACAGGAACACCAACCTCTCATGATTAAGAAGCGCCACATCTGCCAGCAATCACTTAATACACCAGCCATAAACTCAGGATAGCCTGAAAGCTGTCCTTCCCTGTCAAGAATCCTAAGAACTCAAAAACACGTGATGGTGAACATCTAGGAACTGCCACACTGGGCAGTGGTTACCCCCTTGACCCAGTGGGTGTGTGAGCAGCCCTGCTCCGATCTTCGCAGCATCACCCTGCACTGCAGCACTACTGCAATCCCTGAGTATCTAAGCTGTGGAAACTGAGGCAAACAAAGGCTGAGTAAGGAGACCAGTGCTACACAGCAAGCCTGTGGCAGAGCTGGGAGCTGACTCCAGACTTTCTGACTCCCGGTCCTGGGCTTTAGCTGCCCACTGAGCTCTGACGTGGGACGAAGTGAATCTCACCAGAGACTTCAGATAACCACAGTTTAATTTGGTTTCTCTGTGCTCTGTACCCTGGGGAGATAGCAGACCTCTGGCCACGAAAGGCAAGTTATTGAGAGATTTACTGTTAATTCCTCCTTATGAGGTCCATCTTGTTATGTTTGGAGTTGCCATAGATTTCTGTTTGTTTTGTCTGTTTTTTTTTCGTGTGGGGCTTGTGTATTTTATTAAGCCCTTGGCTAGTATTTTGTGCATGTTTAAGATTTTATAAGGGTTTCTTTTGAGGTTATTCATTATAGCTTTCAGAGGTAGCCTATTCTGCAGGCTTGCTATTGAATGCCAATCTTTGATAGACTGGTGTCTCACACAGGGGAGAGGACCGTTTCTCATACGCTCATAATTAGTGTTCCCAAAGGGTTTCCCAGCTGCTTTTCATAGCTCTACACTCACATTGACCTTGGACTTCGGATGCTCTGTGGCTTGTTGAAGTAGAGTCATCATAGAGATAGGCTGAGAGAGAAAGATCATTTTATTTTCATCACTTCAAAAAGAAAAGCTATCTGAGAGATACCTTGCTAGTACCTCATATTTTTGTATCGGCCACTGATCTGCTGGAGACCATGGGGAAGGAAGCTGACCTCTCTCTGCCTCATCTGGCTCTTTTCTCTGCCTTGTCTGCCGGTGCTGGGAGCAGTGGAAGGCTTTTGGTGACCTTAGTTATCACTCTAAGACTTTTCATTTTCTTAGATTTTGCTAGTTATGTCCTTAAAAATTCTGTTTCAGACACACAGCAAGATAAATTAGGTTGGGGAGCATATTTGGAGTGTCCAGACTATTCTGTTAGAAAGATAAAAAAGCTGTTTTTTTAATACAAGCATGTATTTTTTTTATTCAATGTGTAATAACGTATCTGAAATTTTGAAAGATCTTTTTTCTCTGATCTGCTTCGTATTAAACATGCAGCATGTGTTTGCTGGTTGATTTAAATTCTGGAGAAACTATTTCTATTATTTCACTCCATATATAGAAGTAAGGGCATTGCAAGAACACTGCTTCCATTAGCGGAGTTCTTTCCTCTGGGAAATGCCAGATTTCATTCTAACTGCAATTAATAAGATTTTAAAAAATAACCCTTACTTAAAAGGATATTAATCGATAAAAGCCATGAAAGGGTAATATTTTCTATAAGCCTGAAGACAGGTTTGCTTATGCTCTTTTTGTGGATGCCCCTGTGTTTTCCTAAGAATGATAATTTTACAGCTGCCTCCCCCTCGTGGTAAATCTGAAAAAAACTCCTTTCACAGAAATACTAAAAAGCTGGGTAAAGCTCAGCACTTGCATTTCAACAGATTTTTGGGGGCTGGTGGGGGAAGAAGGAGGTGGGGCAAGGGCTTTAAAACGCCGAACAAATGTGAATTAAGGCAAGAACATATCAGCTCTTTCCAGGAACCAAAAATCCAAGTCGCCTTAAATAAAAGAGCACAGATACCTCAAAGAACTTGGTGTAACAGCTGCAACTGGCTTGAGGCTTTTTCTGTCTCTCAAAACTCTGCTCCTGCCCTTCCCTGTCCCCTCCCGCTCCAGGCAGGCCTGAAGGTTGAAGCAGAAACTTCTCCTCTTCTTTTTCTGGTGTGCCAGGTGTCAGGGCAGCAGGACAAGGACTCGCTCCCCAGCCTCGGGGCTCCTGGTCTTCCTTGTCTCTCTTCAGAGCCAGTGGCTCTGCTGCTGTACATGAGGTGTAAACACCGATACCTCGGCTTTGCGGTTATTTTTCACACTGATATGGAAACTCAGATGTTCACTACAGCCTGGAAGAGGGAAGATTCAGCAACCTTGTTGAATAGTGGTCAGTGCAAGTGAGAGATGAGCATTGCCTCTACGAACATCCCAAAGAAGAGAGATGCAAAACCATATTCCAAAACATGGAACCCAAAACATGGCGGTTTGCAATCAAATGAAGACAGTCTTAAGTGCGTCTGTATAAGACACAGAGCAGCTTCTTCACCATGGAGCAAACAGCCACCATTCTGAGACCGTAATTCTCCCTGAGCTTGTAGTCCTTTTAGTCTGTAAAGGTCTTATGTGGTGTCATAGACCACTCTGGTTCTCTTAAAAGAAAACGTACGGCTTCATTTCCTCTGCAACAGGATCCTCTGAAGTGCAGGATGGACTTGATAAAGCTAGGAGGAGGAGGGCAGCCTTTGTGGTCAAGGCTGTAGATGGTGACTTAAGAGAAATGGGCTCGTTTCCTGCTTTTACCACAAATCGTGTGTGGTGAAGAGGAAATTGTTTATATATTCTGAGCTTATAGTGCCTTGTGTGCTAACCAGAGAAAAGGGCCTTTCCTTCCCTTCATCTTTTGTGTCCTTTCCACTTAGCTGGAAAGTCTCTGGGATGAGAAACTTTCTACTGTATTGTATAGTTACACCAAGCCAAAGGAGGACCCCAGTGGGGCTAGGGCCTCCAGGGACTGCCATAATAACTTGAATATGTTTAAAAACGGGACAGCTGTCCAGGCTCCTGCCCTATCTTGCTGTTAATGTCCCCAGAACCAGTGACAGTTGTAATAAGTAGCGTCAGTTGGTCTCGTTTTTGCAGACGCATCCCTGCTTTCAGGCCCAAAGTTTACCATTATTGACAAGACCAAGTGGCTTGTAGCCACCAGGTGTCCCCCCTTCCCCGTGGTTTGCAGGAGAACTGGGCCATGCCACAGAAACCTGTATTTTCTTGTAAATCTGAAATGAAGTACTGCTTGTAATTCTGGCCTCAAGTGATGGGGCCTTTCATCTTTCCTCTAAGCAATGCAATGGTGTGAAAGGCAGCCCTCAGCATGGTCCTGGCATGAGAATGAGGGAGTTTTAATGTGCCACCACAAACTCATATCCCACAGGGTGAGAACATAGCTGTTGAATGCTAAAGATATATACAAATGTAGAAAGTCTGATTCTTTTCCCCAAAGAGGTGCATTATGTTTGTGAATCAGCCAGCCTAACGTTACAGTCTGAAGACACAGTTTCTGCAAAGTAGCGAGGGTACGACTTTTTAAGCATTTCAGTGGTTGTACTTGTTCACTAAGGCAGTTTAAAGGATTCATTTCTCCCTCAGCCCATGAAAGGACTTCTGGGGTTTGTTTCTTTTTGCACAAAATCCAGCTTTCTATTGAAGTGCAATTCTTTAACTAAAAACAGAACAGGTGTGTGTGAGGAACCAACCCAACAAATGAGCGATTCTCCCACAGGGGCTAATGTGCTTATTCTTCTGTCCTGATCGTCAGAGCATAGTCTTGGGTTATGCGCAGATTCAAGTCTCTATTTGGCCTAATGCACAGATTTTTTTCTCCTGGATCTCTCTGAATCAGGCAAGACGAAGTGCTGAGCCCAGGTTTCTGAGGACCCAGACCCAGAGGTGCAGGAGAGCAAACCTCTTTCCCTAGCACACCCTTTCCTCTTTAAAATACCCTTGCAAATGTTTTCCTTTCATCAAAATCAAGCTTTTAGTGTGCTTGAAAAATTTCTGATTAGCTCCAAAAAAATGTTTTCATAACCACAGCAGACATAACATGTACCCTGAGGGCTGCAAGACTCAGGAGAAAGGGAGAAGGAAGGATGCAGGAGGTGCATGGGGATGCATGGGCAAGGCCTCTGGCAATGGGATATGGATGTTTGATTTAATACCTGAGGGCACTGTAGAAGTGCATATTAAGGAATGAAGTTTGAGAACTGGGGTAAAAAAGAGTGTTTTGTGGAGGAAAGCATGAGAAAAATAAGGAAGAAGGCAAGAAATAGACTCAGCACATGCTGGTAGAATGAGAGGCTAAAGAAGATGAGAGTCAACCTAGGAGACCAGAAGTACAGGTCTCTGTGCATGAACTGAAATGCAATATTTTGGGGACAATATTTTAATCTAAGTATGAGAATAACAACAACCAGGCTATTCTCCCTGAACACTGAAGTGTTTTAGGTCAGTGGGTCACTTGTCATTTTAACGTGACCATTTGTATGGCCAGGACAGATGAACGCACTTTTTGGGATATAAGTAAGTATTTTTTCCTCTTTGCTAAGCTACAAATCAAGAGATCAGCAATGGCTATTCTCTACTGTTTCTCTGAATGGAGAGGCTTAGTGTGAATTAATTTCATGTGATTCCAGCAAGCTGACTGGCAGGCAGTCAGTCATCTGGGCTCCCTCTACAGCCGGTGGAGAGAACATGAGATTTTAAAGATGTGCTTAACCATAAAGAAACAGGCTGCTCGCTCTAACTTCACACATTTAGTTGCCATTTTGCACAGTGTTAGCTGCAAGAATTTAAACTAATACAAACCACATTTACTAGATAATTGCAAGCAAACTGTTCTTCTCACAGCTGCATGGTAGGTCTCTTGATTGATAATCAGTGTAGTATCTTCTGGACATTGAACAAGTGTTCACACCTGTCTAACGAATGAACTGGGATTGGTCATGCGAAAATTCCCACAGGTCACACTAAGTTTGATGCCTGCTCTAGAGATTATTACTCTAGAGAGTATTACAAAATTCATATGGTAAATGTAACTAGAATGGCTTTTTTGAAGCTTCTGTTAATGCAGAGAGCCTTGGTACAAAAAAAAAATCAAGAACAAAAATAAATTCCAGTGTAGTAAATTGTCAGAGGAGAGAAATAAAATCCTGTTTCATGAAGCTTGGTTCTGTCATAAAATATAAATATTAGTTCTAGAAGCAGTAACTAAATTGCTTCCTGTCCATCACCCTACACACCTATGAATTAAAAAAAAAAATAGAAAAAAAAAAAAAAAAAAAAAAAATCGAGAACAAAAATAAATTCCAATGTAGTAAATTGTGAGAGGAGAGACCATAAAATCCTGTTTCATGAAGCTTGGTTCTGTCATGAAATAGAAATATTAGTTCTAGAAGCAGTAACTAAATTGCTTCCTGTCCATCACCCTACACACCTATGAATTAAAAAAAAAAAATAGAGTGAAGAAAAATTATAGCTTACTCTAGAAAGAAAAAAATAAGGACATTCTATTTTTCCTGAAGTTTTTATTGTACTACTCCTGGAATTACACTGAAAAACAGAAAGGGTGAAGCCATGATCTTACTGAAATAAATTGTAGAATTTTACTCACTGTGAGGTTTTCATTCTAGTATCAGGCATCCAGTTGAAGATGCTGACAGAAAGTGTCCTTACATAATAAGTGAAAGGGGGAAAAAGAACCCAACAAACAACCCATGTTTGCAATATGTCTTTGCCTGCTGCATCAGACAAGTTCAAAGCAGATTAAATACAAGAAGTACATTTCTGTAATGAAGTCGTAGAGAAGAAACAGTCCTAGAAGTAGCTACAAACATCTTTACCGGGTATATGTGCTGTAGGAGGTAACACTGCCTATCATCAACATCACTTACTGAAGGTGCACTTAGCCCACCAGTCAATAACCCCAAAAGCTGTTAAATTTCATTCATAAACAAACACATAAATAAAGTTGCTAAACAGCTTGGTTTTGGAGCAGTCTTTGGCTGGTACTAGCAAAGGAAAGGTAAGTTGGTTCACAAGATGGGATGAACAAGTCAGCCAGCATATTTTGTGCTCATTCCATCACTATATCATGCTCTATAGATACTGCCGTATGGACCCATACATTGAATGCCAAGTGATATTCCCTGAAATGCTCAGGTGGGAATCCTGGGAGATATGAAAATAAATTACTGACATTTGAATAATTTAATTTTGCTCAACATGAATAATTTAATTTTGCTTGCTTGGGAAAATCACAACCCTAAACTAGGAAAGTTCAGGATTTTATAGTTGGAGTTTACTTAGACAAATGTCACAGATTTGACACACTGCTGCTGTGTTTTAATTTAATCAGTGTCACAACCTTTTGCAGGAACACACTGAAACGGGCCCAAAGTCTAAGCTAGTGATTGTCCCTATTAAAGTAAAACAAATAAAAATGATTATAACAAAAATTATGCCAGATTAAAAGTTGTATCAGCCAAGTTGAGGTAAAAATAGCCAGTGGATTGGTATTATGCTTAAAAGCCAGTGAAGATCTTTGTCCCCTCTTTTCCAGGGAAAACATTTGTGTTCCCTTCCAAAAGATACTTTTCCTGCTGAAATGCTGCAACAGTGTAAGAAGACATCAAGATTGCAATAGTTCTGGTGTTAATAAAAATAGTCAGTAAGGATTTGAACATTTTAGCGCTTTTCTTCCTTGGAGGTTGTAGTGCTTGTAACAATGCACATCCCTTCACACAAAATGGGTTGGAGAGGTGGAGATCACATAAGAGCAGCACTAAGGAAGGTTATATGGGATATTTTGGCACTGGATGTACTGATGTGGAAACCGTAGTTTAAAGCGCTGGGGAACTGTTTATAGACAAAATGAGTTATTTGCGTTGCAATTGAACTCATATGCTATAGTGCACATACTCCTCTTTGCAAAGGAAGTGGTGGATGAGCCACAAAAGTGTCTCAGCAGGAAGCTGGGTTTGTGTCTCTTCAAAAATATCAGAAACTCCTGCCTTGTAAGGGCAAAAAAGCACAAACTGAAGAATAGTGGATGATCTCTGCGTACAAGGGGTCATGGATTCATATTCTGGATCAGCTATTCAACTTGCCTGCAGAAGGGAAACTACATGAACTGCTTCTCCCTGGTGCCTGCGCTTTGCTTGTATGTTCCAATAAAATGAAAACACGAGGAATTATTTGAAAAATCCAGATAACATGAAGGGAAAGCTGAGGGATAAAGAAGCAGCAAGGTAACAACGATAAGCTGGTGCACAAGTACAAATGACTTTGGCTGTGAAAAGAGTATAGAAACTGTCAAGATAAAGTGATTGAGTGAACCATTTTGCTTCTTAGGAAATCAGTGGTTGACTGTATTCCTCTCTAATTACTCCTGGCTCAGGCTTAGCGGAGTTTTATTAATCCAAAGACTGTCAAAATTTGGCCAGACAATCAGATGATGCATTGCTTGGTAGTTGATATATTTCTCGCAAATCAAGAGGCAAGTAACTTGCTAGATGATCCTGAGAAATACTCAATAGCTTGCCTTGTATTAGAGAAGCAGTGAACAAACCAGCCAGAGGCTCGGGGGCAACTGATAGAGATGTGGGGTGAAAGCAGTTTTTGAATAATCCTTCTTCCCTCTCTCTTAGATTCTAACGTGCTCCTTAACCACTCCTCAGCCACCTGTAGGAGTTCTGGCCTTGTGCTCTCCAGCACTTGGCATTTCCCAGCGCATGAGGTTGCTGGGGTGCAAAACCAGGAAGAACTTTACAAACTCTCTATGTCAGAGAGACATGGACCTGTTGGAGAGGGCCAGAGGAGCCACAGAAATGGTCAGAGGGCTGGAACAGCTCTGCTGTGAGGACAGGCTGAGAGAGTTGGGGGTGTTCAGCCTGGAGAAGAGAAGGCTCTGGGAAGACCTTACTGTGGCCTTTCTGTACTTAAAAGGGGCTCGTAAGAAAGATGGGGACAGACTTTTTAGTAGGGCCTATTGCAGTAGGTCAAAAGGTGATGGTTTTAAACAAAAAGAGGGGAGATTCAGAAGAGAGATAAGGAAGAAATGATTTACACTGAGGGTGGTAAAACACTGGCCCAGGTTGCCCAGAGAGGTGGTAGATGCCCCATCCCTGCAGACATTCAAGGCTAGGCTGGATGGGGCTCTGAGCAACCTGATCTGGTTGCAGATGTCCCTGCTCATCGCAGGGGGTTGGACAAGGTGACCTTTAAAGGTCTTTTCCAACCCAAACCATTCTATGATTAGGAATTAACCAGTGCAAGGGCAGCGAGTGTGCATGCATGCATGAGCACCTGCCTGATGAGGGTCAGGACTTGTCTTCTTCCAGCTGTTCGAACAGCATGGAGCAGGCAGGGATGTGTTGATAACAGTAGCAATGGCTACAAAGCCATTTATCATTAGCACAGTTAGTGGGGAAACCCATGCAAGAGTCCCAAAATCTATCTAACCTTAACTGAACCAGTATGGGTTTTAGCATCAGGGCCTCATACTTTAAAGGATGACTTAGAGTTACTGAAAAAACTGCAGCTGTTGGTGCCTACTCACAGTTAACTTTATTTTGGGCTGCATTGGCTATAACAGCCATTTAGATGTCTACACGTAGTCACCAAATTTCAGAGCTTAACCCAGAGCTGAATTCCACCCTGTGTGTATCGCAGGAACTGCAGAAGTGGAGGTTGCTAGCTCCTCCACAGAAGAACACTAGGGCAAATATGCCCAGATATTGCCTTCTGCTTTTCTTTTTTTTTGTTTTTTTCTCAAGAGAGGGCTGTTTCCTACCACATGGTTGTAAAACAGTTGTGGCATAAGTGCTACTCTGGTACACTTATGTGTGCCTCACAAATTATTCATCCCTCGCTATGCCAAGACACTGCATACTTGCTAGGGCAGAGATTACAATGAGATACACTAAGAACATAACAATATGGGGTCTTCTGACTTTAGGAGTCTGCAGACCCTTTTTCTTCCTATTGCTTTTAGCTGTTAAAGTTGGTAGTTTAAGAAAACTCCAGGAAAAAGTATTTTGAATCACATAAAGTTTATTTCTTTAGCAAAGTTATATTACAATATATACAGTTTCTATTTACATATAGACCTTTCTAAGAAATGAAGCACCATATGATACAGTTAGTATTTTAGAGGAATTTACAGAAATTTTATTTTTGCATCCAAATAGTTATATCTACAGACACACATTGGTTAGAACCAAGTTCTAAGATGCTGACTTCAATGGGTTTTGGATTAGACTGGTAGTGAAGTTACCCAAGGCAATTTAATTGCTGTCAACTATCAATCTGCTATGCTTCAGGTATGAGATGTTAGCTATGCCATTTCTGGGGCTATGTGCAAACTTAATCCTCAGAGAAAGTTAGAGGTACAGATAGAAGGTATAAGACACAAGAATGAAACACTTTCATCAGTAAGATTTTTACTGTCATCAGAAACAGAGTTTCATTAGAATGGAAAAAGAATGCTTAAGTGTTTACACTCATTATGCAAAGTGAGTTAAGAACCTGGAAGCTTATGTGATATGGTATCATGCATTCCCTAAGGAATCCATTTACTTCTACAGAGCTCATGGCATGATTCCCTTAACTGAAGGAGAAAGACAGTTGTTCGCTTTGTAACCTTTACACCCATGTCAAGAAAAAGGAGGCTCTGCCCAAGGTACGAAATGTCCTTCAAGTGAATAAAAGACATTTGGAGGGTGAAGATGTAAAATGAGGTATTTAATAAACTACAGGAGAAAAGAAAGCGCCTAGACTGTTTTGAACCATCTCTTAGATATTTTACATACATAGTTGTTACATTCACCTGATTGTGGGTCAAGTTTTGTAGAATCTATTTATACCTTTTGTGCTACCGAATTTATGTTTTTCATACTTTTGCTTCACTAGATGTTAGATCTAACGGCTGGAAGAAAGCATTGTTACTCTGAGGACAGTTACTATGACAGACACAGGTGCTGATCAACATCATTGGCTTTTTTAGGACTTTGTCCTGAGGACAGCGGAACTCAATTTGAACCGTTTTGGTGTTGTGTGGGGTGCAGCATCGTCCATCATTGCAAAGGCCACAGTAGCGAGGTTTGTATGTCTGCACACTAGTGCAGTTCTTGTATTCAAAGCGAACAGCTTTCAGGGACTTCTTTGTTCGGACACATTTCTTCCCTTTCTAAGAGAAATACAAAGACACATTAGATACATCACTGTGTAAGACAGAAAGCAGTTAAAAATTGACATGCAAGGATATAGATCTACTATGAAAACTTAAACTTGTTGTCTTTGCTCGTTCAACAGCAATTAGACTCTACCTCTACTTCAGTAGTTACTCACAGGTAACTCCTGCAAGATCTGCCCTTTGACACCAGTGTGCTATTGGGCCAGTAATAAATGACAAATTATTAAAGCTCACTCTTGTCATCTGAGACAAGCCAAATCAGAATTCATTATGAAACTATACTGGTAAACATCTCAGGCTAGTGTAGTTCCATCAGAGAATCAGGAAGCCAAATGAGCAAGTTACAGGGAGAAAATGAAGAGTTAAAACAAACCTCAAAAGTTCTGTTCTAGTGACCCAAGGCAGAATCAGCTTCAGCAAATAACAATTCTTAACAGATGGTTGTCTAACTTGTCCTTGGAAGTCTTAGTGACAGAGACTCCACATCTGCCCCAGAGAATCCTAACAGTTCACTGTTCTTACTGCGTGGATGATTTTCACTCCTGTCTTCATTTTTTGCAGTCCAAACTCAACATATCTTCTTGTATCATGGAGTCAGAACAGGCTGTAGTATCTGAACACAGCTATGAGAATGCATCTCTTCTCTTGAATTCAGATAAAGTTCTGGTCAATTTTTCCCTAGCAGAATATGTTTTCTAGACCTTTGATCATTCTTTTAAGTCTCCCCAACTCTTCTCAAATGTTTCATATCCTTTCCAAAGCATAGTATTTTAAACTGCACAGTGTTCAGCAAAGGCCTTAGCAATGTCTTCCAACACTTGGAACATTACATAAAGTGATGGTCCACTAACCTACCCATGTTAATCTCCCTAACAGTAATACTTGCATAATATGCACAAGCAGCCAAAAAGTCAACTACCTTGGATACACATTTATGGCACCTGAAGTGTCAGTGTTGGATTTGCTTTTGGAAAAAGCATTGTAAGGATTAAGATAAGGTTTAATTTACCCAAGCAGATTTTGCAGGATTTCACACATTTCTCTGCGGTTCCAAATGTTCAACAGACTAGAAATCTGACATACCCATCGGCATGATGGGTCAGCTCTGAAGTACATGTACAAGGAGTACAATTGCAGTTGTAGGAGAAGTTAAGACTCCATGAGCTGTCAAAATAGGCTACTCATGCAATATATCTGATCTGTTTGGGATGGCTCAAATTATCACAGAATCATGTAATGGTTTGGGTTGGAAAAGACCTTCAAAGGTCATCTAGTCCAAACCACCCTGCAATGAGCAG
>VWYH01005896.1:229607-284618 GCA_013399365.1 Pampusana beccarii
CGGGCGCCCCGCACTTGCCTCGCAGAGCCGGAGGAGGAGCAGGAGCAGCAGGGCGGGCAGGCGCTGCCCGCCGCCCGTCGCCATGGTCCCGGCCGCCGCCGCCCCGCCGCGCCGCTCCACTCTGGCGGCACAGCCATTGCAGCCGCTTATATAGAGGCTGTTGGGGACCCCCTCCGCCAGCACCCCCCCGCGGCGGGCAGCGCGGCCCGGAGGCGGGAGCTGGAGCCGGGCCGGGAGCTCCGCTCCCGCTCCTCCCGCCACCTGTCCCGGCGGCGCCGAGCCGCTGCCCCAGCCCCGCGCTGCCCCCGCCCCGCACGGCCCTGCCCAGGGCGGGCGGCGCAGGCGGGAGCTCTCTGCCCCGAGGCCGTACGTGGAGAAGGGACCGGAGCCCCGAGGGCAGAGCTGGGCGGGCGCCGAGGGGCTCCCGCGGGCGGGATCTGCCGCCCTTGGTCCGGCTCCACACTCCCCATAGCCCCGTTTGCCTGCGGGCATCTCCCACACGAGCTGTGTGCCGGCCGTGAACTGTGGGGAAGCACGATGCTACAGCACGGGCTCTGGCACGACCAGCATGGTTGGGCAGTGCTTGGCTTTCGAGACCAGGTGCCCCGAACATGAGCACCTGTCAGGACTACACCGCTTCTGCCCTGCCGTGAGGCCTCCTGAGGTCTGTAGCCATTGTGGAGGCTGGAAATGGACCCCATGAAGATAAGCGACTTGTGCTCCTCCGTAAACTCTTCAGTTTTAGGACCTGTTGGAGAAGGTGCAGAGGAGGCCACCAAGATGATCAGAGGGCTGGAACAGCTCTGGTGTGAGGACAGGCTGAGAGAGTTGGGGTTGTTCAGCCTGGAGAAGAGAAGGGTCCAGGAAGACCTTATTGTGGCCTTTCTGTACTTAAAAGGGAGGATGGGGAGAGACATTTTAGAAGGGCATGTTATGACAAAACAGGGAGTAATGATTTTAAACTAGAAGAGGGGAGATTCAGACTAGAGATAAGGAAGAAATGATTTACAATAAGGGTGGTGAAACACGGGCCCAGGTTTCCCAGAGAGGTGGTAGATGCCCCATCCCTGCAGGCATTCAAGGCCAGGCTGGATGGGGCTCTGAGCAACCTGATCTGGTTGAAGATGTCCCTGCTCATTGCAGGGGGTTGGACTAGATGAGCTTTGAGGGTCCCTTCCAACCCAAACTATTCTACGATTCTATGATTCTATGAAGTTGTGGATACTGTTTGTTACCAGAGGGGTATGAGTATGTTGGCTGGTGGGAAACAGAAGCTGTACAAGGAGCCCTCCATGCTCTGTGCAACACCAGTTGAAGCGGTAACAGACTCCCCAATGCTCTCATGGCATGTGCAACCATGGGAGATGCAAAGCCGACGTGTCAGGCCTCAGGAATGCTTTGGAGAAATAACTCCAGTGCAATTATTTTAGTGTGTGCAGGACAGATTTAGGCCAAGTGTAAGGGAGACTAAATCTGTTAACAGGTTTTACTTGTCAGGAATTGCCTTCTGCCCAAGGCAGGCCTTCTTGGGTCTTGCTAGGATACAGATATTCTCTGTCCCTAGTTGTCTGGGGCAGATAATATGCACTGGATTCTGTTGTGGCTTGTTAAAGAGAAAATATTTGAAAAATAAACAAAAGTTGTAGACAGGCTAGTGAAAACAAGATGCCTTTTAAGCTTAAGACATGACACAAGTGGTACTCATGAATTTACAAGGCTGCTGTAGCTCTAGGCCAAAGCAATACTCAGCGCAAAAACAAATCACCAGATATAAGTTTTGTTTTGGATAAAAGTCACCATTCCTTTTTCGATGCTGAATGGCAGCAGTGGGGTTTTTGGAGAAGCCTGTCATTCTGGCCAAAGCAGACTTCACCAGCACTGAAATACATTACCTCTGGTCACATATTGGCCCTTTGTTTTCTTATTCACAAACAACAGGACTGGCTTGCGAACAGACTGACCAATGCTCTTGACCAAGTGTTAAGATTTGCTAAAGAGAAGCCAGGCTGACCCTGTAGTTTTCCCAGAAGCAGGACTGTAAGCCGGAGGGGCATATGCAAGATCTGTTTTTTCCTGTTCCTCCGTATGTGAATCTGATGAGGTTGTCAGTGCCAATAATGATTCACATCCACTGAAAGTTACCTTCCCTTTCAATGAGATTACTTCACTCCTAAATGTCTTCCAGTCTATGGAAAAGGTTTCATGACGTAAAACTGCAGAGAGAATCAAACAAATGAAAAGAATATTTACCAGCACACTTAATTTGGAAAAAATAAGCAGTTTACATGAATTGAATAAAATTATCAAGTCCCCATTTATTTACAAAATACTAATTATGAAACTAAGGTGATGCTGCAATTTAGTACAATAGGACTGAATACCTTTTCCCCGACATTTCAGTCCCTCCAAAGTATGCATGATTTGGAATCCATTGAACCTACCAGTTCTAGGATTGTGCTTCGTCTTCCTAACAGTGAATCTTTTTGTCTGTATTTGTTTTACAATTTTTTTAAGGGTGACGAGCTTTTCTTATCATATTAAAGTACCCTTTGTTACTCCCCACAGAGTAAAATAATGATCAGGTGGAGGGGTTTCTTTCTGTCTCAGCTGGCAATGAATAGCGTTTATTCATGATATAAAATTAGTAGGTAGAAAGAAATATTTTAGTCTCTCTGTGTTTGCTTTTTTTAAAAGAACTCTATTTAGTGAGTTAATACTTGGGTCACCACCTTGGCTCTACCTGTTGCAAAGAGTAATCCCTCATATGTAAAGAAATTAACCTCTGCTCTTCACTCTGCAAGAAGACACAGTCAGAGAAGTGTCGAGAAGTGTGACTTCAGGAACAGAGTCCAGCAACAGAGTCCCAGGATTAAGAGTATATTTAAGGGCTTTCCTGCACCAGGGTCACAGGCAAGGAAAGTGTTCCATGGTAGCCAGTAAGTGGAAAACAGGTCAGTAATCTGTAATTTCTGACCATTAGGGACATAAACTGTATAGGTATATAAAAGGGTAAGTAGGGGCCGTGGAAGAGAACAAACACTGAAGTATTCTCTGAACTTAGCTTTAAAATTCAGCTTCCAGTTGCAGTGAATGCTTAAGGAAGCCAGGTTATGTGCCTCATGCTGCACTTAAGCTTTGAAATATTGCCAAGACACAAAGTGCTTTTCAGATATATTTTATTTTCGGAAGGGATGCAGCTTTGTCCTTACCGCAGAGATTGCATGCCCAAAGTCAGCAGCACCTGGCATAAGCTCCTACATGGGCCAATATGAGCCTTTGCAGTCAAAGGTTTCTCACTCTGGGTTTCTAGTCTGCCTTGGGCTAAATGTCTGGCATGGTTGTCTGGACATGATCTTTATTCAGATCTTTACCTCCACAGAGCTAATAACCCAAACGTGTCCGTTTTACCCATCCTGTTTATTTCCATACCACCTGGTGGGTTATATTTGTTTTTACCAGTGAAACGCTGAAGGAAGCTGTATCTAAAAGACTGGAAGCAGAGGTCACAAATAAAACTGCCTTAACTTTTAGAGAATTTCTAGTTGTTGATCCTATTTGCATGCAGAGTTGTCTAGGTATGTATCAAGCATTACAAAAATTCAAGCATTCATGGTAACATCCTTCTGTTTAAAGCCAGGCTCCTGGCCAGGTCACTACTTTGCAACAAGCAACCCCACAGAATTCTCTTCTATTCTTTGTGTATGGCAAGTGATGTAATTTTTGGAGAGTAAAATTGTAATAAATACCACATCCTCTCTTTCTCTTTTTGCTCTTTTGTCCTGTGATTTCTTATTGCTATAATTGTAAGGTGGGTGACTCATCCCTTGCCCTGCACTGTCTCATAAATTTATGCCATCTCTGGTAGTCTGCCTCACAAATCACAATATTTTTTGAAAATGTTGTAATTTTTTATTTTTAGCAAGACATGATCATTTAACTGGGCTTTTGAGTTCATCCTCAATATTTAGGGCTTTAATGTTGATGAACAGTGTGATTAATCTTGCAAATGGTACCTGAACTATGAGACTCAGATGCTGGTGACATTACTTCTGATGTCAGTGTTAACGAGTTGTTTTATTTCTCATTGAGCTGTTGAGAAAAGATGAGAAGATTGTTTCCTATGAAGATGTATGCAAATTCATTAATGGTCCCAGCAGCTCTGGATCAAGACTCAGTGTTTCCTATTCACAGCAGGACACCTGTTATCATCAGGCAGCAGAAGTGTGTTCATAGAAGAGGTTCTATATTTTGATACATATATCCTTTTCATCAGGTTCAAGCGAATAGCATCAATACCCAGAAGATACTCTGAGTACCCCACTAGAAAAATTCTGAGAAGGGAAATGGTCCTGAACCAAAAAAGACTAGTTCTCTTGGAGATTGTCAAAGGAGCAACAGTAGTTCACCACGAGTAAGACAATCTGTTTCTGAAAAGATCTGTTCATGCTGTGACAGTTATTATAACTGGTAATGCTGGTGTGTATCCCATGATACAGATGCTGCAGCTATTGCCGGCCATTGGAGATAAGTGTGTTTGTGTGGGCTCTTGACGAGTTAACCAGACCAGTCAATTTTGTGCACTAGTGCATGCACGGAACCCAGTGAATTCTCTCTTCGGAAGACATTTGCTTCAGCTGAAAGATAGATATGCCAGGAAAACAGCTGTTTTGTTCAATGATTACCACTGTTAACTGTATCATTATTTCAAGTAGGATTTAAAGTGTAATTATTTTTTAATGGCAACATTATCAGAATCAATCCTCTGGATTTAATCATGGTCGTGTTTTTTGAGTTGAGATTAAAAATGAATTATCCTTTTGCCTGTAGAAGAATTCAACTACTTTTAATTTTGCACAGTGTTTCGTGTGGTGTTTTACAGGTCCTTTGAGCCTATGCAATGACACTCTCAGTTTTGCAATACCTAAGGATTGAGCAAGGGACAGTGATGTGGGGTTTTTTTTGAGATATGCCTCCTGTGTCATCCAAAAAATAACAGTTGTGGCAAATTAGAAATTTGGAAAGAATGTGTTGGAAGCGTAATATTTTAGATTTAAAAAAAAATTACATTTTTCCATACAATTGAAGAAAACTTTGGAATGAAATAACATTTCATTTAAAATTGAAACATCATTTAGAAAATGTCAAGAAGAATTATGTGGGGTTGGGGAGTTGTATCATTACCTTTGACTGAGACAACTCTATGTGCTCAAAAGAAAGTCACAAAATGTTCCAGCTTATTCCAATCTGCGTGTTCCACCGAAAGATTTCCACCAATTTATTTCCTGCAGACCTATTTCAGCTATAGAACCTTCTGGGAACTCTTACAGCATAATTCACCAGGTGAATTTAGTACATATGACTCTTATTTTGGGGAACACAAAAGGACTTGTAGATTTTTAAGAAGCTTCTATTATTATTTGCTCCTTTATCACAGAATGGTTGGGGTTGGAAGGGACCTCTGGAGATCACGTAGTCCGACCCAGAGCAGATCGCACAGGTATGTGTCCAGGTGGGTTTTGAATGTCTCCAGAGGAGGAGACTCCACAGCCTCTCTGGGCAGCCTGTTCCAGTGTCTGTCACCCTCACAGTAAACAAGTTTCTCCTCATGTTTAGATGGGGCCTCCTGTGCTTCAGTCTGTACCAATTATCCCTCATCCTGTCGTTGGGCACCACTGAAAAGAGTCTGATCCCATCCTCTTGACAACCACCCTTGATATATTTATAAATATTGATGAGATCCCTCTCAGCCTTCTCTTCTCCGGGCTGAACAGATCCAGCTCTCTCAGTCTTTCCTCATAAGAAAAATGTTTCAGGCCCCTCATCATCTCTATAATTGGTTCTAACGTCAAAAAAACTATGGTGTGCAGCAAGGAAATTTGCCCTTTGTAGTCAGAAGAGTGCGGGTGGCAGTGTTTGCTGTGGTTTGGTGATTTTTAGTAAAGAGAGCCAAGAAGCACAAGCATGGTATCCATACTGTTACAAATAGTAGAGCAAGAAAGGCTCCTGTCATTCTTTAGAGCAGATACTCTGCACGTACTACGAGCTTTTAATTTTTCACACCCTTGGATTCTCTGTACCCTTATGGCCATAAAACGCGATTGTTGTTTTGGAGAGGGCAGAATGACCAAAGAAAGTGCTTGAAGTAACATAGGGGCTATGCTGCAGCCCACCAAAGAGATGTTTGTATCCAAGGAATCTGGCGGTGGGTATTGCATACGCCGGGGTGTGGTATGGGTGCCTGCTCCTGTTCAGGGTGGCAGTATGTGTGTGTGTTGAGTACCTCATGTTCTGTAGTGCTGGTTTCTACTACATTGGGAAGCAAAGGGATGAGACTTGTTCCAGAAAAAGGTCGTTAGATTTGCTCTCAAAATAAATGAGATAGTCTATTCGCTTATTTAATTTGATTTTAAAGTTTATTAACCCTAAATGTAGAATTATGCTTTGTATCTGAAATTACCAGACTGACATTACTGAGAATCTAATTTGGGTCTGTTTTACTGCATGAGATGATAATGTACAAACAGAATTGGGTACATTTTATTTTCTTTATTCACTGAGTAAAACTCATTTTGGTGCAGAGGGCAAATAAGACTCTTGAGGAACATATCACCTAATTTCTATTTTAAGAGCTTCAGTAAGAGTTACATGGGTACATAGGTCATGTGGAACATAGGGGGCATTTTTGGCTCTTCCTGGATGAAACAGCTATTACATGCTTGTATCTTGGAGTGCTTTTGAGAATGAGAATACCTGCACGAGTAAGGGCTGGAAGAAGAGACACACAATTTGAAGAACCTAATGGTGCTAAAATGGGTGTTCCACAATCAGAAAGTTAGTTCGTCAGAGTGGGGTTTCCTTGTCTTTTTTTCCTCTCTGAAGAGTAGCTGTTCTTCAGGGCATGTCTGAGAGAAACGAGTACGGTTAATGAAACCCTAAGGCAGCTAATTGACAGTTCCTGACATTTCCAAGTGAGTGTTGCTACCAGCTGGCCTGATTTAGGGCTGTCCTTTGTGCCTGTTTCCATATCTTCATCGGTCTCTGCCAAGTGCCGAATAATCTGGCCATAAGTAATGAAAACAAATTTTATAGTTTGCATTTCACTTTCCAATATGCCTTTGTCACATTCTTTTGTGGCCATAAGTGAAAAAGAAGCAGCTTGGGAGAATAAACAAAAGCTTATAATGTGTCCTGGGAATGAGCAGATCCAGAGGTTTTTTAATTGGGAAAGCTCTGAATTAGAAACTGCGAACTACTGAGAAGGTGATGCAAGGAAAACAAATGAAGTACAATTAAATTGGACCCTCTTAGCCTGAGCACTTTTTATACTCTCTGTTGTTGCTTTGTGCTACAGGCGTAGAGGCAGACTCAGAAGAAATTCTTACCAATTAGGGTTTTTAAGGTGAAAACTGGCTTTTACTCATAGAGCAAATGACCAGTCAGTGAAGAGAGAGAAGTACAAGACTCCACATAAAGAGGGTTGTATCACGGACATGCCTGGCATGAGGTGTTCCTTTCTTCTAGCTGGAATGATTGTGAAGACAGTACATTTCAGTTCAGGTATGAGCATCTATCATTTATCTCATGTCAATTATCAAATACATCTGCATTTTCTTCATCATCTGTTCTGAGTTCCTGCATTGTTTGTGAGTAACACATTCTGGGCTGGCAGGCTTGATGCTCTTCCAGGGAACTGTTCCCAGCCATAGTTCCTGGATCAATCGTCTGATCTTCCCAAAATCTCCTTGCTGTTTCCGTAAGTTAGGGCTTAAAATAAAAAATAAGAAAGTACTGAAAATACTGAAAATAAGAAAATACTGACATTTTGGTCTTGTTGTGATAGCCAAGCCCTTACTGCTGGCACTGCAAAGAGATTTTTTTTCTTCTTTAGACAGCCATATGATATCAGCATAGCATACCATCTAACTGCGTGTACTGATTCTTGCCAAAGGAAACATACGGAATTGAGCTTCGCCCACCCAGAGGAGTCACAGAGTCCGAACACTTTATCAGCCATCCAGCAAAGAAACTGAAGACGTGAGAGATGGAAGAAACGATTGGTCATCTAATCTCTTTTTTCTGTTTTTGCTGATCTGGTTGCCAGGGAGATACTGTATTAAAAGGAGTGGTCCACATATTCACTTCACTTATAAGCTGCCTCATTGTAAAAACAGCAGTTAAAAATACAGTTTAAAAATACTTGTGGACTGAAAATATTATTGTGTCATTGTTTAGCCAAGCTCAAATAATTTAATACTTTTAATATTCCTTGTAAAAGATCTGTTCAGGCTTTTTTCTGTTTCTCTACATTCTATCCAGGTTTTCCTACTGAAGTGCATAGAGCAGAAAATGTGTATTCAGACCAAGATGCCATTTTTTTCTACATCAATGTCAGGGGCCTGTTTATTGAAAGTGCTTTGACAAAGTTCATTCTCTTTTTCCATTTTCCTTTCTTAGGTCCCTCTAAAAGCTTCTAGGACAAACTCCCTCTGGTTTCCCTTTTGTGGAAATGGAATCTGTACACGAATTCAAATCACTTTTTTTCTCCACATGCTTTTCCTTAGGACACATATGCTTGCTGACACATATATTTTAAAATTTGAAATAAACTCAGTGCAAATATTCACCGAGGGTAGCAGGACATTAGCTTGCTCTGTAAACGTTCCCAGATTTGAGGAATGGACAGAAGACCCAGACGTCTATGGGCAAAATCTGGGATAACTTTTTAGTCTTCTCTTCAAAGAAGGGATTTGTTAGGGATGCAGGAGGTCCTGGAAGAGCAGCGGTCCTGCCCCATAGGAAGGGAAGCTCCATTCCCAGGCAGGGCTCACCCTCATGGTAAGTACCGCACACCACGGTGGCTTGTGCAGCTGGGGATGAGGATGGTGTGGCTGCCAGCGAAAAAATTCAGCCCAGCTGGTTTGTTTATAAGTTCAGTGCTAGAGGTGGGGTGACAAGCAGCTCCAGGGCAGTGTTTCTAACTTCAAATTCCTGCTTCTGCCAAAGCTGGGGAGAGTACTGGAGGGAATATACCGTGGTGGAAGGACTGGTGAGGGGGCAGCCACCTGATCTGGCACATGACGCTGGGTCTTGTGAGAACTTAGCAACTTCTACCCTTGAAAGAAGTTGATATCCTAACGTGTTAAGTACTAGACATACAAAAATGTCTGGTTTGGAACACTACAACCTCAACGTTTTTTCAGTGGCACATAGAATAAGACGTAACACTTCTGAAACAGACCATTAACCCATTTGCTTAATGAGTTTGTTAACGGATAGCTATAAATAAAAGTAAATGTTAAGTAAATATTAATGGGAAGTCTTCTAGATTATTGCTGCATATAGAAGCAAATATTGTAATGTGCTGGAAGTGTTACCAGACTTCATCCTCTGGAAGTGCACAGAACTAAGAAAGTAGATTGAAAAGCATTCACAATATTGTGGAAAATGATGCACATTGATTTTCATTAGTGACACATTACCTTCTTTTTCAACATTTCTGGACATTTGTGTGAAGTACTGACAAGAAAATTCACAAAAAGCTGGATCACCCTGGATTAGTATTCATATATGTTTGAATTCGTGGGCATTTGCACCATAATCATGTCTTTATGCTACACTGAAAAGGTCTCATGACTATTTGTGTAATGTACAAAGCAGCTAGAACTTTTATGGTGATGTGCAAACAGCACTTTGAAAACTTCAGAACAGGAGTCCCCTTGTGAGTTTCAGTGATTAGCTGTTTAATGCCGAGGTTATCAATAAATCTACGTTGCAAGCAAAAAAACCTGAAGAATTCTCCAAACAAACATTAGCAAGACAGTAATTTGATGACTTCATACATGTCTAATAGGTGAGACTGGGTTGAAGATGTTAGACTCATGACAAGTATTTTACTGGGCAACCTGTGGCAGTTTTGCTGGAGGGAATCAGGGACTTTAAAGTGTAGATGGTGTCATGAGATCCAAGAATGGAAAATCATGCTCTGTATATCAAATCAGATTATCACCAACTGCTTTCTATGCCATCCCACTGCCACCATGAAACAGTTATTCAGAACTTGAGCCACAGTGTATTTGGTTTGCGTGGCAAGGTTTTGGTAGTGGGGGGGCTACAAGGGTGGCTTCTGTGAGAAGCTGCTAGAAGTTTCCCTCATGTCCAACAGAGACAATGCCAGCCGACTCCAAGATGGACCTGCTGCTGGCCAAGGTCAAGCCCATCAGTGATGGTGGTAGTGCCTGTGTGATAATGTATGTAAGAAGGGGAAAAAAATCCAAGCTGTGCAATTGCAGCAGGAGAGAGGAGTGACAGTATGTGAGAGAAACAGCTCTGCAGACCCCAAGGTCAGTGAAGAAGGAGGGCAGGAGGTGCTCCATGCACCGGAGCAGAGATTCCCCTGCAGCCCGTGGTGCAGCCCATGGTGAGGCCGGCTGTCCCCTGCAGCCCAAGGAGGCCCATGGTGGAGCACAGATCCCCCTGCAGCCCATGGAGGTCCATGGTGGAGCACAGATCCCCCTGCAGCCCAGGGAGGTCCATGATGGAGCACAGATCCCCCTGCAGCCCAAGGAGGCCCATGGTGGAGCACAGATCCCCCTGCAGCCCAAGGAGGCCCATGGTGGAGCACAGATCCCCCTGCAGCCCAGGGAGGTCCATGGTGGAGCACAGATCCCCCTGCAGCCCAGGGAGGTCCATGATGGAGCACAGATCCCCCTGCAGCCCAGGGAGGTCCATGATGGAGCACAGATCCCCCTGCAGCCCAAGGAGGCCCATGGTGGAGCACAGATCCCCCTGCAGCCCAGGGAGGCCCATGGTGGAGCACAGATCCCCCTGCAGCCCAGGGAGGTCCATGGTGGAGCACAGATCCCCCTGCAGCCCAGGGAGGACCCCATGCTGGAGCAGGTGGATGCCCAAAGGAGGCCGTGACACGTGGAGAGCCCTCACTGGAGCAGGGTCCTGGCAGGACCTGTGACTCCATGGAGACAGGATGCCACACTGGAGCAGGTTTGCTGGCAGGACTTGTGACCCCATGGGGAACCCACACTGGAGCAGTCTGTTCCTGAAGGGCTGCACCCCATGGAAGGGCCCATGCTGGAGCAGTTTGTGAAGAACTGCAGCCTGTGGGGAGGACTCACGCTGGAGAAGTTCATGGGGGACTGTCTCCTGTGGGAGAGACCCCATGCTGGAGAAGGGGAAGAGCGTGAGGAGTCCTCCCCTGAGGAGGAAGGAGCAGCAGAAATGTGATGAATGACCACAACCCCCATTCCCCATTCCCCTGCGCTGCTCGGTGGAGGAGGTAAAGAAATCGGGAGTGAAGCTGAGCCCAGGAAGAAGGGAGGGCTGGGGGAAGGTGTTTTGGGATTTGGTTTTATTTTCTCATTGCCCTACTCTGATTTGACTGGTAATAAATTAAAGCAATTTCTGTTTTGCTCATGCCGGTAATTGGTGAACGTTCTCTCCACGTCCTTATCTCAACCCATGAGCCTTTTGTTGTATTTTCTCTCCTCTGTCCAGCTGAGGAGGGGAGTGATAGAGCATCTTTGGTAGGCACCTCATGTCCAGCCAGGGTCAACCCACCACACACACAGGGATGTAGTCATCACCACAGTGATCTGAATGTAGATTTCCTTACTCTTAGAAAAGTGTGAACTTCAGATCCACAAATGGGTCATACTGCTTCTCCTTAATATCTATTGACTTTGGTGAATGATGGTTCTTCAACAAATGTAAATCTAGATGAGAGGCAGAATATTACAGCAGCTGCAAGGGTGAAAAGCGAGAGATGGTGACAGGAGGGAGCTGTAGTTGGATGCTGCAGGGAACAGGGTACGTTCACAAGCGATACTCAGGCTTCAATGCATGAATTCTTTTCAAGTGTAGCTGCATAATTACTGCCGTGTAGCACCAGCCTGCTGTGAATGCAGCTGACTGGGAGTTAAGAAGCCTCTACCTAGTGAGGAAGACTGAAACATTTGATCAACAAGTAGCCATTCCCTTGTTTGTTTGATGGAAGGGAAAGCACCTTTTTTCCAAGCTACTTGCCATCTCTGCACAACTGGATTTTCCTGTGCGGCAGTTGGAAAAACAGTGGGGAGAGAGGAAGGGAGGACAGTAAAGCAGAGCAGAGCTGTGCTCTGATGCGTTTTCCTTCGTTTCATTGCTCCGCTCTTTCATCTCTGCAGCAGCTCGTATAGGTGTTAACAGGACTGGCAAAGGCCCTTGGTGTGTCCTGCCTGCTGACACCCATTCAGCCTTCAGTACCAACGCCAGGCAATTATAAATGACTGTAAAGTTCTTTTAGTTCATAATAATTTCCAGAAATATTTGCTTCAGTATAGTTTTTCAGTTGAAAGGCTGCACAGACAGCAGACTAGGTATGTGAAATCCATGGCTACAGAAGTATGTTTTAAAGTCTCTAGGCCACAAGTTTGTTCCTCTTGCCAAGAGGAGAGGAAAATTTCAATAAAGTGGAAACAGAAGTAAAAGGAGGTCAGGGACAAACCAGGAGAAAGGAAAAGAGAAGTTCTAGAAATACCGGCAGAAAAAGAAACACGTATTGAATAAAACCAATAATGTAACTTTTACATCAGCTGCGATGGCATTCAAAACTTACCTCCAAAAATAGTCATGACAAAACTAGAGGCTAATATTGGGAACTTAGAAAGTTCAGTAAAGCAAATTTTGAAACTTGCTGCTTTGCAGAAGTAATTTGCTGATATTGTACATATGATAATTATTTATTAATAACTAGATTATATGTTTTTAATAGATACTATTGTAGATTCCTAAAATACTATGTGGTAGGCACAATATAGTTATAGAAAAAGACACAATCCCTGATCCTGAGAGCCTTGAACCTCAATAAAATTAAGCCTATTTCATCATAAGGATGTATGGATACTAGTGGAAGCTGAAAGCAGAATTTACGGTATCTATGATCATGCCAAGTATTTTCTTCTAGACATTCTTAAGCTGATGTATTCATCACTCCAGGTTTCATAGCATAAGATGAAAAAAGTGTGTACTGCACCACCCAAATTTTGGTCATCCAGACATTGTCTCAGCAATATTACCTTGTTTTAAACAATTGTGAGTTCTTTGTTGTATAGATGATCTGTTTTCTTTTCCTCTTTTGCCAAAACTATATGCTTTCTTCCCTGTATAACATGATTTCTTGTTTCTACTCTGATTCAGTTTTTGTGACTTCAGGTATTTTCATTTGAGTAATTTGATTACATTTCCTGTTAATGTAACTGATGCCATTTGATATACATGTAAGAGTGACAGTTTTTAATGTAGAGTCTAAATTAAACCTTTAAAATGTTTCTTATGAACAGAAGGAAGCTGGCAGCATTTTAAAAGGATTATACTTTTTCTCGAAACATGTTTGTCAAAAAAGGTAAAACTAGGCTTAGAAGAGACAGTACTAGTTCCAGTGAATAAGTGGAAAGGCAGAGCCAGGTTGTATAAAAAATAGTAGCATAGATTATGTAAATTTTACATTTAAAAATTAACAAGCCAATTAATAACTAAAATGACTTTTTAGTAAACAAGGATTCTGCTGGCAATTAAGCAGATTACTTGTAAAACGTTTTAAAGGAGCGGCAGTTGAGAGGAACAAAGTGTAGTATGTTTTATGCTGTTAATGTTTAACAGAAAAATATAGGCATTAGCTCTTTTATGTGTGATTAGCAGATGTAATTCAAAACTAAGTTTTGGCCATGCCATGTCTGGTGGTCTTGCTTAGCTGATTATAATGATTATGAAGGAGTATGTTATTTTGTAATGTAGACAAACCTCTAGTTCAACATCCATGGAACAAGTACCAATATCACAAATACCATTATGATAAATGGTATCAAAACTCCAGTGTCAGAACAGAGACCAGGGATCAAGGGAGTGGGAGGCAGCTGAAGGAGTGAACTACATGGGCTGAGGAGCAGTGAAAACTCTGTACTCTCTCTGATACAGTGGTTATTCAGGAACATTCAAATTTTGACTTATAATAAAGGAAGGGGGAGAAGCTCCTCTCATGTATTCTCTGTGCACTCTTGTTTTTTAATACAAAGTATTAAAATCTTTGAAAGTAAGGGCAAATGCCGAATTTTGCACCTGGGACACGGCAACCCTGACTGTACATACAGACTGGGGGATGAGGTGCAGCTCCATGGAGAAGGATCTGGGGGTTCTGGTCGACAGCAAGTGGAACATGAGCCGGCAGTGTCCCTGGCAGCCAAGAGGGCCAAGCGTGTCCTGGGTGCATCCAGCACAGCATGGCCAGCCGGGCAGGGAGGGGATTGTCCCGCTCTGCTCTGCACTGGTGCGGCCTCACCTGGAGCTCTGGGTTCAGGTATTGGGCACCGCAGTGTAAAAAGCATATGAAGTTACTGGAGAGTGCCCAGAGGAGGGCCATGAAGTTGGTGAAGGGTTTAGAGTGGAAGCCGTACGAGGAGCGGCTGAAGTCACTTGGTTTGTTCAGCCTGGAGGAGACTGAGGGGAGANTAGGAAAAGATTCTTCCCCCAGAGGGTGCTGGACACTGGAACAGGCTCCCCAGGGAGGTGTCACGGCCCCAAGCCTGACAGTGTTCAAGAAGAGACTGGACAACACCCTCAGACACATGGTGTGAACTGTGGGGTTGTCATATGCAGGGACAGGAGTTGGACTCTATGATCCTTGCTGGTCCCTTCCAACTCAGGACATTCTTTGTTTCTATGAAGGTATTAAAACACTTATGAACATGTTAAATATGAATGGAGAAACATCGCATCGTTGGCCAATAAGGAGTCTGTCTTGCAGAAGGAGTGAAAAACAGCTCCTCAGAATGTTCAAAACCAGTGGCTTGCTTAATCTGTTTCACACTTCAGCTTGACTTTCAGCCACAGACATGAGACAGAAGGTATGTGAGTATTCATCTGTGTGTTTTCATAGTGAGTAAGCTCAATGCTATTTCACCTAGATTGTTTCTTTACTGTGGTATGGGCTTAAAGTTGACAAGGTCCACTGGGCTTCAGAGATCCACAGCTTAATATGAGCAACACACTAGCTGAGTTGTTAACCTGCTGTAACACCACTTGAGCTCCTTGAGGAGACTTTTCTTCCTATTAGATTTTGCTAAATATTGTCCTTCTTGGTTTTCTTGGTCTTCAATACCTTTCAATGTGTTAAAGAAACAATTAGAGGAGACAAGAGTGGGAACAAAGCAGTGCAGGCAAAGCCTGAAAATGCCTGTCTAGAATTCATCAGTTCACTAGACTGAAAAGATGCGTTTTGTTTAGTAAAGACACCGTGTTTCATCACTGAAACAAGGTGACCCTGAACTAGGAGACAAAGAGGACATGATGAAGTATATTGATTTCTAGTACTCTTATATACCCGATGCAATATAAGGTTTATATGTAAGGTTCATATAATTTATTGAATAAAAGCCCTCCATAGATTGAGGTAGGTGTCACAAATCTATGTCAAAGTGTACTCTCATATCTTTTGTACTTTAGGTGATTTTTCCGCATTAAAATGCTGTCAGAAAGAAAAATGTCGTTTTTCTTAGTTTTGCTATAATATGATGAAGGGCAAGGCCTGGGGTGGTAAATTTGTGCTAGACTTTAGGGCAGACACCTTGGTAAGCTGACTCCATCCCCTCAAATCTAGCAGAATGGGTTAGGACACTGGTGTCATGTGGTTTTCTTTAAACATGCACAGTGATCCAAAACTGGATCCATCTGAGGTTTTTCACTGCCCCAGAGGTGGTAGTGCCCTGGATGCCCAGCTGCCTAGGAACAAGAGGTGGCATTTCCTATAAATATTCTTTCATTCAGGGAATTTTTATGTGATTTTATGCAGTTATGCGATCAGTGTCTTAGTTCTGTTATATTCTGTCAGCTCAGGTTTTGATTCTGCATTGAGTAGAGCCCAAAAAACATTAGGGGCTTTTTTGCTCCAAGTAATAATATGCTTTTTTCTCACACAAAGTATATGGTGGCTTGAATATTTTGATAGCTTTTTTAAATGCTAGTGCTTGATTTCATACAAGAGAAAGTCTTTATGTGAAATTAAAGAACCTGCTTTTCAAATAGCAGGATCTTGATGAAGCTGTATTGACTTAAAATTGAACTAGCTTTAAAGTATCCTGTTTTACAACAAATACCAGGTTTTGGCAGTCCCAACATCAAAAATATAAATACAGCATCCTTGAAATTGCTTTTATATTGCACAGTTATTGGGGGAAATATTTTTCTTTTTAATGATATGAATTTGTACTTTTTCCCATATGATTTCCCAAACCCAGAATACCCTGGTTTAAAGACAAGTGCTTTAAGATCCTCGCATTGTAGGTTTCCAAATTAATGAGAATTTTTCACAACCAACCTTCCAGATCTTTCTACTTTTCAATTTTTCACTTTACCCAAATAGACATTTTTCTCAGAGTACTTTTATTCAAGTAGTTTCATGGCGGAAGAATGGATAAAGTATTTTTATATCTTACTGTGAATGTTTTGGTTATCCAAATCTCACTCTAAGTTTCAAAGCTGCTGGAAAAATTTAGATATGGAAATCCTCTATAGCTGCCCTGTGGATTTAATGCTTGCTCCCAATGAAGTCAGTACTGGTCCTGTTCCAAATTTCAGTGTGAGTGCTTCAGCCAATACATCCAGAATTACCCTAACCTGCGGAGTTTAACATCTTGGTCACCCACGTTAATCTAAGATGAGATACTTGAGGCCAGAGGAAGGAGGAGGAAGAGGAAAGTAATGAAAAGGAGGTTAAAAACAAGGGAGGACAAAAAGAAGGATAATGAGAACTAGCCCAGTTCACCAGTTGTTTTGCTTATGAGCAAATACTTGGGTGCAGCTGGGAAGTCCTTTTCTGGAGTCAGCATGAAAACTAACTCCAACACAGGGCTCCATTGAGCACGTCCCTCGGCTGGATGACTTGTTTCTGAGTGAGCCAAACCGCTGAACTGTAGACGAGGGAAAGAGATGGAGATGCCAAATATTGGGACGCAGCTCTCTGGGTTTTCCATATAAAATTCAGCAGAAGAGAGAGCTACATACTTTGTAAAACTCAATGCAGTTTCCAAAAGAAGGTCATAGAATTAAAATAAAAACATCCCAAAACATTTAGAAATAATTACTGGATTGGGCTCTGAGGTTCTTTCTTACCTGATGGATGGCAAGCCCAGCACATTTGCTGACCCGAAGGAAAATCAGCCTCTTCACCAGCCATGGAGGATACAGTTCATACTGTTCATATAACAGTTCATATACAGTACAGATCATACAGTTCATATAACCACATTTCTTAATTAAGTACTTCAAGGTAATTAATCCTATAAATCTCTTCATTACATTTTTTACTTCTCAGGATTCAGCAATTTTGTAATTCATTGATTAACTCCATGACCTCTCTCCATGTTTTCTCTTTCCTAACTGATATTTCAGTAATTTTCGTATTTCATTAAAAAATATTGTTTTCCTGAATTCTTTGTCCTTCTGCTTTTTCTGCTTCATAGCAGTCCTGTCTCCACTCCCACTCTGAGTCTTATCCAATATCTGTTGATGTTAGTAGAAAAAAATTCCATCAAAATCAGCAGATTTGGGTCAGGCTTGTTCTCTAGGGTATTAAATAACAGCAGGTAGGAGACATATGTGTGAAACACAACTATTAACATTAGACCAAGGGGAAAATCCTGACTTTTCCAGACTTCATGTGATCCTGAGTAAACCACTTAAAATCTTGGCACTGTGTGGTCCTCCGACTCTCATACTAATGATGAAACTCATCAATATAAAGCAATTAAAATCTTACAACTAAAAAGAGTTTTAAAACTTGTGGGCAATATTATTCCTTCTGAAGATAGTCCCATAGCATGGCCTTGGAAACTGAAAGTTTCTCAACTCTTATGTTGAGTGTTCTGACCACAGAGGGCTTTTCAAAAGTTGTGGCGCTGTATTGCTTTTCAGATTTGTCATCATACAATACTTAGCTGAAGTCCAAAACCTTAAGAGCTTCTGCTCGGGGGGAAAGCATTGTAATACCTGTGAGGGGAAGGGAGTGAGGGGTAATGCTGACAGATGTCCCAGGGTAATATCAGATAGCAAATTAGACAGAACATGAAGACAAAAAAATGTTGTTAGTGGTTTAGAAGCAAGCTATGCAGCAACTTTAGGAAAGAAATCAAGGAGTTACTCTTTCCCCTGTGGAGGTGATGGTGGTATGGAAGTGTATCACACCATAGTTTACAGGGCTGCACAAACCTACCCAAGACAGCTCTGGAGCAAGAAGGAATTGATCTCTTGATCAATCCACTTTTCAGTCTGCTGGAGCTTCCATTTAAACCTAGCACCAAGTCCTTGTTTTCCCCAGCAGAATGATCTCAATTCAACACGAAATACTTCATGGACCTTTGGGTGTCCAATTGTTTAGAGTAAGGGACTGTTCTATAAAGATAATACCAGAAAGTAGCAAAAGAAAAAAGCAAGACTTGGACAAGAAAATGCCAAAATCCATTTGCTGCTCAAGAGATGTCATTGGAGTCCAGGTATCCATTGCAATACTTTTCCAACAGGAAGACTTGTCAGGGGAAAAATAGGAAAAGTGACTCTCAGCAGGACAGTAATGTTCTTTTTATTTTCTTTTTTCTTCAGAATGGTTTATTTCTGTAAGAATGCAAAGTAAAGCCACAAGTCTCTAAGGTATCTTTTCAACAGACTTCCAATCTGTAATGACGGCTTCAATTGCCAAAATATTCAAAAGACCTCTGAAAGTCAGACGGTGCAGATATAAAACCTTTTCTCAGGCCTGAAAAACTAGATTATAATATTTTTATGGAAACCTTTAGAATAGAACCATAGAAAAATATGAGGATGAAATCCTGCCTCTTTTTTTTCTGCTAGATAATCCCTTTCAGGAAGTACATTGTAAGTTGCATTTAAAACTATTCTACTGTTTTGGCACCTGTCTGGAGCATTTATCTAATTTTCCTTCAAGTTGCTTCTGTCAGTTGAAAAAAGACTTTCTGGTGGCTGAAACTGTACTAGATTCATTAACTTCTGTGTTAACACAAACTCAATGTTTTTGAAGACCTTTGCTGCTACTTCGGCTTTTTGGTGGAGCTAACCGAGAATTTTTGGATGTCATTCAATCTCAGAATAGATTATGTGGATAGCAGAGCCAAGGCAGCATAGGGCAACTGCTTTTCTTTTAGGTGGAACAGTTTTGCAGAGACCTGTTTGATAAAGAGGGTAAGATGATAAATATGCCAGTGTACTAACAGGGGAAGGGAGATATGTTTCTCTTACTGCTTCCCTCATTGCCAAACCTAGGATGTGGAGCTGGATGGTGCACATCTCAGCCATGTCTTGGCTACATGTAGGGAGATCACTTTTTGCCCCTTTCCTTTTGTTTCTAGTTGGAGGAAGTCCAGCATTCTGGGCCAGAAACTTGTGGTCCAGCAAACCCCCCTTGGCTTGAATGGTCAGGAGACCTGATCCACCCTGTGGTATTCACCTGACCTGAAATTTAGACAAAGACAAAATGAGGTTGATGCTAACTCTCTTTTCAGGGAGAGAAGACCAGAAATACCCTTTTTACTTGTCCTATCTCTCTAGCCTCTTAGGTGACCTGTCTATTGACTGTGCTCTTCCCCTTCTTCACCAGTTTGACCCCAGCACTGACAAACCCATTTTAATGAAAAAGAGAAGAGAAAGAGCTTGAACCTGATGAAAGTGAGAGATGGGAAGCCATTAAAGATGAGGATGACTGTAGTTAGGTAAGGCTGAAGATGTAGTCTTCGCTTTTGGGATGTTGCTGTTAAAGTCCAGCATGTGCTCATACCAGCCTGTTTAGAGGCTGGGAGTTCTAATACGGCTGTTTCCTCCAGAAATTTTCCTATCAAGTCTTTACTTTGTTTTTCCTAGGTTTTTTTCTTTACAAATTAACCTGGTGTAAAAAAAAGCAGAAACACTACTTTCGGCAAAGGATTAAAAGAAATGAGAAATGGCTCCACTTCGTTAAAACTGATCCCTTAAAAGACTTCCAAAGGACGTATCAAAGCTTGGTAGGAGGCTTTGATTACACAAATAAAACTGACATTATATTGTTTTAATGCAGTTGTTTAAAAATTCAAGATCAAGGAAGCAATCCTGAACATTAGAGTATGAATACAATACTTACACAATTACAGTTATATCAGAATGTCACCTTTTACGGTTATGTCTGTTGTGTGACATTTTGGTACATACATGTGGAGTAGATAGTCAACTAGACTAGACAATCCCACTGACAATTCTATAGAAAAGAGTGGAACTTTAACATTATGATATCCACAGTTAAGAACTGTTTTAAAAAAGTAGGTTCTCACAACAGAAGGGAATGAAATAATTCATAGGAGATGTTCTTCTGGTTTTGATTCTGATCAAAAGGGGAGGAGCTGGTTACGAGTGTGAAGAAGAAAGGCAAAAAGCATGGCAAGGAGCTGGTGAGTTCCCTGTTCTTAGGAAAAGGAGAGGTTTTCTGAGAGCAGGAATCAATAAACTCAGGATACATAGGTATTATAAGATCTCATAAAGAAATAATGCAAGGTAAAGGCAGTTAAGGAGATACAGAAAGTCTTCAAAGAAAACACTCTAGAGGAACAAGCACAAACTATCCAGAAATGGTGACAGCTTAAAAAGTTTAAAGAAGTTCTGCTTACTTGTTTAGCTCTTCACTGACATACAACTCTAGAAGAAAGCACATAGGAAATTGGCTATTAATGGGATTGGATATAAATTAATTGTAAACCAATAGTACCAGCCAAAGTGCAAACCCCAATATGCTTGGCTAAGGACAGCAGAGTAACAAGAAGACACTCTATTATAAGTTAATATAATATTAGTAATATTATATTATATGTTAGTTGATATATGTATACAATAATACTAACAGGAAGCAAAATGGCATTTCCAGTTTGCTGTCCATTAGAGAGGAGAGCTAGCAAAAGATGATACCCAGAAGATTCAAGTGTTTTCGGCATCTATTATAATTTAAAAGACCAGCTGTTAACTAACCCAATACTGGGTAAAGCCTCAGTCTAGAAAAAACTTAAAACAAATTAGAGAATCCACAGGTGAGTTGGGTGTTTTGAGATCATCTGAACTCGACAAAAATCATCCACGGGTGCCTAAAGAACTTGCTGAAGTAAGCTCAGAAAAAAATAGCAGTTGTATTTGAGAATATGTCGAGAGCAATTTTAATACTGAATACGTGAAAACAGCAAATACAGCAATTGTCTTAGAAAATAAAGAGCTCAGAATTCTTGTTAAGCTGAAATGTTCTAGAACAAATATATAATTAAAGAAACCCTCTGTAGGCATTTGGCAGATAACAAGAGGATGAGCAATGTGTTTTTTCAAAGAAGGTTCATATCAAGCTCATCAATGAAGAAGTCATCTCAGATGAGTGAAGCAAATGATAACATTGGTTAACACTGAGACAATTTGAATTGTATCCATCACAAACAAGCTAGGACAATGTAATCTTGCTGAAACTGTTATGCTCACATACAGGACAGAGTTGGAACCCAAAGTGAAGGTACCAATATGTTGAGTGAAATCTTCAATACTGGAACAAATCACTTGAGTGATGGAGAACTGTAGTATTAAGCTTGCCAAAGATAAGCAGCTGGGAGAGGCTTCAGGAATGCTGGGGGACAGGATAAAGATTCAAAGAAATTGTGAAAAATTGGAGAAATCATGAAAATGGTGGTCTGAAACTCAATAGAATTAGCATAGATCATCACCAGGAAGAACTGATTGCATGAATCCAGGATAAGAACAGCTGGATGGGTGGCTCATTTTAAAAAGGGAACAGAGGTTCAAAATGAACATGACCCAAGAGTGTCATGATGTTGGGAGAAGGCAAACCTCATTCTGAGATGGATAAACAAAGGGGTGGCCTCCAAATTGTAATAATACAGGTACTCTGTTCAGCAAGGGGCACAGAGAGTCTAATGTTGGGAACTGCCTTTGAGGACACGTATAGGTAACTGGAGGAAGTTCACAGCAGCAAGAATTTGTCAGAGGGCTAGAAACAAAGATGTATGAGCACACGATGACTTATTTGGGATTCTTTAACTGAAGACAGACAAGGCTGAGAGTAGAAGTGGGTTAATGGTCTTCCAAGTATGTAAAAGGTAGTTCCAAAGGCTAAGGTAGTATCTCTAGTGAACAAGGCAAAAAATGATCCACCAAAAGCACAGCACGATAGATTCTGGCTTAACATCTATATAAACTTTTCAACAGGATGGATTGTGAAGCGTTGGGACAGATTGCCTGAGTAAAAAGTGAAGTTGGAGTCAGTGGTGATCTTTAGAAACAAGCCATAACAGGCATTTATCTCCTCAGCCCTTTCCTTCCTTCCTTCCAGCTTGATCATATTTTTATCGTAACCAGAATTTTGTTGTAACCAGAATTTCTCTTTCACTACAATAAGTTCTTAAACAGTAGTGGGAAATTAAGTGAAGAAATAAAATAGAAAGTGGGGAAATACAGGGCAATCAAATGAGGATAAATATTAGGTTGTTGCATATTTTTCTAACACCTTTAGTGCCCAGAGCATGGAAGACTGGAGGCGAGAGGTTTGCAGTGAGAGTCCAGGAAAAGAAAAGGAATAGAAAGAGGGAGATTTGTTCTCACGACTGAGGTGCAAACAACTGATATTTGTCCACAAATGTTGTGCTTTGAGACAGAGATACTTGGCAGCATAAAATGAAGTTACGAAATATTGTACTTGTTGATTTTTCTCAGATATGACACTGCCTCCAAGTATTGAGGTTCCAGTTGTCAAACCTGCAATCGCTCCATCTGCATCTTTCTCAGAGCACTGATCTCTGCTCTCAGCTTCTGCAGTCCCTGCTTCTTTCCTCAGTTTTAGCCAAATTGCTGCCTGTTGAATAATTTCATCCTCAGTGCTGTAAATGCCATAGATCTTATTCAGTATTGGATGAAAGCAAAGAGAGTGTATTCTTTTGAAGAATTTCATGCTAGGCTTGTCTGTTCTCTGTATTATGATAAAAGACAGAGCCAATGCCTGTTTGAGGGCATAATTATGAGAATTCTCATCACATCAATACGCTGATTGAATTCTAAGTATGTTTCTGCTCACTGCTTCTTATGATCCATCCGCAAACTGGAAGAAGCAAAACAGGGACAATTTATGCTGTGATTGTACAACTCTAAGAATGCATACACTATGTATCATATGTAACTAAGGACTTTAAAAGCTTAGTACCTCAAATTGATCTCTAAGCTAGGACTTTCTCACTTTATACTTAATGTATTAAAATCTATCTTCTGATATAGCAAAAAGATAAATCTTGTATATTTTTTCTGCCCTGTTTGCCAGAAATCTCTCTAGCAACAGCTGCGCTTGTAGGTGTGCTGCTGATGATACAATTCTAACATTATTGCATGAATATTTTGAGTAGAAGATACTGTTTTCCTGAGAAACCTATTTCTGGAAAGGTGTTGCCTTCAGTGTGTGGTGACTTCTGCAAAACAGTTTCATTCCACTTTGATTATAGAATTATGATAACAGAAATAATGACAGTGAAACAAGAATCTTACTGTTGAAGAAATGTTCAGTTAAGGGTGCTAAGGATGCATATTTTTAGCTGCTTCCATATCACTGCTTATTAATATCAGACATAATCTTGCTCTCGGGATTAACTATTTCTTATAACTTACCATTTAGCAAATTCTAGTGAGAAATCCACTGCTAAACAACATTACATCAATAATTTAATCAAAATTACTCCATGCTATATGTTTATATTTTGGTTCTGAGTATTAACTCTCTAGATATGCATAATTTGTAAAGAGCAGGGGCACAAGGTACTTGCAATTTAAGGCCATAGTGGCCAATGCATGTGAGGTGCTTCTGGTGGGGTCTGGAAACAGAGGCAGGTAACATACAGGATGCAAACAGAGTTGCCAAGTATTGAAAGCAAACTTTCTGTAACAACTTTTTATTGACAAGCTGTACAAGACAGAGAAATAATGACAATAGTTTTCTTTTAGTTACGTAACTAATCTTGGTTCATTTAGATTTCATTTCCCTGATTTTTGTTTCAAAGATTGATGAAAAGATTGAGATAAAAAGGGAATAAGTCTTGAAATAAGGTGAACCAAAAGATGCTGTCTTGTGAGTCTTTTTCTTCTTTCTTTTTTCTGGCTCTCATTGTAACATTTTTCCTGACGTTCTGACTAGCAAAATGCCACAAATGCCACTACCAGTTTGAAGACAGACAAACTCATTCCATTATGACACAGCAGCTATGACAACCTCTTTTATTTTTGCTTAATGGTGTGTTCAAGAATGTCAAAACCAGCTTGCAAATATTTCTGGTTTTGCTGTTTCAAGGATGTGAAAACAGCAGCTTCAATTGTATTGAAATATTATTCAGAACAACTTAATACTTTAGGAGCATTTCTTGGCATCAGTGTGCTTGCCCATATTTCTAGTGATAAAATGCCACTAGTCTCTGAAACGTTAGTTTAAAATTCTTTAACACAGTCAAGGAAGCTATACTCAATAGAAGTGCCATTTAATTGGATGTGGAGACTAACTACTTGGTGGTGCCTATTTAAATTTTCATTTCTCATTGCAAAAATCAGAGAATAGCCCAGCTCGTCATGACCTGTGGTTTCTATTTGAATTGACTATGATTGCCTACTTTAATATGAAATGGCTTCTGAATGGTTTTTGTGAAAGTGGTCCCAAATCATAAAAATCACCATAATAAATGACATGCTTATCAGCAAATTTCAGCAGTCAGAGGAAGGAATTTGCTGGATGCAGTAGGTGAAATTTGTTTCTGGAAACAGAGTTTGAAAATATTGGGCAAAACTATTATCTGCTCTCTCGAACTTATAGTTTGGGAAAAATGTAATAAATTGTAAGATCATAGGAAAATTCAGATTGGAAAGGAACTCAGGTCTCTATCCCAAACCCCTGCTCAAAGCAGGGTCAGCTCTGGGGTCAGACCAGATTGGTGAAGGCTTTGAGCAAACCCAGAGGGGGTTGAACACCCCCAGGATGGAGACAGCACAGCCCCTGGGTCATCTGCTCCAGCACCTGGCTGCCCTCGGGGGGGAAAATCCAGAGGTCTGAACCTCTCTTCCTTCAGCTTATGCCCAGAGTCTCCCACCCACCCTCCAGGCACAGCTGTGAAGAGCCTGAGTCCCTATATTCTTGATGGCCTCCTCATGGGCACTGTCAGGAGGCTGCTGTTAGGTCCTCCCAAAGCCGTGTCTTCTCCAGACTGAACCAGCCCAGCTCCCTCAGGCACTCCTCAAGGACAAGTGCTCCTGCCTTAACTGTCTTGGTGGCTTTCTACTGAACTTGTTCTAGCTTGCCAATGTCTTTCTTGTGTTTGGGGACCCAAATCTGGATCTCAGTAACGCATCTCAAACTCAGAAAATTATTTCTGTCTTCATCTTCCTCACTGTAGAAAAGCAGTTCTGAAAGGTCACCCTCTGAAAATTTCATCATGCAAATCAGGTCCCAAACAGGGTACCACAGGCTTTGATCCTTGGTCTAGAGTAATGGTTTCCTTTTATTCTCAAACTGATGTTTCTTCTCCATTTCTTACAACTGCACTGTTTTTACCCCCAGACCTGTATGATAAAATCAGTTCAGACTTCTGTCTACCAGTGGTACTGCAAACATCCATTTTCAATTTTATTTTCATCAATCTGCACCTCTGATCCAAATGTAAGTTTTGCTCTGCATCAGCTGACCTTGAGAATGGGAGATGCAGCAATAGCCAAACAATATTGTTTTGCTTCCAGACTGTCTGTGGCTAAAATTGCCTTTATTCTGTTGCCAGAATCCAGTGTTCAGTGTCCTAATGCTGGCCTGACTTTTGCTGTCTTTACAGGTAGTGGAGAGTAGAAGGAAAGAAAGTTACTTTGAGCAAGACTTATTTAATCAGAACTACTTGAGGATATTAAGAAAAAATCAGTAGAATTACTCTTTCAAAATAAACACAGTCCAAATTTGTCCACTTTTTAGGTCCTGTGTCTCCAAACCATGCTTATTTTAGAGCCACTCTTTACTTTCCAGCATTTCAACGTCAGAAGAAAACCCAAAGTAACCATGTGAGATTGCTAATTGCATTGGCTGACTCCACACGATGGAGAGCAGGCAGCACTCTGAGTTTTGGTAGTCGGACAGGCCAGACCTGTCCCTGAGCTGCTGAAGAGGCACATGCTGCCCGGACTTGCTTTCCCCAGCCCACGTGAAGGGAGGAGATGCACCTTCGAAAAGCTGTAGGAGGGCAGGATGATCACAAACTCTCAGCAAGAAGGGGCAAGCAGCTTGCAGTGGGCATTGCGGGAAAGGAGGCCAAGGAAAGAAAACATATCTGAAATCAGTAGAACTTGAGGGAGCCCAGAATTTCACCCAAGAGGCTGGGTAGACCACTAGCCCCTGCCATGCTGTTTCAAGACATCCTAATTTGGTCCTCTGGATTACAGAAGGACCCTTAAGAAGGGTTGAGTTTACCAGGCGGAGGTAAAGGCAATACAGTCTATTCCACTGATTCTGTTGCTGTCTTTTTAAGCTGCAGAAGAGCATTATTTTCTACCAATCTGGCCTCCTGACTGAAAACAGTGAGATGCTGGTCTGAGGGTGAGAAGAAACCACTCTTTGGCAGGTCAACACAAGCTGAACCCGAGCCTTTTCACATTCCTCCGTAACTACCATAATTAAAATTTTGTAACTTGCCATTTTTCCAAAGCAAACTAGGAATAGAAGGGCTGTGTGGAAAGCTCAGTGTATGCTCCAGAGGTGACTGAGGTAGCTGCACTTTTTTCATCATTTTTATTAGCACTCTGGTATAAGCACCATTCTTCCCGACCCCAAAATTGTTTACAAATAGAGATTTAAATCTGAACCTTCTTCCATTCAACGTTTTCAGATGATCCTGAGCTTGTAGTCCCACACAGCTCCCATTTCCATCTCTGCGCTGGAGGGAAGCTGGGGTGAAGAGTATGCCATGAAGAAGAGATTCAGAACTGCCCTTCTCTAGACTTAAATGATTAATAACCATGATCCATGCACCATCAACTGTGTAAGTAGCTTTTGAATTTTCACTAGAAAACGTGTTTATTCATTTCCTTCTTATACTTGTGTCTTTTGGATTCACATTTTCACTTGACCATACCAGTTAGCAAATGATCCCATGAACCCCGCTGTTTCAGAAGCCGGGCCTTTTGGGGAGAAAGAAGCAAGTGGGGGAGATCAGTGATAAAACCGTGTTTGCCTGCAGCTCTGGGGCCAGGCTGCCATTCATGTGGTCCTGGACTCCTGGTGTGCAGGGGGAGTGAACCTGCTGCCTCTCTTCCAGTGTGGGTGCTTTGGCTTCCACATCCTGGAAATAAGGTGAGGGGATGGACATGCACACGCGGGTCTCATCCTAGCACAGAACGGAGTCATGGCCAGCTGCAACATATGGCTTCAGAAGTGAGTTGGAATCCTGAGAAAGACATAATCTAGGAGCAGGAACCCTTGTCAGCTGAGTGATGTGTATGGAGTTAGGAAATCAAGGTTATGTGATGGACTGCAATAAAATAATTTTCAGGTTCCGTTTTGGATATAGATGCAGGCTTATCACATCTCTCAGTGAGATTTTGGCACAGGAGGAGCATATCCTGAGCCTAGGGGATGGACCTTTGCCTAATTCTAATCTAGAGTCAGATCAGAACACTGAATCCTTGACCCTGCTCCATACACCTGGCTTTGGTGAGTACAATTGCCAAATGAGAAAGTGAAAGGACTGTGAAAGAGAAGTGTCAGCCTTTCTTGGGAAAGAAATGCCTAACAGTATGTAACAGGTTAGTGTTATTTTAACTTCAACAGTCTTTGATGACTTTTCCTTTGTTAGGTTAAGAGGTGAATATAGGTATTTCCCAATTCCCTTTACCTGGTTAAAGTGCCTTCAGGATTACACAGAAGCTCAGGAGTACTATGTTCCAGGTCAGTAGATAAATATTGCTCTGGTTCTAGTTATATTCTTCCACACTCTACCAGAAGGAAAATTTACCCTGCAAAATTGCAAGCAACAGAAACATGAGGAAAAGAACTTATAATCCAGTATGCACCTTGCCTATATATTTTTATTTATTTATTTATTTTTATAAAATAATGAGAAAGTATAGAGTGGCACCCACTTCGAACATGTTTTCCCATCGCAGCTCTACCAGCTCTGAAAACTGCTTTTGTTTGGATATTGTTATTATCTGTGACAGACTGATAGGAATGTGGAGTCACTCACTGAGAAAGGGAAACATGGTTCTCATTCAGAAGGAATGCAGCTTCATCCACGCAGTTTACAGCACAGTTGTATTTGAAGTCGAGCCGCGGGATCCTGTGGCAGTAAAAATCATTGTGATTTATAAGAAAATGTCACTCCGGCTGTCTCCTCTATAAAAGCTTTTTACTACTCTTGTTGAATATAAATCAGAATTATGTGGCCAACAAAATGATGGTTTTGGCAAAATGTTGTGAAGACAAAAAATAAACGGGTTTGAATTGTCTTGGCTTTAATCTGCAGAGAGATATTACTGGAATTTATTGCCTTGCCAAGATCAATATCCTTGTCCTTAAAAATAGGTGTGTTTAACTGTATGTCTAAATTCATATCCAAATTAGTTTAAGGATGTTCACGATGAAGTTTACCTTCAAACCACAATAATAGTAGATCTTAACTGCCTGAAATGAAGCTGACAGAATTTTAAAATCTCACTCTGCCCGTATTTGTAGGACCAGAGTTCAGACTCTTTGGGGATTTTGTCTCTTTCTAGGGAGAATTGTGATGGGTCTCAGCATATCTGACTCAAGTTTAGCAAACTGGACCTAGGAATTTTTGTAGGAGATGAACCTCTCCCCCGACACTGCATGTTTGTTTCATTTCTAAGGAAAAATATGTGACAGGAAGTAAATTATCAATGAATTCAGTTGTCTGTCACAGTTCAATGTTTCAGCCTCTGGAGTGAAGCTGGTAGGGAAATGGATGGGTGCCAGGGGAAGGTGAAGGAGGCCAGGAGACAGCAAAGAGAGGCAGCAAGAAGTTGAGGCTGGTCCTGCACCATCTCTTTCAAAGCCACAGTCTTAGCCAGGGCCTGCCAGCCTGTGGCACTTTAGCCACACGTGGTTCATGGTGTGCAGTCAGTGTGGTCACCTGGATTTGGCTGTGGACAGGGCCTGCGGGGCACAACATCTCCAGCTCATCCTGAGGTCTAAGCAAAGTCCTGGCTCTAGCCTGTTCCTGAGTGGAGCAAAAGGACCCACGGAGACCCAGGGACACCTCTCACTATTAATTGTTCCTTGAGGTCTCTGGGGATGGTGGATCTCGGCCAAATGAGGACAGAGGGGCAAAAGGATTAGCTTCACCTTCAGTTGCTCTACCAGCGCTTAAAGCATGACGTAAATAGTATTTAGAGAAACTCTGTGCTTGCAACATATGGGAGACTGGGCTAGACAGAGATTGTAACCCTCCCTTCTGGTCTTTACGAATTCATGAGTTCACAGATCCTTCCCTGTACTTAAAACACCTCTACTGCCGGTAGCTGATCACCTGTGCGTGTCACCTGTTCATAATTAGTTGTACAGCAGTTGGAACAGACAGCACTCTCCTGACTGGTGAATTATTCACCACATCCAGTTCAGACTGGTGCCCTGATCAGAGACACCGGCAGAGATGTACAAGCCACAGAAGAGCTTGGCCATGTGGTGAGAGGGCACACAAGGGACTCACCTGTCCTACGCAACCAACTCCTTGTTTCTTAGAAGACCAGACCTCAAAGAATACCGAACAAAGTCATATAGGGGTGTAGAGGGCAGAATAATCCACCTCTTGATTCTGTATCAATGTAAATAATGTTCTAAAAAGTGAGACGTACGCAGTAGCCCCAGCCTGGGCATAATCTTGTTCTACAGCTTTGCTCTTTGTTGGACAAAGGATCATCTAGGCCAAAGTGGTTGAAACAGTGCTCCACAGTAGCTGACAAACGGAGTAAAGAGTATTTCCATGTCAAGTCATAAATAAAAATGGGCTGCAGGATGATTTAATCAGAACTGCAAACTGACTGCACAAGCCAGCCTAGATAGGGACTTCAGAAGCAGTGTATAATATATTTAGTATTCAGAAGTGTGGATGTATGTGGTAATGAGCCCTGATGAAGTTTTATTCCATTCTATTTGCTGTACATGAAAAAATCTGGTATGGCTCTATGAAGAGTCATTATGACGTGCCTGAAATATACTGGTTCATTTTGACCACTCTGCTGAGTATTCAGGATTAAGTGATATAGATTTCTGACTTCTGAATTAGAGGTATGTTTTTTAATACCTTGCATTTCTGCCTCAGTCTCCCCATCTGTGCAATGGAGGTAAAGCTGTCTACTTTCTTCCTTCAAGGAACCACTGGTAGAATTAAACAGTTAATATTTATTTAGGCTTTTAAACTGGAAAAGATGAGACAAGCACAAATTTGATTTATTATAACTGTGCATTTCTCACCTTACGTAGGTAGTGAAAGGTGTTTCTCTTTGGCTCTATTATCAGAAGATTGTGATGGCCCAGAACATTCAGTAAAAGCAATCGTGATGTTGAATACACCCACATATTTCTGCAGTTTTTGATGATAAGTATGCAGTCTGCATACCTACAGGAATAAGCATGTGCTGGTTCACACAGAAAATGAAGACACAGCAATTCAAACCAAGTGCTGATGAATTGTGTGTATCCCCCTCTAGCTATTTGCTGCAATTAAAAGAAAAAAAATAAATCAGTACTTTTACTTCTTCCTCAATAAGACAATAGGCTTTCATTCCACTTTCTTCTATCATGACAATGTGTCAAAAATGTCAATGTGGTATCTTTCAAAGTGGGATCAGATACTGAAAATCAAAGTGAGAAAGAAATATGAATGAAAATCACATTGAAATTTGAACAATACAGAGAAGTTTAAATGTTGAAACTGTTCAGCTTCTGGAGGTTTATAGTTAGCTACTGTATTTTTCAGAGGACTGCTATATTTTTTTAGCCAACTCTTCTGGCAGGAGGGGAAGCAGAAATATGGAAAACTATTATAATATGCAGAACTATTATGATAATTTCTTGAGTCTTTCAGGGACAGGTTCATGCTTAAATTTGCAGTATGATACATGATAGATTAACATGAGCACACAAAAATTTCAGATTTTGGTCTGTAAAATGCAGCTTTTCAAATAGAAAGGTCCAAGTCTCCAGGCAAGCAGACTTAATTGGTTTGGAGGAATCTGTGGTTCTTAGACTCTGAAATTAAGAAAGTGTATTTATTTAGTAATTAATTCTCAGATTTGGAAGGAAAATGTTACTTGCCAAAATATAAACCCATTTGATTGTAATATAAAATGCATCTTGTTGTTTTCTCTAGAACTGTCTTTTAAGCCTCATCACTGACAAGACCCATGTGAAACCAGTAACTAAAATAAGCTTTCTAGTTTGGCAATCACTGAGTGCTTACTCTGTTGATAGGCAGCAAGGTCCCAGGTTCTTGAGGTCAGTCGCAGCCCTGGTTGAGTCTCCTTTGCTCCTGTCTTTGCCCTGGGTATTTATTAATGTTTTAAGCACACAGTTACATTCCTTATGTTTTAAACTTCTTTAAGTAGAAGAACCAGGCACTGTCCCTAGTTTGTGGCCACTGGCACATTGCAGAACCTTTATTTCTTCCTTCTGAGGATGGAGAGCTCAAGACCAAGCCATTTTCAGGACCGATGTCTAACTGTGTAGAGGAACGTAATGACAGAACCAAATGAATTTAGCAAAATTACTACTTTGACTAGCAAAAGAAACATACATATGCAGTTAAAATAATAAATGCACAGACGCCATCACTGGCCTTGTTTCTTTCCTACTGGGGAGTGTTCTGGGATTTTGAATTAATATATACTACAGGGCTTAGAGTACCTTTCCTTCCCAATGTCTGTTATAAATGGATTTTCTGGTAACATGTCGCTTGGTCTGAAAGGTCAGATGAAGGATATTTTAGCAGAGTTGCTCTCAGGCACATGTCAACATTATACCTAAGCTACCCGGTCTTGAAATAAGCCTATAGCGCACTGTGCTTTCAAGAACTATAAATTTTTATACATTGGTGTGTATATAAATACACATGTTTACATCTATGTACACTGCTTTTGATTTGATCTGGGTTTAGGAGACATAGGAAACCTCAACAGAGGCTTCGTCAGTTGATTCATCTTAGTGCTGGGTGTCAGGGAGATGTCCTAATAAAGATTTCCGCAGTTATTCTCATCAGTGGGCGACTTTTCTGTCTGCTGTCAGCCCTGGGGTATCACTGCAGGGGAAAAGCAGAGAGGAAAGTGCACCAAAGGCTGATGCCCAGTGCCTTGAACATACCTGGAAGCAGAGCAAAGAGCCAGGGACTGTCCCACTTAAAAGAATCCAGTGAATTATCTCAGAAAGAACTCTGAAAAACTCCTAAGGGTAAATAATGCAGATGGGTGTTGAGTTCAGCCTAAGGCCCAGTGTTATGACTTCTCCCACACAACAGAATAGGTGTAACCAATAGGTCTGTGACTACTCACAACCGTAAGTGCTTCATGTTTAAGGAAATGACAGAAGAAACAGTGAGAATGTAGACTGTCAAGATTGTAAACACAAGACTGTGTTTACTATTTGTGGAGTTTTAACAGTATTTGGTTTACTAGCAGATCTTCCAACTAACATTGAGACAGGTATGAAGACACAGATGGAATAGGAAACAAGGATTTCTGCACAAACTGCTAAGAAAGAAATCACTGTGATACCCTGGATCTGTCCAGGTTTTTAAATGGCTAGTAAATATTAGTGAGCATCATATATTTTTTTGCTCGACCTTTTGGTGGGTCACATAATCACAGTGCTTTCAGCTGTCCTGGCATTCCATGCAGGGCTGGGTAGGGTATACATTTTTTCTGCCATTAAAAATAGCCTTATGAGAAAGAAAATAACCTTTTGGAATGCGAACTGAAATAAAAATACATGGTTTTTGCCATAAATTGACATAATTTGGCTGTCTTATTAATCTTCATAAATCAAGCTCTACAAATAGATTAGCAAGATGATTCTGCTGGTAGAGGGAGCCTGGTGAATACCTGATAAGCATCCGATCTAGAGACCTGTGTTTTCAGTGCTTCCTTAATTAGAGACTTAGTTTTTCATGCCTACAATTACATGAGCTGTAGCTGGGAGGAGCTCTGCCAGTGCTGGGGGCAAAATGTCAGAAGCAACAGCGTGACTTCAGCTGTACCTGCAGAAATCCATATCTGCAACCACACCTACAGCTGTCTTTCACAGCACAGGTGATGGAATTGCAAAATACATTACCTGGTATGTTCTCAGGCTGGACACAAAAATAGGAGCCAGATTCTGATAAGATGAAGACAGAAAACTCTGCAAAGCCAGGTTCTGTCTCTAGATCTAGATTATAAGATGGCCCATAACTTCACTTTCCCTGAGGACCCTACAACAGGAGCCATTTCTCGAGCTCTTATGGGTATGTAGCAAGCATACTCTGCTCTCATGCTGACTTACCTTCATGGCCAAAACCCTGGAAGCAAGGTCAAGACTGTACCTACTGCCACAGATCTTTTATCAGTGCACAACGAGCTGAGAGGACTGGTTATGACTCCCCTCAGTCATTGCGTACTATTGAGATTTGGAGACACAGTACAGGAAAGCATCTGTGTAGCTTATGCCCATTTATGTCCCTGCAGGCTCTCAAAAGGAGCAGCTGAAATATAATTCCAGGTTAAAATGGCATCTTAGAGGTATTTGGTGAGAGCTCTTGGGTGATGCTGAGACACTTGACTTAATTCTGCCATCAATTCAAACAAAGTGCTGGGCTGCTTCCCTGTCTCTGTTTGGATTTTAAATCCTCTCTGGATCCTGCTGAAATAATCTCTGCCAGAGACAACTTATCGCAAGGTATTACTGAAATACTCCCAAGGAGCACATTTCTTTCTTTCTTATTCTTGGCCTAGACCAAGTCACAAAAAATGGGAGGAATTCTAAAGAAAATTCCCAGAAGTGGATGCCAAGAATACTCCTTTTTTTGGCTTAAAGTCTCATCTTCCATAGGTTTAGGGTGAGCAAGCTGAGCATGGCTTTGCTTCACGATACCCCTGGTCTGTTTTGCTGGAACAAAACATGAAGTGATGTGTTTTGTGCAGGTGAGATCACCTCCCTGCTTGGGGACAGAAGTGAGACAGCATTTGGATGATGTAGAAGTCTGGATAGGCTCTCCAGCCTCCCAGACATCCCAGGTAAAAATAGATGGATTGTTGGCAGCAGGCTTCTACAGTGTTTGTGTTATAAATATATATATATGCACATATATGTATATAAATATATATAAAGGTAAGCATTCCACCTGCTGCATTTTCTAAAGACATTCTGGTAACTATTTCCATCTTCCTGTCTCCTCCACAACAAGAGAACCTGCACAATACATGAATTTCAGCACTTTTCCCCAACTGGCTCTCCCAGTGTCTTTTGCCAGCTCTGACCATCCAGCAGATCCTTCCTCCAGGGCAGGACCCCAGGGACAGTTGGTAACGGCTCCACCATCCATCCTACCCCTGCTCTAAATCCCATAGGTGCGAGCAATTTGTTTCCTCTTCCAGCCTTGTCAAGCACCTGGCTTATGGCTTGGAGTTTGTGTACTGAGCAGTTAAGCATAATCTAGGATAGGTTATAAAATATTTGGGATACATGGTGGAAGAATATGAAAATAGGCAAGGAAGGGCTGTTAATAAACCTTCCTCTGGACCAGTGGAAAGAAAATGGCAAGAGTGGAGGATTTTCCTAGAGCCAGTACCAAAAAGCCAGCAAGTGTTTGAAATAAATTAGTGATAAAGGACTCATTATAGATACTGGAAAAATTCAGATAAAATTAATGTGGAAAATTCCAGCTCTTTAATTTTTAGAGTTAATTCATGCAGGAATGTCCAGGTATTTATCTCCTTCACTATTTTAGCAGGATATACTGTATTTACAATGAAAAGAGGTTTGTGTTTCTTGTAAAGTAAAAGGTGTTTAATTTGTTGAGAAAATTTGTTCTCAGAAAAATAACTGTGGTTTTATAAAAGAAAAAGGTGATGTTTTTATTTACACATAGTAAACCAGATTCATTAGGAGCAGTTGACATGCCCTATTTTTCCCACCATGTTTTTCAGTTCTTGAGGTTCCAGGTTTTGATGCTATCAAAGAGCAGGAAAATGTGCCAGACTTCCACTATTTGGGATACCGGCTGCTAAGTTCCCCCTGCCTGGAGCAGCTGAGGATTCAGTCCCAGGGTCCGATCTTTGCACAGGGACTTGCTGTCCCTTCCAGATCTCTGTGGAAAGCAGCAGAAAACTCCGCAGTTGCAAAGTTTAGCCATCACTTCTGACCTTAGACTTGCATTTCAGATAGGGTAAACCTGTGTAAGGCTGTTGTTTAGGAAATTAGCTCTACCTGCCCAAGAAAGTGAAAGCAGTGGTGCACATACCTGACTCAAAATGGCTGGGGGAAAGGAGTTGCTAACTATTTAAAAGAAATTTAACCTTAAAAATGTCACATTCTCGATTATTCTGTGGCATTCCTGTTCTTCCCCAATAAATAAACTAAGCCTTAATCCATATAAAATAGATTTTACTAGAATATAAGAATGCATGGGAAAGTATAAACCATTTGCTGAGGGAAACTTGAACTTCTTGTGAAATGGAAACAACTGGAGAACAGAACATTAGGATTGTTCATCGATGATAGTCATTGGCCTTAAATGTTTTATTTATGGACAGTCAGAAAAGATGGGAGAGGTGCTAGACATATGCCAGCCACAGTGTATACATTTCCATTACTGATGCTAAACCCCGAGTTATTTTAAAGAGGTTTGGTGCCTTCAGCTCACTTTCTGCTTTTAATAAAAATTGCATTTTCATAGAAAAAGTAATAATGGCTTCCCTTCATTCCTGCAGGTTTGGATTTTGCTGTAGACCTCACTGTTGGAATAGGCACAAGGTACAAGGTAAGACTTCCTAATGATTGCTTTTATGCCTAGCCATGGAAGTAAAATCATACTCCTTTTATGTATACACACATATATATATATACGTAAAATTTACCATATACTCTTTAAAGGTTAGGAGAACATTCCATGAGTTATTGATGTGGTGGAGATACATGACATACATTGTGCATGTGCTCCAGACATTAAAGCCAGTGGAAAGACTACGATGTTCCTCAGGAAGAACTGGATCAGGCTCCATATGATTAAAAAAATAGGTTAAATATTTCTCTTGCCCTAACTCATTGGACATCAGGAATACAGAAAATGTGGTTCAGTGTTTTTCTTTGGTTAAATTTCACTTCTATATTGGAAATTTGACACAAAGGCTCCGAGTACATTGTAGTTACTGCAAGAGATTAAATGCTTACACCTTAATAAAAGCTGTCTCATCAAAGGTCAGGACAGACAAATATTATCATCAGTGATACAATCTGAACTCGACAAAAAAAAGAAGGGAAAAATGCTTCATGGTAGACATTTGAAAAACTAAGAGAAAGAACACCCTCAAAATACTAAAAGAAAGATCGATCAGTTGAAATTAATGTGGCTTGCAAAGCACTCTGAGGGCAACAGTAGGACATTAAAAAAAAAAAAAGCTTCATCCAACAGTCTCTGGGCTTTGCAGAGAGGATCTTGCTGCGATGAGTGAGATAAGCCTCATTGCCTGTGACAGGGCACCTACAGTGCCACCAACACGCCAAACTGGCCGTAAGTGCGCAGAGAACAGGAATTCTCTAGACAGTCTCAGGATGTCTCTTCCTACCCCAGCCGTTCCACATTTCTCTGATTTACAGCATCTTCAGCAAGCCTGGAGTTGTTGCACTGCAGCACTGAGCAGCAGCTCCCCACCCTGCTGGGCCTACCTTGAGACAGTGCCACACGGGTCCCGCTGTTAAGATGATTTGCTGCTGGAGAATTACCTTAGTTGACAAAGCAATGTGCTCTGCTGCTTAGATGCCTGAAGGAAGTCCATCTAAGTGTAAGCCAAGTGCCATTTAGGCCTTTCTGCTGTTGGGGTTTCCTTTGCCTGTGTTGCCAAAATCGTAGCATCATGGAATAGTTGAGGTTGGTAGAGAACTGTAGATCCCTGCTCCGGCCACCCTGCTCAAAGCAGGGTCAGTTGGACCAGGATGCTCAGGGCTGTATCTAGTTGAGTTTTGGATATCTCCAAGGATGGAGCCTCTCTGGACAATCTGTTCCAGTGTTTGACCACGTTCATAGTTAAAAAAAAAAAAAAAAGGGGGGCTTTTTATGTTTAAATGGAATTCCTTTATTTCAGTTTGTGTCCATCGGCTCTTGTCCTGTTACTGGGCACTGCTGAGAACAGCATGGCTCTGACTTTTACTTTCCCCATCAGGTATTTATACACATCAATGAAATCCCCTTGCACCTTCTCTTCTCCTGCCTGAACAGTCCCAGCTCTCTCAGCCTCTCCCTGTGTGTCAAATACCCCAAGTTTTCAGTCATCTTCATGTCCCCTCACTGGGACTCACTTCAGTATGTTCATGTCTCTGTTGTACTGGAGAGCCCAGCACTGGAACCAGTATCAAGATCTGTCTCACCAGTGCTGACCAAAGGGGAAGGATCACCTCCCTGGTCATGCTGGCAATGCTCTGCCCAGTGCAGCCCAGGAGGCTGTTTGCCTGCTTTGCTGCCAGGACCCATCATTATTGGCTCATAGAACCATAGAATGGTTTGAATTGGGAGGGACCCTTTAAGATCATGCAGTCCAATCCCCCCAGCCACAGGTGGGGACATCGTTTACTAGATCAGGTTGCTCAAAGCCCCATCCAACCTGACCTTGAACACTTCCAGTGATGAGGTATCTATGGCCAACTTGGTGACCACCAAGAGCCCCAGGGCCTTTTCTGCAAAGCTAGTCTCCAGACAGTTGACCACCAGAGTGTACTGGTGCCAGGGGTTATTACTCCCTAGGGGCAGAACTCTGCATTTCCCTTTGTTGAACCCCATGAGGATCCTGTCCGCCTAGCTCTCCAGCCTGTCCCATGTCCCTCTGGATGGCAACATGACCCTCTGGGGCATCAGTCGCTCCTCCCAGTTTTGTATCATTTGCAAACTTGCTGGGGCTCCCTTCTGTCCCACCATCCCAGTAGGTCATTAATGAAGATGTTAAAAATCTAGCCAAGCTGTGATTGTTTTCCAAAATGACCAGTCGGGAGGCAAGACACTTAGAACATGCATCCCTAACCTGTGACTCTAAGGATCAAATAACCCTTCACAGGCTCCTTGACAGAAGTCTCCAGCATCTCTTAAAAGGGGACCAGTAGCCTTAGCTCCCCCTGTATGCTCAAAGATGACATCCGTGTGCTGGGTACACCCTGAGTGACACTGCAAACGGAAGGGGAAAGTGGACCCAAGCAGGAACCCAGGGCCCTGTGACGGTAACCAGCAGGAGACTGAGAGCTGCACCAGGTGTGTGCCAGAGAGACTTCTTGAGGTGTTTGCTTTTCAAGGCAGTGGAAATGTAGCTGGCATGTTGGAGACAGGCAGCCAGTCACTGGGACACTGGAAGCAAGGGTGGGGAGAGGAGGAGAGAGGCAGAGGTGCAGGCTTTTGAGCCCAAACCTTGCTGCGGGGCAGGTTTTGTGGGGAAAGGGAGGGGTAGTTGGCTGCTGCTATTTATTTCAGTTGTGAGTTTAGTGAAAAAAGTTTTTTTAAAACCCCTATATTTTATTAATACAGTTTTGTTTTATTTTGTTTTTTTAAACCTGGGTGCATACTTGTGTCTTATTAATAGTTTCTCATTCTAGGGGAAATGACCCTTTGTGGCTTCAAGTATTGGTTAAGTACTCAGACAAAAAAAAGATGGTTCAAACTGTTTAGGAAAATGAATAGGATGGAGGATGAAACCTTCCCAAAAAAGAAACTGTAAACAATAGCCTCTAGTCATAAATCTACTTCTCCAGAAGATTTTCTTCACAATATCCTCTAAGTACATTAGCAAATGCCAAGGATTTAATCTGCAGTTATTGGGCATTGTGTCCTGCTGTCACTTGGCTTGGGAGTCCTCTGCCACACCATCCGTGTAGAAAGCAGATTATTTGGCACCTTCCTCACCATCCCCCTGGGATATTGACCAAATAGCAAATCTGACCCCCCGCTGGCAAGGGGGACACCCACACGTGCTGTAGTGACGTGTTGGGAGAGTCACTGCTCTTGTGCAGAGACGGCTCAGTTCATGTAAACCTGGTGTGGTGTGACCTCATTAATGTTTATAAATACGTAAAGGGTGAGTGTCACGAGGATGGAGCCAGGCTCTTCTCGGTGACAACCAATGATAGGACAAGGGGCAATGGGTACAAACTGGAACACAGGAGGTTCCACTTAAATATGAGAAGAAACTTCTTCTCAGTGAGGGTGACAGACACTGGAACAGGCTGCCCAGGGAGGTTGTGGAGTCTCCTTCTCTGGAGACATTCAAACCCGCCTGGACACCTTCCTGTGTAACCTCATCTGGGTGTTCCTGCTCCAGTGGGAGGATTGGACTGGACGAGCTTACAAGGTCTCTTCCAATCCCTAACATTCTGTGATTCTGTGATTCTGTGTTAGCTTATGGCCTCCACAAATCCTGTAGAGGTCGTGTCAGCTGTAACAACTGTGCTTAATGCTAAGCAGCCATGAAATGTAAGGTGACTTCAGCAAAAGCCACATGGGGACAGAATAATGTTGGAACTGGGAGTTGGTTTTGTTCTGACTTGCATGCAGAGCAGTGGGTGTAAGCCCTAGTGTGAGCATTTGGCAGGAAAATTGTACAAAAATGACTTGCCAGAGGCTTGCAGTTTGTGCCTGCATACATTTCTGTGGTGAAACTTCATGCCTGCAAGTCAAGCTGAGTTGTACTTGGCATTTTGTTGGGAAGATTCCTCTCATGGGCATGCCCGCAGCCTTCATGAGATGCCTGTGCTGGAGCCTTTCCCATTGGCATCCCAGTTCTGCTTTTTGTTCTGGGACACCCAGTGCCTTGGAGCATCATAGAGTCAAAGGGATCATCAGAACGGCCTTTTTGGCATTCCAGTGTGATATGATATCGCATGGATTTACACCATGTAAATGCCGAGCCTTAGAGTGGAATAATCATCACTGCCCTTGTGGTCCCTTCAACCTGGTGTTCTACAATTCTATGATTCTGTGAAGAAACTCCTTGTGGAAACGTTCTTTTCTAATGCTTTTTCCCTCTCATGGCTTCTGATTAACCTAGACAGGGAGATGCTTTGGAAGAGCCAGAATGTAGTAATGAATGGAATTGCATGTTAATTTCTGCCTGTAATAATAAAAGTTTACATTTAAAATTTCCCCTGAAATGTCTAAAGGCTGACTCCACAAAGGGGTTTTTGCTCATTTCAGAATCACAAAAGGATCACTACTGGAGTCATCACTGAATACTCTGCAAAAGAGCAACGAGGTGTCAGGGGATGGAGTGGGGCACACTCTGTGGAGAGACCTTCTTCTCATCCCCATGAGGTCCTGTGGCTGTCAGAGAGTGTGCAGACAACCTCTGGGATAGTGCTGGGGGTTTTCACAGTCTGCTTCCTGCTGAGCCGACAAACAGAGTTTATCCGCAGAGCAGCAAGGCAGGCATGAGCTCAGCCCATAGAACAGCATGTCTTTATTAATGAAAGATGGATAAACAGCTTGTGCCTTGCATGTGCCTTGCACTTCTCGCAGCACATCTCACAACTCACTGCAGGCAGCCTCTGAGGTGGGATCTTGTTTGCCTTGAAAGAATCATTCCCCATAGGGGCTGTCTGCTCACACCTCCCACAAATTGTCCCTCATCATGACGTAATTCTCTGCCAGTGAGTTCTGCAATAGCTTGAGGGAAAAATCCACCTAATTTAGCACTGGTCTCTGCTCCAGGTCTTCCGCTACTGCTCAAAACCACATGACATTCAAAAGCTGGAACAGATGCCAATGGGGAGAGCAAAACTGGGTATTTCCTACTGCAGCTCAGCATCACTGCTGGGTGTCAGTGAGGGTGTGGGGACCACTGCCCTGGGCTTGGGTACATACACACAGTCCTTGCTTGCAAACAAGGCTGTGCTGAGGGTGAAGCGCAGCCCCATGGTGAGCACAGCACCCTGTGCCATGGGAACCTCTTGAGATTAACGTGAAATACTGCACAGGACTGTTCGAATTAGGAGCAGGAAGAGAAGCACAAGTAGCAACGATTGCCTTTTACTCATGTGATACGTACTTCCTCACCTCTTGGACCCTTTTCCAGTGTATTTTGTCACATGGTAACTTTAAAATGAAGTGGAAATTAGCTATAAGCACAGCAGTGTCTCCTGGCCACACACTGGGACACCTTACCTGCCCTTTCACTCCGAATCCTGTCAACAAACTCCAGTTTGGGCGCTCAGCACCCGTATTTCGGTAGGGCACCATGCACAGCAGTCACAATCCAGGCCTCTGAGGAGCTGCCACTTCCTGACTCCAAAAAGCAATGGGATTTTTAAGCTTTCATATCACATACATGGTTGTAAAAATGTGCCCCCAATTAACTCACATGCCACGTTGTTACTGCTGATATACTACATTTTCTTGGTGAAGTTTTCTGTTCCTCTGTGGATAAAACCTGCGAAGGGCTACTTGAACGGCAGTCTGCTCTCCTAGTGGCAGTGTAGCTTTCCTCCAGCATCTCAGAAAAAAGCAGCGGTAAATCTCAGGCCAAGTGTCATATGAGGTAAGAGAGTCTATCTGACATAATTTCTTTCTTAGAAACTTCCAGCGTTGAAAGTCTCTAAACTTTGGCACTTTGCCAAAATCCACAATCCTCCCCGCAAAATTAGAAGATATCTAAAAAAGAAGTCCCTTTCCTGGAATGACACAAACAGAAATGAATACAGTGAGAGGAAAAAATCTCCCTCTGTTCAGGTCAGATTAGTCCGAACACTTCCCTTTTAACTTAAAGGGCACTGGGGATTTGGCCATACATTTTAGTGAGTCTCAGAGAAATTATTATTTTCCAGTTGCAATTCTCAGACCTGAATTCTGCTCTTCCCACAACTGATTATTTCCCAGAAGTCACATTTTTCATATTTCGGTTTGGTTTCTTTGATACTGAACTAGCTGAAAGCAAAACAAACCCACCAAACCAAAACTAAGACACCTAGCTCTGAAGGAAGCATTTTTCCCTTTTCTGCACTTAAATTTTAAATCTTTTTTTCCCCTTTCTGCTGGGTGTGCTGACCCTGCCCATGCCCAGGGAGAGAGCTGCCAGCCCCCCTGGGGACAGGTGAGCTCCATGGGGCCAGCAGGCTGGGATGGGGCACATAGCAGCATCCTGGGGACAGAAGCGGCAGAGTGGGGATGCCCAAAATTGCTGTCAGAGGCCAGCACACCTGAGGTGTGTCTGGAGACAGATCTCAGCACACCAAGTGCTGTGAGGAGAGTGGAAAATTCATCCAGGCTGCTAGCGGCTGTGGATGCTGATAGTGATATCCTAGTCCAAGAATTTGACCATGTTCTACAGATATTAAAATTTTAACCTGTAGCCTGTCAGGGATTTTCTAATGGAAGACAAGGACACAGTGGGAAAATGGTCATCACTTGAAGTTTACTGATGGCTGTTGCTGCGTGAATGCAACAGCCCTTTATTCACTGAACATTTCTAACACTGGAACAGCCTTCCTAGAGAGATGATCGATGCCACAAGCTTGTCAGTGTTTAGGAGGCATTCGGACAATGTCCTTAATAACAGGCTTCAACTTGGTCAGCCCTGAAGTGGTCAGGCAGTTGGACTGCATTATTCTTGTAGGTCCCTTCCAACTGCAATATTCTGTTCTGCACCATTCTATGCTTATTCACCATGGTGCAACTCCAGCGTGTGTGTGTGCTTGTGAGCCATTTCAGCCTTGATGAGTGTGGTGTTTAAGGATCTCTTGACAGTGGGACAGGTGGGTTTAAACCCCTTAGGTGAAAGGAGGACGAAAACACTGGTGACTCAGGGGAGAGCTTTTATCACGAGGGTGTTATACGACAAGGTAAAAAGAACTTCTTAGACCTTGTTTTTGGTGAAATTCTTCTCCCTCTGGCTACAGGTTTTGTTTGCGTGTGTTACCAGCACAATAGCATGCACTAGAAGGTCACTTGTCTCCCTTTGGATTTACATGACGTTGTTGCTAAAGCCAGCAGGCTGGAAAATGGAAAGCTTTCCAGGTCTGCCTCGTCTCCTGGTAAAGACAACCCAGGAAGCTGTGCAGCCTCAGTGCTGAACACCCGGAGATCAACTGAACCCCGTGGCTGCTTGCTACCCTTTAATGCATATCGAATCAAAGATGCTCTGCGGAGGAAGCGTGTTATTGTGAACACCTCTGAAACTCTGGTGCTGGACATCTGCCCCCTCCACCTGCCCCCACATGCTCGTATCTCTCTGGGAGAGCCATTGCTGTCATCATCAGAGTTGTCCCTCACCCTTACGGTGGCTGCCGGGTAAAGAAAAACAAAGCATGAAGGTCAGGAAAGAGCTTTAGCTAAAGACCAGGTTGGATGCTCAGCTGATGTGAGCTGGCACAGCTGGGCAAGGCAAGAGAGCTGCCCCCCATCAGCAGGAGGGGGTCCCAGCTTCCCACCTCCAGGACAGCTGTACGTGTGCCCAGGGAAGGGGGGGGCTTCAAAAGCGGCAAAGGCTTCTCACACTCAGACAGTCTGAAAAGAAACCACACTCTCATTTGTTTCAGGAAAATGCCATTAGACTGGAATTGAGAAAATTTGGTTGTAGCAATACAAGCATTTTTCAGTGATGATCAAACAGCTGAAATTTTGTCCAAAAAAGGCAGCGTTCTTTCAGTGTCAAAGGGAATTGTTTGGTGTGAAGGGTTAAAGATGCTACGTCTAGAGCAGGAAACATTGCCTGTCATTAAGGAAATGTAACACTTCCCTTTGAAAGACTTCTTCCATTGCTTATGATTTGCCAGATTTTAAACCAATTAGGCTGAAATCCTCCATGCTGGTTGCTTATTTTCTGCTGAATTGTCTGGGAGAGGTTTCATCAGAAGTCATTCAATCCTTTCTAAAAGAGCAACTGGGAAAAATTGCTTTGCCTGTAGTGAAAAAATAATCTTGTAACTATACTACTAAGTAGCTACAGGTTTTGCAAGGGAAGGGCAGGTACCTGATCGGCTCCGAGGCCTCTCGAGGGTTGGTTCTCATGGCATGCCCAGCAGCAGTGTAACTCCTTGGTGACCTGAAGTCCCACAGCCCTGCTCGAGGCACTCGGAAAACCACATCCCTGTTCTCTGCCTAATACAAGTGACGAGTTGGTTAAGGCTGACAACTGGGGAAGATTGAAAAATGAGATGAAGAATATGAAAAGAGGCAGGGATGAAACACCAGCAGGGTATACCGGGGCTGAAAACTCTACACGGAGGAAACTGGGATTGCAGTAAGAGAAAAAATTTAAAAAAGTATGGAGCAGAAGGAATGGCCGAACCAGGCTGCTATGGGAGACTGGGAATCAGATGGTGAAAACTGTGAGCGGGATGAGGAAACGTGTGCATGAGCATGTGCATGCAGGCAGCCCAGCCCTCGCAGAACTGTTGAAGAGAAGGTAATGAATTGGGAGAGAGAGAAAGAAGAAAAAAACAGGACAGAAAGCATCCTGGAGAGAAAAAGAAAAAAATGTGAATCTTCTTTTTCAATAACTTTGTACATATATTTAGCTTTGACAATTAGCTTTCAGCTTGTCACTGCTTAAAAATGTGTCTGGGAAAAGTCTGAAGAGCAGTAAAAGGTAAGGGAGAACTTTGTCAGCTGACTTGTGCATCTTGTATCCATTTACTGTTCCCAAAACTTTGTATAAAAGCATGACCTGATTTTACCTCTTGCTCTTCCATTCCCTTGTGAAGGAACAGAAGCCAACATGGTCATTCATTTGTACCAAATCAAGCAGCTCTGTTTATGCTAGCACGTACTAGTTGTACCTTTTCCTAAAAATCTAAATTTGGCCGGCTTGATTTTAAACTATCAGCTGGCACCAGGCCTCAGCCTGCTGACGAACCCAGCGTTTCGGTGATGGAGCAAGGGCTGAGTCTGCAGGTGAGGCTGCATCATCCCGCAGTGGCACTTGGCCATTTAGAAGAAGTCACAAGCTGCACATATGAGCTGGCCCGTGGGTCACACCAAGGAGCCAACTACCCCACCACTCTGCTTCCAACGGTGGGAAGAGCAGATGCTCTTTAGGAAGAAGATGTCAGGCTGGTCGTTATGCGCCCCCTTTTCCCCTAGCACTCAGTGTCCAAAACTGCTGGATTAGGAATACTAGAGGGTACATTCCTGCTTTGTCCTTTTAGCACACAGACCCATTAACTTGTCTAATTAATGTCTTTCTGAACATGCAAATACTGTCTGCCTCCACGGCTCCTGTGGCAGCAAGCTCCAGAGATTCCCTACTCACTATGTAAGTAAGCACTTTCTTTCACCTCTTTTAAATTGATCTTTTGTTAGTTGCCTGAAGTGGTCCCAAGATCCAATACCAGGTTCTGGTAAACTACAGCTAGATATTTGGTTTAACCAGCATATTCCTCACTTTGTTAATCATTATAACATCTTTCCATTGCCTCTTTCACTCCAGAATTGAGTCCCAGTATTTTCAGTCTTTGTAAGGCAGCAGCTTCAACACCTCGGCCACTTTTGCTGCCCTTTAACTCTACTACAAAAACATACCAGTTGTTTTATGTAGCAGGAACATTACACCCTGTGTCCTGTTCCTAATAACTTCCTTATGAGTTCCAAAATTTTATTGACATTTTTGCTTGCCATTGCATACTGAGCTGGTGATTTCAGAGAACCATCAGCAATGGCTCAAAGATCTCTTTCCTAAGTTGTCACTCTCAGATCCAAGTCTGATACAGATAATTTTTTCCTAGATGCATCACCTCGGATTTATCTATATTAAAGTTCATCTGCCACCTTCAAGCCAACTTGAGTTTGGTGAAGTCCTCATGGCCTGCACAGAACTTGATTGTCTGAAAGAACTTTGTATTCTCTGCAAACTCTGCAATGGCATGAGCTGGTTCAGCTGCCATTTTAAATGAGTTGACTTGGTTAACTTTTATAACTATGTAGGAAAAAGCAGTCCTTCCAAAATCTCCTTAAGGTGTGAAGGCTAGTTTCCCATTCTCTGACCTAGGGGAGCTCCATGGATTTCAATCACAAATGATGTATAGAGGTCAATAAAGCCAACTGTGTCCTGCATGGAGAAGAGTGAAGACTATTGTCTCCAGCTGCCTCTTAGTTCCTCAGAAAAGGGACTTTGCTTTTTATTGGTGTCCTGGGATTGCCATTGTCCTGACATTTGTAACATAACCATAGTGACAGAAGTATGAAGTAGTGTATGGCACTAAGTTGTTGCTATGTCTGCTTGTAATAAAAAGATGAAAATGTGAACCCCGTGCTTCCAGATGAATCACATAAGTTATAATCAGTATTCCTAATTGCACTCCTGGGAGCTTTGCTTATTTAGGAATTAGGGCATGTAGAACCCTCAAGTATGACTGGCGAAGGATGTCCCTGAAGCAGGAGTGCAGGGACGGTGAAGGGCGTCCCGTGGCAGCAGCTCCATCTGCTGGTACCGGTAGGCCTGATCGCTGCCTCCTAGGCACAGGCTGCAAGTAACTTCTCTTTGGAAGCCTTCTTTAATGGAAAAAAAAATCCTGGTATATGGGGTGAAAGTAAATTCACATGAATCTCTTCTCCTTATACCCTTTCAGCCAGCAGAGGTGCTCAGATTTCTGAAAGAAACCTGCAACCTGGTGATACTGTAGCAGTTATTCATTTTAGGAGTTTTACGCGATGTTGGCACCTCATATACCCTGCCCAACATTGCCAGCCCTAAACCATGCACAACCCCGGAGTCAGGTGCCCTGAAATGATGAGATTCTACAAGTGCTGGGTTTTTATCTTGGAGTCTTCACACTTTCTAAGTCTGCCATAGCCACAGAAGCTATTTTTCCCTTAATGGCAGCAACTATTCCAGCAGTAACTCATCCCATCAGCAGGATCTTCAAGAGAAAAAGCAAATGACACAAGGCCAAGGAATTTGTAATACCATTTCTTTCAAAGGTCAGCTCTATTTAGTGCTGAGGGAAAATTCTGTGATTCTATTAGTGAAATTCCTCACTGGCAACTGGACCTCAAAAGAAGTTGTATAACTGAAAGAAATATTTGGCCTGTTGTTCATCATGAAAATTCTCTCTAAGGTAGCTCTGCCTTCTTCTAAGAACATTTGCTCCAGCTAAGACTCAGGCTTGTTGTTTGGCAGTTTCATTATTTGATATACTGTGATACTGTGTGATACTGTGATATTTACTTTTTATTGTAGGCCAGGGACTGAACCTTGGACTTGGCCCAGGAGCAGTTCTCACTGCTGTGGGTAGGTCAGGCATGTCCTAGATTACACCTCTGTCCAAGTCCTGCTCCTTTCTGTCCCCCAGCTCATCCAGGGCCTATGGTGACCGGAGCCAGCGGGTGGAGAGGAAGAGGAGAACTACTCCCACTCTTCTTTCAACTCCAAGAGCTGGTACCAGGCTGGGGAGTGGACCTGGGAGGTGGAGAACACTTCCCCTTCTCCTCTGCTCCTGAATTTTGAGCTAAAGCATTTGGTGATGATTCACCTTGCTCTCTCACTCCAACAGCCCAGGGCTCTAAGCTGGCCCTACAGGTTCCCCAGGGCTTCAGATCCCAGGCCAAGGCATTTACAGTTTGAAAAACAGGTATATTAAGGAGTCAAGTGATGGATTCAATGCCGGATTTTAAACAAGGGACAAATGTAGCGAAGTACTAAGGTCTTAAAATCTTTTTCTAATTGGTAGGCCTCTCACTCCATTTCCCTGCTTGCCATAACTTTGTGTGTTATCTTGGCGGAACCACCTTGAGACCATCTGTGCTGTTTAGTGCTACTGAACAGTGGATTGTAACCCAAAACACCACACTGGTTTCTGGGTTGTCCAGCCTGTCCAGATCATGCTGCACTCCCTGCTTTCTTTCCAAAACCAGGGAAGAGACAGGGAGAAGATGCTTGTTGAGGTCTTATGTGGCATAGAGCTGTGACCTAGCCAGGGTGTTCACCTGGATCTAGGAGTCTGGAAATACGTCCAGGTCACACAATCTGGGAAAAGTAAGACCTACGATATCATTAATTACATTATTAATTTACACCAAAGTATGTTTCCCACTTGAAAATCAATCACAAAAGAAAAACGGGTATGGCCCTTGTGTGCGACAAAGAAAGAGGCAACGAAGTATTTATAGAAACAAAACACTTCTTGCCTCATTAGTTCGTCTCATAAAGCTTATTGAACCTAAAACAACACCTGTGACCAAGTAGTATTAAAAGCCAATCATTTGTGGGCACTGCAAGTAGAACTGCCCAAGCGTGTGATCAGATCAGCAGGGAGCCCCAGCGCCTCTGCACAGGGCAACGGGGCTGTGTCGGGCCCTTGCTCTGATCTGCTGCTCACGGTGCCACACCACTGCTCCAGAGACACAGCCCACACCTTGCTGAGATGCCCAGGAAAAGGTGTTTGGATGAGATTAAAATCTCCAATAATTAAGATTACTAGTAATGCTGCAATCACATATATCCATCCAGGACTCAGTCCCTGCACAGGAGCCTCTCTGGAGCCAGGCACAGGAGGTCTGACCCTAGATGTGCTGGGCACCAGGTGTGTGGATATTTTGTCCATCATCTCCAGAATCCTTACAGATATTTGCAATAATCCCACAGCAAGAAAGGTGTTAAAACCACACCTAGGCATAATCTGACTCGATCATTGTGTTCCCTTGAAAGGTGGCTTGACAAGTTAGTTGCCAAAACTTAGCTCAGGTTTCTGAACGGAGAGGTGCCGTGTCCTGGCAGGCTTCAGGCAGGTAATGTTTTGCTAATGCCAAGAATTTAGGGCTCAAATATGTTGTATAGGAGGAAGCAGCTGCAACCTGCAGATTCCCAAGGACATGTTTCCTCTCTTAAAATGCAGGAGGTAGATCGACACCTCAAACAGGAACTCTATGTAGCCTATTTACAACTGGATAATCAAAATTTAAGGTCGGAACACCCAGAAACTATGATATTTGATCTAGAAATGCCAGTTTGGCACGTCAGACCTCCCTTTGACTCATAATCCTTCACAAACAGTCCCTCTGCCTTTAAACCCCGTCTAACTGTTTGCCAGAACGACACCACCACGGCAGAGACAGGAGCGGGACGGGCGACACTCGGTGCCGCCGAGCAGGGCCGCGGGGCAGGACACGGGCCGCTCGCTGCAGAAACCAGGTTTACTCTTCCTGCTCTGCCACAAACAAATCGCCCGGTGTCTCTGTCGGAGTTTCCCACTTGTGAAACGAGGGCAGCACTTCTTTTTCCGGGAGCACCTTGAGGATTAATGCTGAACTGCTCAGGCTAGAAGGGAGTTTAGATAAGCACCATAATGGACCAAAATAAAATTAACCCAGGGGAAAAAATGGGAACAGTCGTGCTGAACTCAACTTCTTAAAAACATTTAAATACTTTCCATCGCTGTTTACTGATTTTAACACATCAGATTCGCTTGTTCTTCTGGTGGTTTTCTTTGTGTCTCAACAAACACCCATGTCTCGTGACTATTTGAACAAAACACAACTAAGAAATACAACATGCTCTCACTTTCAAGCTTTTCTTTTTGTAAGATTGAAAAGAGCAATGTCCTATTTGCACGTCATTTTGAGAACTCGTGGTTCACCGTTTTCCACAGATAAGGCCCAGGAAGCCTTTCTGTCTGACCTGGACAGCCTGGTGATGGAGTGTGAAACACATCAGGCCACTGGTGTTCAGAGAACAATTGCACAGTATATAGATAAAAATAAAACAAAGAAGCTATCAGAGTATTAAGCTCTCTTCACATTATTTCAGATGAACAAATGTTGAATGGCAACATTTTTTGAAGTTATAAAGCAAATGCAAAAATATAATGACTAGAGGAAGTGCAACGGGAGCCAGAATTGTCATCTGGTTTTAGAAGTTAAAGAGGATGCTGGTCTAGTTACTTTTCAGTGCTTTTTCTTTAACTTTCTATGAAGGGCACAGATCTGTGTGATCACTAATTCTGCCTCCCTCCCCTCCTACAGCTGTGTTGTTACCGCTGCATTTCAAGGCAGCACTTTACAGCAGCATAAGTTCACTCATGTCAGGAGCGAGAACCGATGTACACAGCCAGAGAAATCAGAAGAATCTGCACAGAGAGATGCTGTACATATCACTAATCACTGCAGAATGTGCGGAAGCACAGCCAGGATTTCTGTGAAGCACTTGCTGTGCATACTTTCTGAGTAAGTTCGAAAAAGGTTTTAGCTTTCCAAAATGTGCACTTTCATTTCTCAACTAGCAACAAACTGTTGCTTCTCTCCGCACCCTTTATAGGAAAGTCTCCTTAGAGTGAGTTTATTTACCAGCAGCTACTACACAGTGGTATCCAAAATACCACAAACTACTTTCTGATTCTAAGAGTAGGGACCTGCATGGTATCTCAGATATTCCTGCATCGCAGCTTCACATCAAATAGAGATGTTGGATGAAAATACTATTTGGCATCTGCGGTCTCATTCCCTTCACTTTGAATTCATCAAGATAAATTATCTTTCCTATGCCCTCCCCTACACCTTCCATTCTTTGGAAAGATCTAAGCTTGTGTTCTTCAAGGTCCTATGTTTGGGGGAATTTTTGTTCAGGGAAGAGTGAGATTTATTAGAACCTCCTTGCATATATCACCTATAACCTACCACAAGGATTACGTGTAATTCCTGTATCAGTATTTGCATACAGAGTTCCCAGCATGCACACACCATTTCTGAGTCACACCTACCTTTTTAGCTCCCTGCATAAAGTAATACAAAATTAACTACTGGCTTTTTTTTTCTTTCCCTTTTTTGTTTGTTTTTATTTGTTTGTTTGTAAGAATGTAACCGCTTGTTCTGGTGTGTCCTTCCCTAGATCTTCCTGAAAAGTACAGCAAAACTCCTTGGATACTAACAGAAAATTTGCATTCTTTCACTCTTTCTTAGCTATGAAAGCTGTTCTTCATTACTGTAGTTTTTACCTTTATCTCTTCTCTGCCCTTTGTTTGTCTTTGCTGCTTAAGAGGGAAAGTTTAGCCTTTCCTCACTATACAAACAGTTTCCATGCTACGCTAACTACACTCTGTTATCTAGACTTCCACGAGTAGCTTAAGAGACTTGAATAGCACCCATCAATCATGATCTTTACACCTTGAACTCAGAGGTTAGATACAAATGCCGACTAAACTTGGACAGCTTTTTAATTGACGCCATGTGGGGGATTCAAACTCCAGGTTTAAGTAGGGAAAAAGTTAGGATCTCTCCCCACCAGCCCAGCAGCTGCAGCTCTGCGGTGCACGGTCTGTGATGCACAGCGCACATCCCGGCTGAAGGACAAACCACACCAAAGCTCAGCGCCCGTTTTCAGTGTTATTGTAGCCGACCTTACTCTTCTCCTCACTAATATTCACGCTGTGCCACGTGGCAAACCGCTACACCAAGTTAACACCAATGTAATTGTGCCTTCTCAAGAAATCTTAGCCTTAATTTTCTGTGTCTAGCATCAGGTCAGCCAAAGTTGCAAGGTACGTTTTTTGATACACTCAAACACAGAATTAATAACCAGAGTGCTGTCATAAATATATTAAGTAACTTTAATGCTACTTAGCATAAGTCTTTGTTATATACTTTAATCTATATACTCTAGTGTAAATGTATTTCATACAATATTAAGTATTTTTAAAAGTATATGGCTCTAGATGAAACATTCACAAAACAAGCTTCAATGCAAGTAAAGGATTAGAAAAAAAATAATCAACCAGAGTACAAAATCTTTGGGAGATCAAAGTTTCAGAAAACAAGATGCGTGACAACATCCCACTGCAGAAATTCAGGACGACCGAGCGGTCCCAGCAGGGCTGCCACCCTGCTCTGTCACCCGCAAGAACCTGCCCCGGGTCAGCAGGGGCTGTAGGGCACTGCTGAGGGTGGGTGGCTGCCTCCCGGGCATCCTTGCGCCTGACGGGCTGGATAAAGTCCCCTTCCCAGCAGACACCCCTGCTGGCTCGAGGAGAAGGAGCAGGCCTGGGAAAGGAGAAAGTCCTGTCTTCCCTTACCCAGCCACTGCGGTCTCTGCAGAGCATTCGGGTGCGCTGGCCAGGCGTGGTGAGCAAGTTGTTCTATGAATGGCAAGGAGCCTTTATTCCCCCAGGCCATCAATTTGGCACTATTCACATGAACAGAAATTATTTACTAGCATTATAAAAAGTTTCACCATCTGCAAAATGGCAAGAGTGTCAGGGAGCAGGGCACAACGCTACAGTTTAGTTAAATAAATTTTCTGTATATAATACCGCATATAACTTCATTTGTGCCAAAAGCAAGCTCCATAGTGGGCGGATCGCTTTGCATTCCGCTGCTTTCAATAAGATGTTGCATAGGCACCTATCCAAATAAAAACACCTTTACTACACCGCAGGTTCAGAATGCAACAAATAACACACTGCAAGAATTGAGGTCAGACACTGTTCACCATTTGGTAAAGTTCCATTCAAATGATATTGACTCACATAACAAGTAACAAATGCAGCACTTGAAGTAACAAAAACAAAGCTGTACTCCAATGAAGTAAAACAGTGCAAATATTCCCGTTGAACAAAAGTATACCACGTATATACACACACAACACAAATGCACTGTTTTGTTTTGCAGTATAAATAGATCTGTTTAAACTAAATTCCTAAAAGTAATGAACTACTGATTGACAGTCCCAAATAGTTTACATCTCCTCAGGAACACAGTGAGCTTCAAGGTTCAGATCACCACAGCTGCATACGGTTATAAAAGAGTATCAAAAGATTTAACTGGATAGCTTTTTAAAATATTTTCTCTGTACATCAAAGTCAATAATATATATACTAAGTCGGTAATCACCAAGTCAGCGTGGGCTCTGATCATGCAAACAGCAGCACACAGAAACCCTGTGACGCTACAAGGAGCCTCCAGGCTCCACCTGTGTGGAATTCACTGCAAAACCCTTCAGGCCCAACCCCAGGACTCAACAAGGGGGGAGCTCTCTAGCTGCCTGTGCAGTTAACATGTTGGTTTAGTTTCCATTTTCTTCCTCTTCTGATTTAGCACTAGAATTCTGTTATCTGCTAACGACACACCTGCTTATCCCTGAACTCTCTAACACCATACAACGAGTATGCTTCTAATGAGCACATGATAAAGGTAAAAACTAGAAAGGGAAGATGGAAACTTGTTTTCTGTTAAGGAAAACCTGATCAGGGCTTATTTGCATTTCAGCACTTTAAAACAGATTTTCAGGGAAAAAAAAAAAAGTCTTTTTAGAATTAGATTACAGCAAATAGACAAGTAGCACTTAATTTGATACGAAGTGGAACACTCGGGCATTAACTTCTCTTGAACTGCTATAGCCTCCATCTCCTTAGTGCCAGGGCTGTGCTGCAACCATAACAAACGGCTGTTGCAAAGGCAAAAATCTAGAGGAGAAGCAGGGAAAAAAAAGAAGAAAAAAGTGAATCACACATTATATTATTCTATATTTTTTTCTATTTTAAGTGAATACAAGAACACAAATCATTCAGAAGTTACCTTCCCCAGCCAAAAAGCTTGAGCTAAAGATACGTTTGGGATCCTCTGAAGTTTTCTTATGAGCCTCTCTGTTATAACTCCATATTATTGATTTTAACTTGCTCGCTTCAGAAGACATTTTGAAATAGAATATGAAACAGAATGTCTGTGTAAGTTATGGCACAAAGTAATCATGTGTGTATGTACACCATGTATTTCAGTTCTCTTATCTAGACTGATCAAACATGAATCTCCGATTTGTTTCCAAGTGAATGCCTGTACCAGCAAACAAGGAAGAGGACACCCCTCTCAACAGCAGAACCCTCCTACTTGCAAAAATACAGAACCAGTTTGCAATCTGCCCTCCTTGAGCAGATACCCAGCCATCAGAACACCTTCCTGAGGAATGCCAGGAAGCTGCTATTGCACAAGAACAAAACTGAATAGATTTGAACTAGAGGTCATGCCACAGGAAACTTGAATACATAACGTAAAGCAGAAGGAGGAAATGAGAAACCAAACTGCTGAAAAAAAAGCTTCTCATATTGTCCAGTGCTAACTATGGATTCTGCCTCTTAGAATATAAGAATTCAATAATGTCATAACAACCTACTCCTTGCTTTCCATACAAGTGTTAATTTGCCAATTGAAGTTTTGAACAGATGCTACACCATTGAACTATCACCCATATAAAATGAACACATATTTTTAATCACAGTATACAAAAGTAATTTTAAAAGACAAAATGTTAGCAACCTTTCATTTTTATCCATGTAGATCACATGACTTTTAATGAAGTGTTTCAAAGATCACAATTTTTTTTTCTGTATGTCCCGACTTTCTATATTATATACTTTTGGAAAAAACTCAAAGACTCTAAAGACTACAGTTATCTGATTCACCATTTCCCAGCACCTCTTAATTAAAAATAGTGAGGCAAGTTATGAAAAAGTCTCCTCCTCCCCTATCTTGATAGGGATTTAAGGGGCTGGAAGAACTGAAATCTCCCTAGGAAAAATAGTATGGAAACAGGAAAGTGTCTCTTAGAGTCCCTGGTATTCTATTTTCAGATAAAATTACTGAAATGACCATATAGTCAGTGGGATCTGAACACAGCGTACAAGGACTGAAGAGCTACGCTTAAGGGCAGAATTTGAGATACTTGCTTAGTATAAAAACCTCCCTTAGTTCAGACACAGCTATGAGACAGAAACGGTGTGGCCAGCAGGACCAG
>VWYH01005896.1:284636-308788 GCA_013399365.1 Pampusana beccarii
CTGTCTACAACTGCCTGAAAGGAGGTTGGAGCATGGAGGGGGTTGGGCTCTTCTCCCAAGTAGCAAGTGACAGGACAAGAAGAAATGGCCTGAAGTTGTGCCAGGGGAGATTCAGATTGGATATCAGGAAAAAATTCTTCACTGAAAGGGTTGTCCAGGGAAGTGGTTGAGCCACCACTGCTGGAGGTATTTGAAAGACGTGTAGATGTGGCACTCAGCAACAACATGGCTTAGGGGTGGACTTGGCAGCTTGAGGACACAATGATCAGAAAGGTCTTTCCCAACCTATACGATTCTATGCCTTGTGCCACACGGGCCATGTGGGGATGAGATGTGCTTGATTGTGTTACTGGCAAGCGGGTAATGGTGAGGCATGCTGCACCTGGAGACTGACCTGCCCACCTCACCCCCTCAAAGACTGGCTTGCCAAAGCAAGGCCTTGCCTTTTTATTCTACTCTTGCAGAGAGAACGTGAACTTTACACCTTAGGTTCACCTGTTTTTATCTTAAGATGAACTGAAGGTGTTTACTGTGCACAATTTGTGGTGTATTTAGTTTTAAGGACAACAGATACCCACAGAAGGTTTTAGAAGCTTAATAATTATATACAGTTGCCTGAGGTATGCAAGACCCTCTGGATGGTACAAAAAAAATATTAACAGCAGTAGTTTCAGTTCTTTAAATGAAGCCTAGTGGCACACCTCTACTTGCCCTTCAGTAGTCCAGCCACGGACAAAGCTGGAGCCTGGTATGTGTTCTGACTCAGCTACGCACACCCACATCACCAGATACAGTGATTCAGTGATGATGCAACTACAGCGAAGAAAAAAACAGTCTGAGCTTTGCCTATCAATAAAAGCACTCTAATCCTTTACATAAGATACAGCAGGGCCCTTATAGATAACTTTTATGTCTGATGTAATATGTACATATCTGGAGATTCATGAGGAGCTAGTCCAAGGTCTTTCCCCATGACATGTTCAAGACTATCTAAATTGTACAAAACCAGCAACTGAAAGTTTGAATACAGGCTTGAAATTCACACCTGATGCTTCGATGAAGGCTCAGTTATCTTTTTCTACCGTTCTAACACCCAACATTGCTTTTACAAAATATCTTGTCTAAAAATCATAAGCAGTAGTGATTGTATATTTAAAACACTGCAGTGAAGAGCAGCAACTGAGCACTTATTGCATCAGCTTATTCCAATATTCTTTGCATGTCACTGTGAGACACTATTTGCTACTATCAAAGACAACCCCTCTTCTCACAGCTCCTCTTTCTATTCCAGCTTGCTGTTAAGTTCCCAAGTTGAATGGTTGGCTGTAAGGGCTTATAGCAGACTTCTGTTCCCCAGATGCAAATACAGGAAATACATACCGAGGCTGCTATGCTTATGTTATATTCATGATCAGCTAGAATCTTCTCTTGTGTGGTGGAATTGAATCCGCGAGGAAAGTGATGAAGAGATGTAGTTGCTGCTTGCAGTACAAAAGCTCCAAAATAAAAGACAAATGTAGCCCCGTGGAAAAGAAAATCCTGAAAAGCAAATTACAGAATCAGTCTGGGCTGTAGTACATATCTAATTCTTCTCATCTCAGTGCAAATGAAACCCAACACTGAAACATGAAACGAGCACTGATAACAACAACTTGAGATAAGCACTGGTAAATCCATCAGAGAGCTTAACCTGGACATGTTTTCACAGCTGCTTGAAATTATAAGCAACTCACTAACATAATTAGCGACAAAGGACAACTCTCCGTCTCTCCAAACCCTACAATCTTTCAAATTAAGAGGCATGTGCTCATCTGTATGTACATATGGTGACCTTTTAGATCACTTTGAAGCTATTAGAGTTTACAGAACTCTCACCTTCATATGACTTAGATAAAAAATAAAGGACATACAGGCCAACTTCACCATAATTTAAGCAGCACAATACAAGCTTGCAGTCCCCCAAATCCCTTCTCAGCTGCAACCTGAGCTCCAGAAGTCACCCCTCCATACTTAAATTTTGCTTCTGTAAATGCCCAGAAACACCTCAGCCTTGACACAGCTGAAGTTTACTTGGTGATACAATCAGAATCCAAGAACTGAGGCATTTCCTCAACTCTCTCTGACTTGGTTCTACCCAAAATACAGCAATTTGGAAGTACTTCATGATATTGTGGAAAAAAATGACCAAGACTTTAAATATGCTCCTCTCCTGGCCTTCTCTGGGCGATTGCCTCCTCTGTGGTGAATGTGAGCTGAACACAAGGTTTAACCTTCTAACTCTCATTTCTGAATTCTATTACTGGAGCACATGAAAAAGCAGCTCTGCTGCCTAAATCTCCTTGCAGGCTGTATTTCAGAGTCCAGTGTTTCACGCAGCAAGATCCAAGACATGTTCCAGAACAATTTCAGAATGTCTAAAATATTCTTCCAACATCTCCTTCTGTTGTTGCATCTGCAAAGCTGACATTTGCACTGCACTCATTTTCTGAGTCCCTACACCATATCCTTTGTGCCTATACCTGTGCAGGTCTGCAAAATCCATAGACACACTTTTTAAAATTATGCATAAGTACACATATGCTTTTTGATGATACCCACGTTATAAAGTCTCCAGCACTAATGAATTCTTTACGCACTTTTAATGTGCGAGTCCATCACAACAGCAGACAGCACTGTGCACTGGAAATTACTGTGCAACACCCTTACTTACTGCCTGTCCGAAATCATAGGAGAATGTGCTGCATCTCCCTGTTTAGAGGATTGTTTCTTCATAGATGTAAGATTTTTCTGCTTATTGAAATAATTTACTTTTCAAACTTATAGATTGTTCCATATTTGATGGCACCTAAAGACACTTAAATCACACCTTAGTCAGTTTTGCTAAGTTACAATATAAGGTGCTACTACAGTTTCCCATTTCACTTAAGTCAGGAAATAATCTTCTCTTAATTATAACCTAACCTCACATGATGAAATGCTTCTTAAAGTGTACTGCTTTTCTTAATGACTGCTAATTACTGGGAATCCAAGTTTCTGCAAAACATCAGCAGTAGTTTTCAACTTCTGGTTTTCCATCCTGGCTGAGTTGTTGTGGTTTTGTTTTTTTTTTTTTCCTTTTTTTAAAAAAAACCAATTACTTCCTCTAGGAGTATCACCAGGAGGCCCCACTGGCACCAACAAAACTGAGAAGGGGGTGGCTTCCTGACCTAGCTGGGTAGAATCATAGAATGTGGAAGGGACCCACAAGGATCATCGAGTCCAACTCCTCTCCTTTCATATGACAACCCCGCAGTTCACACCGTGTGTCTGAGGGTGTTGTCCAGTCTCTTCTTGAACACTGTCAGGCTTGGGGCCGTGACACCTCCCTGGGGAGCCTGTTCCAGTGTCCACCACCCTCTGGGGGAAGAACCTTTTCCTAATGTCCAACCTAAACATCCCCTGGCACCCGCGGAGCCTTTACATTCCAGGCTTGCCAGATCTCAAGCTTTGGGTATAAGACAGAGTCCCTCAGTCTCCAGTTCAGCTGTAACCTATCTACCTCATAGTAAAAAAAAAAACAGCAGGGACCTACTCAAGCATGAGACAGCTCGCTCCAGCTGGCAGACACACACACATCTTCTGTGCTACCACCTACGTGCACCGTGTCAGACTGCGCGCAGGTGTGCGTTCAGTGTGACAAACACCTGAGCCCGTATCAGGGCCTGGCATACCCGTTTCATAGCACAGCATTCCAAAAACTGCGTAAATCCCTCGGTCATCAAGGACATCCAGTATTCACGGCAACTAAATACGTAGCGTGCAGCTATGTCAGCCGTAGCAGCTGTACGCTTTTGGCACCACTGCTCAGGAGCAGCACAAACAGCTCCACGAGGAAGACAGTGCTGACTGTATACAGCAGAGGTATTGTCAGAAGACAAACTCTTTCATTTCCTTCATTCTTCTGCCAAACCCTCTAATTTCCTCCTCCTGGCAGCAATTACAGTGAAGCTACATAGCATCAGTAAGGTTCCACATTCGTATGGTTATGGTTTCTGTGACCAAAAAATCCAAGATCTTACGAGGGAGGGTTTTCTGTTTTCTAGTAACTGTAAGCATGGTGTCTAACTCTCCCTTGCCTCCACACTTGTATAATCATTGAAACCTCACACAAAGTGCATGTAAAACACTATCGCATCTGCATGGTATGTCAGGTCACGTGTAATTTTGTAAATGAGAGTGTTGTGAGTCAGGCTGTAAAGGACAGTATTTGTCATACCATCTGGTTCAATACAGTGATTTACAGTGATGTACCTCCATAAGGTCCGTATTTCCCCCCATCTTTTCACTGTGTAGCATCTTATTTTTTTAAGTCTCTTTATTAGTATCAATGGAGCTACTTACGACGTAAGGTCTTACTAAATGCAGGGCTGTCAGAATCCCATGCTATTTTTCAAACTTGCATTTAAATTCCTGGAGTCTTAAACCACATTTGCCCATGAATCTCTACATGAAGCTGTACTACTCCGATATAGCTAAGCCATGACTCTTCCCATTTTTGACCCAAACTAGTGACCTGTAGTTTCTGAGTTCTACTGTAAATTTAATTTGTGAAATAGCAAAAACTTGTAAATACAGACCAACCTAAAACAAACAGGTGCACCTTTTGATTTTATAGTAATAAAAATACTTTTAGTGTTTCTAGTAATTATTTGCAACAGAAGATAAAAAATCCTTGCGAAGTGCTGCTAAGCAGCTCAGCGCCAACAAGTTACAGAACATTTAGGTACCTGAAAAAAGGGGCCAAATGATCTATCTAGGGTTATTTTTGCTGACAGCTGGAGGGGGCTGTATTTCAGCTACCACAGTAGAGGTAAAACAATTCACTCTGCATTTATTTAAGATGTTGACTTAGTTATGACAGCTTTTTAGATTAAGTTACAGAGTTCCACAGATGCAGCTTTTATACAAGTCATGTAGCAACTTCCTGACACAGGAAGTTTTTCAGTAATTTATCATATGCAAGGTGACAAAATTAACAGTACAACAAATCACTGCCAGCATCAAGTAGTCCATGCATAAGACACACACAACTGCTATAAGATGAACATTTGTATAGCTTTTTCAATCTAAAAAAGGCTATGCCCTCACCCAGCAACTCTTAAATAGATGCATGATTGTAAATTGGCAAACAGTTTCAATGAAACCAAGGACACTATTAACTTACTGAAGTTATGTATGTGCTCAAGGGCTTTGTTGCATCATAATTTGTGAGGATGTCGCAGCATAAGTCCCTGTCAAGGTCTGTGTAATTGTAACTCACTATTAGCTTAATTACTGTCTATATCGTGTCGGAAAGCTGACACTGTTTGTGTATATATTCGCTACTGAAGTGCTAAAGTTTGTTTTAATAGAATACAGTCCATTACCACTGATGGGTTTTGAAGTTATCAGTTAGAGCCCTGAATTCATGGAGCTCTATGGTTTGCTTTCAACACCTTTTGTTTCAAGGGACTGCCTGTAAATAACTCGAGCAGATAAATAACCACAGATGTTGATACCGAAGCATGAAATTCCAGCTATGATCAAGGAAGGCGTCAACAGGAAAACTAAGTCACAAAGGAGGAAGGAGGGGGTGATCAGCAGTTACAAACAGCCATACTTTAGTATTTTAGAAGTCCTTGCCCTTTTGGAAGAGTTTTTGGAAATTCCCATTCTGATCACAGTTTTGCCACCTCTTATTATTCACTTCCAGTAAGATAAGAGAGAGTGATACCATCTCGTGCACAAGTACTGGAGCGCTAAAAACCCAAAGTAAAAAACTGTTAATGACAACAAAGCTGTACATAAATCAGCAGCCAATAACCTGAGGTTTCCATGCAATTGGTAAAAACCGGAGCCAGGAGCTTCCCTCTTTTAGTAGGAAGGTACAGTCTGTGAGAACTACTGGCACGAGCCACAACAGCCCATCACAGCAAGAATCAAGTCTTGTCTTCACAATGAAGAAAAGCTGAGCAGAGTATAACAATATCTGTAGTCTCACCAGGCTTCCTCTTAAACATTAAGAAGATGTTAAGCTATATCAGACCACAGGCTATGCAGTCTTTGACTACCTAAGGACCAACAGCCACTTGCCAGCGCTGCCCCAGCTGTAAGGAACTGACATCAAAAGTCAGCAGAAGACTTTCTCATGAACTGGAGGAGACTTCCTGGGCGCTTTAGTCCAGTCTGTGCTACCTCAGACAGCCACATCACACAACGTGTTCACAATCGTCTCACTTCCTTTGCAATACTAGATGTATCTTTCTAACCCCCATTATTCACAGAGTGTTACTACCACTTCTCTCATAGTCAGAAAATATTTTCTGATCTCCAGTCCACAATTATTGGCCATTTAAACTTCTTGTCATGCCTTGTTAAACTGGTCCTCTCCCTGCTGTTGCTGCATTTTATGTGATCACAGGGGACAATTATACTCAGCCGGTCTCTTTCAGCCTCCATCACAAAACAAGTCCTGTATTACCTCCATCATCCTTGTAGCCCTACTCTTTTGTTTTCTAGTTTTGAATTCTTCCATTTTGAAAAACTTTTGACTAAAACAGAAGTCTAGACACGAAGACTTAGAATCAGTACTTCTCATGAAACGATTTTCAGTTCATAAAACAAGGGGGATCCTTACATAAAGAAAAACCTCTTACCGTTTGGTTCCAGTTGACAGCAATTCTATTTGCATAACCGAAGAGGAACACACAGAGGAATACAATGGACAGGAACCACGCAGTGACTGCTACAAACATCACCCATCCCTGCAGCAGCGGCAGTGGAACTCGAGTAGAAGCTACCAAAATCCAGACTATCGTTCCAAACAGCTGCAAGGAAAGGAATACAAACAATAAGCTGAGAGAGAACTTTCATTCAGTCCTTCCTGCCTAAGAACTAATATCACACATCAACACGTCCTCAGATAACTTTAAGGAACCAAGAGGAAACACTTCAAAAGTACTCAGAGGACCCAAGTGCCGTTCTCAGAATTGATAGGCACTAAGTGGTGGTAAGATGAAGCCACTCTGAAATTCTTAAAAGCTCTTAAAATACTCTTGAAAATGGGATTTACAAATGCAGGTGACTCATGTACTGCTGCTGAAAATCTTACCCTTACCGTCATTTTGAGGGAAATATAAGAAATGTGAAAACATGGTTCACACACACCAATCTCTCTATATATACTAAAGTTAACATCAGGAGAATGTACATCAGATCTGGATTAAATGCCATAGGGTTTAGTTTTGTAGTCCTAATCAGATGAGACACTGAAAAATGATGAAACTGCATCCTCTTTTATAGTACCTTTGTAATAAAAAGCTGGAAGAGAACACATTAAGCAATAAAGTGAAATAGAAAACTAGAATGTAGAATAAGGCAAGTTGTAAATTGTGTTATAACAACTGGAAAAACATACAGCTTTCCAGAATTATCATAACCTGGTGAAAAATTCATGACTGCCAACTTTCTCTTCAGCACACCGATCACAGTGAATGGTGGGGGGGATGCTGTGCTATGATGGGCTGATGGAGAATTTACATACTCTGAAGTTTGCCTGGTTTAACCAGCTCTTGCCCTAAGGAAGGGTACTATCCCTCCCTGCAAATCTTGCCTCTTCATAAATAGGACAACTAGAGAAAATTGAAATTGCCATCCGAAGTATGTTCATTTTTTACAGAAAGATTTAACTTCATAATCCAGCCTGCTGTTTAGGGACAGCTACAATCAACTTCCAAGAAAGTTACTACTTCCCTGTTTAAATCCTACAGATTTACAACTACAAAGTCAGAGGATACGCTCTCAGATTCAGAGAACTTTCTTTTGAACCACGGCTGTATGAGAGATACTTTTCAAAACATGCCTGCTATAAAATTAGTTGGTTCCTCTTGTGTCATGTTGCAGCAGCATATATGTAAGGATTCATTGCTAATCTCAGTTCAGAACTCTCAAGGGTTTATGTATTAGCCTTCAAGTTGTTCTCTAGGGTTCCTAACTGCAACGAAGAATCAAACTTTCGCTAGTTTCACACGGCTGCAAGTGCAAGTGTGTTGCTCAGAGACCAGACAGTGATGGGCAGTGAAGAAGCAGAAAGGATAGGAAAAAAGTGTCTGTTAAATAAAAAGCTGACACACGTGGAATGTGTTCACTATTTTGAATGTGCAACCCTGTAGGGTTCTTTAAAAATTAATTTAGAAATCCACTGCAGACTGCTCATCTCAGTGCCGGCTGTTGTGTCATTTCCCTCATACCACACCTGTCCCCTTCAGCTCGGCTATCAGATGTATTATAGGTTGGCCAACCTAATTAATCTTTTGTCCCTACTGACTCAGGGCCTGATTTCGCACCTGGGCTTGTGCTCTGCACTCTTTGCTCAGGTGCAGTTTTGTGACCTATCTCACAGACTGGGACTCAAGCAGTATCCAGCTCTGACCTCAAGACAAAAAAAAATCAGATGAGTTCTGCCAAGTTGTTTGTTTTTTTCTCCTACTAGTTAGTGCCATGGGTCTGCAGAGCCTCAGCCTCAGCCTTAGCTCCAAGGTCCCCAGCCCTGCGAGCACCAGCGAGGTCTGGCACACACACGCACCTGTGGGAGCTCACGCAGGACCTGTGACACGCACAGGGGCACAGAACAGCGCCACTCTCTGCGGTGGGTGTTCGGGTCGGGGGCTCTGTGTGGCCCACAGGCCTCCACAGCTTCAACAACCCCCTGGGACCCATCTCTGCGGGCCCGCCCGGCCCGAGGGGAGCGAACCCGCCGGGACAGGTCCCGCGGTCCCGCCCGGCGCAGCCCTGCGTCCCGGACCCCAGAGCGGAGCGGGGCAGCCCGGGGGCTCCCCCGCCGCAGCCTCGGCCGCCCGCACCTTTCCCACTCACAAAATGGCAGGTGAGGAGCGCGGCCGACGCGGGGCTGGCGCTCGGCCGGCCCCGGGCAGAGACACGGCCGCCCCCGACCGCGGCACCGCCGCCTCCGCGGGAAGGAGCCGGCACAGCGCAGGGGCGCTGAGCGGAGGGACAGGCGCGGCAAGGCCGGTGGCCGCCGGTCCCGTCCCGTCCCGTCCCCCCCGCACTCACGATCTCCAGGAAGATGACGGCTCCCGAGTAGGTGCGCAGGATCTCCAGGCCGGAGGGCAGAGTGACCCGGGGCGGTGGGAAGTAGGCAGCGGGGTTGGGAGGCGGCGGCATGGACGAGGCTCCCCTGGGCAACATGTTGCTGCGGTGGCTGCTGCTGCCGAGCGCACCGCCGAGCGCGGGCAGGTGGGCGAGGAGGCGGNCGGGCACGGGCGGTTTGTCCCGGCCGGTTTGTCCCGGCCGAGCGCCGTGCCCGGTGCGGGGGGCGGGCGGGAGGGCGCTGCGCCCCGGCCGAGCCTCCCCGCTGCCCCGAGGGGCCGTGCCCTGGCTTCCCCGGGAGCGCTGGGTGTTCGGCTGGGGTGCGGCGCTCCTCGTTCACCGGTCCCGCGTCACATCCAGCCGGGGTTAGGGCCGTATTTCCTAAAGCCGGTTCGCAAAAGGTTGTTATTTACCTTCTGGTTACAGATATTTCGGTCTTCAAAATTACGAGGTTGCAGCGTTGCTTGGTTTGGGTTTTGGTTTTTTTGGGTGAGGTTTTTTTTTGGTTGGTTTTTTTGGGTTTGGTTTAGGTTTTTTTTAAGGAACCTGCTGGGTTGCCCATTCAAAATACTGAAAACATATCACGTGTTATCTTCACTCAATCTGACTCAACTGTGCACAACCACATAGAAGTAATAGAAGGTGTTTGTTTGATTTAAAAGTTTTAGGTAGGTGAGGGTCTAGAAAGATGGATGTTCACCAGACCCCTTACAATGCATTTTCTCATGCTTCTTAGTATAAATATCTTCCCCAGGTGAAGGATGTGGCATCATCTATCATCCAGCATTTTTGTTACTTCTCCTTGTGTGGCTTAGGATGGGGTGTCCTGTTCCCAGGGTGACTATGCACTGTTTCAGCCAGTGTTATCCCATGCAGTGTTTGTGGGTGTCTATCCTCAACATACACAGCTGCGATTTTAAAGATCACATTTTAATAAGTTTTCATGCAAGTGTAAGCAACTGCTCTGAAGGTTGAGGCAGCTAGGACGCTAACATATTCCTTTATTTTCAGATGTGTGATGTTTCTCGGTTGTGCTTTTGTGATGACAAGAAATGCCTCAGCTGGAGATGCCTGTCTTCCCTGCCCCAATCCAAGCTCTAGGTGGGGAGCAGTTGGCTCCTCTAAGGACAGGTCATCCATGATTCCAGCATACCTAGTAAATAAGTGGGTTTGGGACACGTCTAAAATGCTTTAATAGCCGCTTAGCTTTGAAATCATGGCTTCTAAAGGAGGAAGAAGCAACAGTTTATATTCCTTGTTGTGTTCTCTCCTCATCCCTGTGCCCCTTGTAGCTGGATGCCTTTTGCACTCTTAAGAAGTGGGAGATGTGGGATTGAATCCCCGTTAGGCTAAGGAAGGCGCTGAGCCGGGCTGCCCCTCTTTCCTGAGTGCTTTACACCATCAGTTATCAAATGAGAGAATATTCCTCCTCTAGACCTTTTTTAAAAGTGAACCTTCAGGGAAAGGCTCCAGGCTCTGGAGGTGAATGCCTATAGGTCCTGATTTGGGTGTGTTTTGGACGGGAATGGGATTCAGACTTGTGCCTAAATGATTAGGTGTAGGTGGTTTGTTCTGGGGTTGCATTCTGGACTCCATATGTCCAATTAGTTCCACAGTCTGGCCCTAAATCTGTTGAGACTGCCCTGCAGAGGAAGAAATCTGAGTGGGTGGAGAACTGGGATGATCAGCGTATGATTTGGAACAAGAAAAGTGATTATCCTTATCTTATACAGAGGAAGTACAAATAACAGTCATAAACATTTCCAGTTTTATTATCCAGCCATGCAATTAATCTGTGTGAACTCCAGCAGCACTGGATTTTATTGATGATTACATACTGTGTGCAGTCATTTTTTCTTGCTTGTAAATACTATTCATTTTAACCTGCACATTCCTTTTAACACTGATTTTTTTTTTTTTAATTTTAGTATGTTTTCACAATAAAGTCTAAATTTCACTGTTAGATACACATATAGACAATAAACAACTGCCATAGCAGTACTTTTTTTCTGATTCCTAATAATTTAAATCAAAGTAGCTGTTTTAATTATTTTTACTGGTTTTGGGCAGGATGCGCTACAATGCCATGTGGGATTCTGTATATACTGATTCTTATACTGTTTGATTCTTTAAAAATCTGGATTCTTTAAGAGATTAGTAGCAGTATTGCATTTTTAAGTTTCCATGGCAAAAGTGCATGTTTATGTTGGACTGCTTTTTAATAGCAGTTTTATGTAACTAATTGCATCTTGGCATGTTACAGGGTAAACTAATCATGCTGCTTCAAGTCCACCAGATTCAACAAGTATACAGAAGTATATTGATTCACTGTACGCAGGAAGGTCTGTCTATACAACAAAAAGGACTAAAATCTTCTCTTAAATAACAGTTACAAAAAGTCCAAACTCTTTCCCCTTCATGTTCTTACGCTTGTGGCAGCCTAATGTAAAGTTGGTATTGTCACAGAAATACAAAAGCAGTTGCTATCATTTTTAGATGATGAAAATTATTATTTAAATTCCAAGTATGGTGATGTAATATGTGCATATGTTTAATATATAGAGAAATTAAAATATCTGGTTCTAAATGCTGTAATTCACCTCTTCCCGTAAGTGACCAACCATTAGAAAAATGTATTAAATTGTTAAAATCTGTAGTCAGCCGTTAAGCATCATGTATAAGCTTTAGCGATTAGAAAAGATGAATTAATATTTTGAAAAATACATAGACATACATCATTCTGGGTGTGAAAATTGCTTATACAACAGTCCTATGTAGCAAGATTCAGACTGCCTTTTGTGATGTATGGCATGACACTCTGAAAGAGCTGAGATTTTTTAAGGGTACTAGGGTAATAGGTGAAAGTAATCATAGAATCATAGAATGTCCTCAGTTGGAAGGGACCCACAAGGATCATCAAGTCCAACTCCTGTCCCTGCATATGACAACCCCACAGTTCACACCATGTGTCTGAGGGTGTTGTCCAGTCTCTTCTTGAACACTGTCAGGCTTGGGGCTGTGACACCTCCCTGGGGAGCCTGTTCCAGCGTTCAGTACCCTCTGGGGGAAGAACCTTTTCCTAATGTCCAACCGAAACCTCCCCTGGCACATCTTCCTGACATTCCCTCGGGTTCTGTCATTGGTTGCCAGTGTCAATATAAGAATTCATGGCCCTTAACACCTTATCTAAGTGTGTTATTGGAAGCACCTCCAGAAGTGGATGTAACTCTGCTAATCTCATATCTCGTGTTACAGTGTGCACAAGGGGTGGTCTGCAAATATGGCCGAAGGATTTGTCCTGGTTTTGACTGGGAGAGAGTTAATTTTCTTCCTAGTAGCTGGTGTAGTGCTGTGTTTTGGATTTAGTATGACAATGATGTTGGTAACACACTGATGTCTCGGTTGTTACTAAGCAGTACTTACACTAAGTCAAGGGCTTTTCAACTTCCCATGCTCTGCCAGCAGGGAGGTGCACAAGCAGCTGGGAGGGGACACAGCCAGGACAGCTGACCCAGGCTGGCCAAAGGGATATTCTATACCATGAGACGTCATGCTCAGTGTATAAACTGGGGGGAGTTGGCTGGGGAGCTGTGATTGCTGCTCAGGGACAGGCTGGGCATCAGTCAGCAAGTGGTGAGCAACTGCATTGTGAACCACTTGTTTTGTATCTTCTTTTAGCATTATTATGACTATTATTTTCTTTTCCCTTCCTCAAGAACTTCTTTTGCTGTGTGGAATCCTACACGACAAGTCACAGAAACTGCTGAAGGACAAGGTGAATTGAGTCAGTTTGCAGAGGTGAAAGCCATCCAGGGGGCTTTAGGTATTGCTGAACAGGAAAAATGGCCAGTGCTTCATCTTTATACTGACTCATGGATGGTGACCAATGCTTTGTTGGGGTGGCAACAGCAATGGAAGCAGAGCAACTGGCAGTGCAGATGTAAACCCATCTGGACTGCTGAATTATGGCAAAATACTGCTGCTTGGATAGAGAACTTGGTTGTAAAAGTATGTCACATAGATGCCCACGTACCTGAAAGTTGGGCCATTGAAGAACAATAAAACAACCAACAAGTGGATCAGGCTGCTAAGATTGAAGTGGCTCAGCTGGATCTGGACTGGCAACGTAAGGATGAATTATTTGTAGCTTCATGGACCCTTGACATCTTAGGGCATCAAAGAAGGGATGCAACATCTAGATGAGCTTGTGATTGATGGGTGGACTTGGCTGTGCACGCTATTGCAGAGGTTATCCATGAATGTGAGACGTGCTTCAAGCAAACAAGCCAAACGGTTAAAGCCTCTCTGGTATGGAGGACAACGGCTGAAATACAAATTTGGGGAGGCCTGGCAGATTGATTATATCACACTCCCACAGACCCGCCACGGCAAGTGCCATGTGCTTACAATGGTGGAAGCAACCACTGAATGTCTGGAAACACATGCCATGTGTCACGTTGGGCACCACAAACGACTGTCAGGGTTTAGCCTGAGCTGGCAACTAAACTCCACACAGCTGCTCACTCACTTTCCCCGCTGTGATGGGGTGAACATTCGGAGTGATGACATTTGTTTTCCCAAGTAACCGCTATGCGTGATGGAGCCCTGCTGTCCTGGAGATGGCTGAGCACCTGCCTGCCCATGGGACGTAGTGAATGAATCCCTGGTTTTACTTTGCTTGTGTGCGTGGCTTTTGCTTTACCTATTAAACTGTCTTTATCTCAACCCATGAGTTTTCTCAGTTTTACCCTTCCAAGTGTCTCCCACATCCCACTGAGGGGAGATTGAGAGAGTGGCTGTATGGGGCTTAGTTGGCAGCTGGGATTAAACCACAACAGGGACAGAAAGTTCAAAACCAGAAAATGAGAGTAACCCTCTTCTCTACCCATGTGGCTCTGTTTATGCACAGTCAGATCTGCACAAACAGATCTCCCTAAGCCAGAGCAGAGCTGAGAAAGGTTTTTCTGATAAGTATCAGGATCTGCTTCTTTCTTCTAGTTACTTTCTTGATCTGGAGGAAGTTGCCCTCAAAAGCCCACTGTGTTTCTTTTGGATGTACAAAGCTGCTCTTCCTTAATAAAGAACACAGACTCTCTTAATCCCATAGTTAGTTATATATAAAAAATAGAAAGCCCAAAGTTAGTTGTATAAAACACAGACTGTTTTGTTTATGGATGAATTGATTTAACATGCTCCTGGAAATTGCATTCAGGATTCTGATCTCACACTGGTGTAAACTCAGGAGTCATTCCACTTTAGCCAGTGAAATTAAATAGGCATAAAACTGGTTTACGTAAGATGAATGATAAGGAAACCCTTTAGCGTTATTTGTATAGTGTATTTATTCAGTGGTAACAGAACTTTAGTGTCATGGTTGGACTGTGCACATTATGAATTAGTGTGGAAATACCACCACATTGTTGAGGTTTCTTGGGAGGCAGTGTGACAGTTTTTGTTTTAACAAGCAGGGCCAGGCTTTTGATTGTGCGCTGCCCCTTTTTGCATCATCAAACTAAGGGAAAAATAACTCTTGAAATCACTCACTTGATCTGGTTAAACTGGGCTTGGGATGCCTGCTGGAAAGAAGAGATGAAGCCACCTCTTTGGTCCATGGAAGTGTCTTCTGTGCCCAGAGCTGTGAGAGGAAAGGCACTGACCTGGCTACTTTGGCTCTCCATGGTCCCAGGGTGCTTTTTAAAGCAGGGAATCCTTAGGTGGGAGTTCGAGGGTCCTTTCACAGAGGCACCATGCAGCCGAAAGGCTGGTGTCAACCAGAGACCCTCCTGGATGCAGTAGGTTGGTGTTACTGAGACCAGAATGAGGTCTCTGACCTGTTCCGATAACATCATTTCCATGTTCCTAGGGATGCCAACACTTAGTTTGTTCGACTTGGTGGCACTACAGTTATCTAGCAGTATAGTATAACATGCAAAAGGACAGTTCTTTCTTTGACGCTGAGAAATTCCTCTTATATGTGTGAGGGTGCAGCAGAGGGAAAAATGCAAAATCTCAGCAGAGAGGAGGATCCTGACCTCACTTGGTGCTTGAGGCTGGGTAGGTAGGGAGGGATGTCACAGAGCAGAGCAAAGTTACCAAGTTGGAAAATGTTGCAAGGTGTCAATTTACTGCTTTTGGCCTAGGTGAGCCAGCAGGAAAAATGAGTTGCATGGTTTGTCCCCAGCAGGGAATGGGAAAGTCTGGGAGGTGCGAACTGGAGCATGTAATTCTTGTAGATGAGGGTGCAGTAAGTGGCACTGGTTGTTTAAGACAGAATTGCCCAGGGAAACTGGTAGATGGGTGGCACAGCAGCAATACTTGCTGGTTTTCTGCTCTGTCCCCCTCCTGCTCCATGGTGTAAAAGAGGAACAGTTCACCGGGTTGCAGAGGAACACGAATTCAGCAGCGTGGGCAGGACGTGCTGTGTGGGTGATGCCAGGGCAGGACGCAGCACAGCGTGGTGCCATTAGTACTGCTGGTAGCATGGGGCTCTTCTCACTTTGTCATCAGTCAGGGCTTGATGTGCTAATCTTTAATCACAATGCGTTGGCCTCCAGTCTTATCTCGTGCTGGTCAGGAGTGTGTATCCAGTGTTTTGATGAACTATCAGTGCTGACAGGGAGTCCCTTTTTTTCCCTCAGTTGCAGTTTGTTTGCCTTTTGGGGACTGTTTGTTTTATTGAGTGAATTCCTGGCTAAAAATCCGATAAAAGTCAAAGGATAATTAGACAAAGGACAGTGGTGGCTTCATTTTGTGATGAATGAATTCAGGAAGGAGAAGCAGGGAAACAAATTAAAATATGCTTGTATACAAATGTTCTGTAATGTTTCGAAATAGTGTAAAACTACTGTTGCAAAAGGAGTGAGCCTATAGATTTCGAAGCACTCTGAGTTTATTCAGTTGTAGATAAAAAGGATTTGCCAGTGTTAAAATGTATATACGTAATTAGGCCTCATCTGATGACTGCTTGCAGGATGGTAAAGAGGTATTTGAATTTAAGTATGGGCATCATTAAGGGAATCATAAGTAACATCCGTGTATTTGTAGTTAGTTTCACTTTACTTAAAAAAGCAGAGTCTAATTCTACTGGCATCTGTCGCTACTTACAGTAACTACTGGAGTTACAAGGCTGAGAGGGAGCCTGTAATCCTTGTACTGGCTGTGCTTCATCCCAAAACTCTGACCGCAGCCTCCGAGAATCCTGCGCCTCCAGTGTTCATGAACCTCCTCGTGGTAGTTCAAGCTGCACACAAGCCCGAGTAACCGAGCTGCTGCCAAATGAAGTGATCCCGTTCCCCCAGCCGTGGTTTCCCGCTGCCTCCTCTGCACCAGAGCTGGTGAAGGTGAGGGCACAGAGTGGGTCAGACCAGGGCAAAACTGTTCTTTTTCCTCTTTGATTGATTAGCCTTGTGCTGAAATTAACTACTAACAGGTCAGTTAAAAATAAGCACCAAACTTATGATCCACATACACTGCCCTGTTCTATATGCTTTGTGGAATGTAGAGTAGATGGGCTTTGTTTCTCTTTTGATACATGGAAAGCCATTATCGTGATTTTTCTTTTAGATAAGAAAAGCTGGTGCAGCCTCTAGAAGCCTTCCCGTGGTCTGAGCCGTGCTTCTGCACCTCGAGACACGGTGCGCTGCTGTGCCCATATGAAAGAGGGAAGAATGAGATCATCACAGATGTGTTTGTACTGAAATAATATTGATTTCACTATGAAATTCCAGTTGTTCATAAAGAGGTGTTTGAATGTTCTTATGTATTAGTATTATAGATTAGTATCTGGAGTGTGTTTTCTTGAGTGAAGTTTGCTGTGGTTTACATCCTGGAGGATCCCAAGGGTCTCAATAGAGATAAGCAGGTCATGATATATCAGCATTTGTCTCATTTTTTGGTACTTCGAGTAAGCACCAGTACATGTTCTGTAACCTTGAGCTGTAGATTATGAGCTTGCCTGTCGTCTGCAATCATAAGCTCCCATGGGGCACTCAGGTGTTTGTAGGATGTGGATGCCCCTTACAGAACTCGAACCCCATTTCTAATGCACAGTTTCCTGATGTCAGATTGAGAAATGCTGCCCACTGATGTGCTTAAATCCTCTGAAAACCAGCTCTGATACTGATGGCAAGTTCCAAATAGTAGCTGTTTCTGATTCACCAAGTGCTGAAGCAACAGCAGAAATTAGTATAACATGTGAGAACAATACCTTTCTTTCAAAAGATCATGAGTTTGGGAAAAGCTGTGGTTACTTCTACCTGCATAAGGGATTCCCATTCTGGGAAAGAGGCTGGAGGAATCTCGGCTGCAAATGCAATGAACTGACAAGCATTTATAATCAGGGAATTACTGTGAATATATTGCTTCTGGCCTGTCTCAGCTACTCAGTTCCTACTGAACCCAGCCTCAGGTTCTTTCACAATGCTTTGCTAAGTTTAAGCATTTGATCAAGTAGGTTTTGATTCATAGGAAAGCAAACAAGTTTCAAGTTCTTTTCCTTTCCTTCATAAATCCTAAACCAGTTAAACTGCATTCCTGTTAGCCTGGCGTCCGTCATGAAGAAATAGGTATTACACACAGGATGTATGCAACTTCTGGATAGAAAACAATCTGTGGTTCTACTAGTATCCTTTAACTTACAAATCATTAAGTATGGTGAAGTGGTTCATGCCATCCTCACGCTGAGACACACACTGCTAAGATGTGGTTTAGACTATGAAAAAGAAGTTAAAGACCAACTATCTCACTTTCCTGTCATGATTTTCGGTGTGTCAACCATGGAATTTACTCACGCAGATAATGTTAATGAATGCTTTAATTCACTCACAGCTGCTAATAGTGTCTTGTGTTCATTAAGTGTCTGACTTTGTGCTTTATTTCCTGCTATCTTGATACTGCTTGTACATGCTGCTCTTATGTAGTAAGTGTTTTTCCCTTCTACAGTAAATAACTCCTCACAGTGGAGTTGCGCATTGTTCTCAGAAACGCTGGATGAGAGAAGGAAAAGGGGCAATGAAGTAGCTACCAGGAAAATTTTGTAGTTTATTTACAAGACAGTAATTAAAAAATAAAACCAAACAAGCTTGAAACAGCAGCCTCCCTGCACCTTTAAACAAAATTATTCTTCTACTCTGGGATCTGATTCGGGATGGGACCTCACGTTCACATATCCTTCTGAGTGTTTACAATATGTGGCAGTGTATTTAAAATACTTGCCTTGCCATTTTCTGGCTATTAGTAATTTTGTGTAGCTACTTAAGTAGATTAAATTTTAATCCACAGGTATTTGGAAGAAGAATGAATCAGCCATCAAAAAACACAGCTCATTAATTTTACATACTAGCAAGAGAATAAATAGGTCAGTATTCTGTGCATTATTTTACTAATAGGATTGTCTTATTGCTGTGTAATTAGTGTTTATATAGCACTTTGAAGATGTAATTTGTTGTATAGGACTAATGTTGTGTTCACACACTTCTACATATAGCTACTTCCACATCTAGTTGTACTCGTAAAGAAATAATTAACCTCGCATGAAGTCCTTTTGGGATTCTGGAGCGCAGTGAAAGAAATGAAGGTGGGATGCAGCTGACCAAGTACCTACGTGTATCTCTGAGCTACCTCGCTAGAGAACCTCTGCTACAAACAGGACAGAAATGGCCACTTTTGAGGAAAGGTTTGGTTTGTACTAAAGTAAGTATCTGAAAATAGAACATAGGAATCATTTGTGTCTGCTTCTCAACTGCAAAGCAAGTTTATGGTGGCTGGGCCTGATGTGGACATCTGCATTGCAGACAACTGGAGTTAGGTAAGAGAAGTCCCTGGACTGAACTAGTTCAGCGTTTTCTACAGTGATTTGGAAGTAAATATAAAGGCAGCTTAAAACGAGTCAAATACCAGTCTAGGCTGGTTGACTGACGGACCTGGCTCAGTGTAACTTGAAGAAGCTGTGTATGCTATATACAAAGCATGTTTGACATAGTGAATTAAAAACGTTGTTACGCTCTTCTTTGCCCTCCAAGTCTGTGTTTTTCTTTCTGCCGAAACCTAGCAGGATAAGTTCCTAGAGCAAACCTATCCAGGCTGGAAGCTGTATCATCCCGCCTCAGCTTCCTTGCAGGCGCTTCTGAGCTCTCAGCCTCTCGTGCTGGTCAGTAGTGCAGGTGGCATCTCTGGAGCTGAGTCACAGTCTCACGTGGTCTGTGGCAGGGTGAACACAAAGCAAATATAAGACCTTCCTTCCTTCTTGGATCTATGGCAGACACAAAGCTCGCTCCTGCCTCCCCCGCACTGAACTGAGTCCTTCCAGCCCACAGAAGCAGTCGTTCAGGGGATCAGTGGAATCCACATCTATGCACGTTTTGGGTGCACAATACTGAACGGCACGCTCTACATCAAACCTAAACAACCTCTCTTCTTCCAGGACTGTGTTTGCGTGCCCCGGTCTGTCTCTTCTCTAGAAAGTATTTATTTTCAGGTTTTTGCTAACCTTGTTAGCAAAAAAAGTGAAATCATCTTTCTCAGTGTAGGATTGCGTTGTGTTCCTGCAAGGCTTTCTCCAGCTCCTTCCCTCAGAATTAGTCTACAGGGCTGTGCTTCTGAGAGACTTCTTCAGCCTTTTCTAAATCTCTCCTCCACTTTCCATTTTTTGCAGCCCACCCTCGTTTTCAGCTTTTCTAGTAAGGCTCAGCTCTATTGGAATAGGAACTGGCTAATACTCTTGTCCACGCACAGAGAAAATTACCTGTCTGCAGTGACCAAAAGGGGATGGATATAGGGACTGATGAGAGAATATGCAGCGTGACCTCTGTAAGTTATGAATCAGATCCTTGTGTGTTGGGAGGAACTATGGCCTGAATCCTCAGAAGTTAATGGGTTATATGCAATTAGAACAACGAGGGAGGATAAGCATGGATACCCATCTTTGTTCTATAACCTTCCCTCCTCTGCTTCCAAACTCTCTACTTGGATAGGTTTGATGTAGACTTCTTACGTTGTTGTTGTTATTATTATTCTCATCATCATTATTATTCTCTTATTTTCCCTTTTATGAGAGTCTTTTAGTGGCATGGCATGCACGGTCACTACCATGTCACACACTGTCCTGTCCAAGGAGAAAACAGTACAGTGCAGTTATATACATTCCTTGTTAAAACTTTAATGGGTTCACTGGTATGTGCCTACACTGGGAAATGTTCATATCTGAGAAAGCACGAATGGAAAAATGTGCGTTTTACAAGGCAAGGCTTGTAATTCTCCTTGGTTTTGAAGAAAACATATCCCTGTTGCCTCAGGTCCTGAGCAAGCTTTTTCTCTTGCACATGTGAACTTGCAGAAAGTTCTGGGGTTCTTGAGCTATTGAACTGAGATTTCTTTTTGGATCTGCTGACCTTTTAGATTTTCTCAGACAGGCTTTAAAGCATTTTCAAGACCTAGAAACTGGCTTACAGTGGGAAATAAATTCCTCAGTTCACATGCTAAGCATCCGCCAACTCTGTTCACATTTTTCTGCAGTGTTTTACTTAATCTTCTACTGACTGACTGATTATCATTGTTGCTTCTTCCACCCTCCACATGATAAAGTGCCCCACGTGTTCATGGAATGCTGTGGGACAATGGATATAAAGACTTCTATTGTATGAAGTTGGGAAAATTAGCATCTCTCACTAGTCAATTCACCACTGGAGGCTAATAAGACAGCAAAGACGTGAAACATCTGGCAAGGGGGAAAAAAGAACAGGGGATTCATGACTGAAATCTGCTTCCAAAAATACATTACTTTTATTAGTTGTAGAATTGAACTATATCTGAAACAGTAAGATCAAATTAATAATTGGCATCTGGCTACTTTTAAAAAGTTATGCCTGCTTTGTAAAACACTTACACAAAGACAAGTGCAGCTTGTATCTGGGTGGAGAGGGATGATGTATACTGAAACTGCATCGTACGAGAAGGTCATGGCTCTGCAGATGTGCTCCTGCTGTAGTGCATCTTACCAAGGAGGAGCTACAGCCCCTTTACTGCCCCAACATCTGTAGATCTGCACTTCGTTAGGCACGGGCCTTCCATGGGATTTAAGCATAGGTGTAGCACCGGAGATGTCAAGGGTCTTAGGGACTCAGAGCTCAGAAATGCACATGATCACACACTTCTCAGCCACAGAGATTGGTGTGTAGTTAGCGACCGTGCTCGGATAGACTGGTACTACTCTCTGCAAAACAGGGCGATGCCAGTTCCTGGTCCCACCCACCTGATGAAAATCGAGTGAAACTTTTCCTCCCTGTGTTGAAACGCCATGGAGAAACCCTTCCAGGGTAGGGGCAGGCGGGGCCGCGGGCTGCACGCAGCAGGTGGGCAGAGAATTCTTCCACGATTCGCTGTCCTCCCTTACAACACAGGCATCAGTGCAGCCCAGAGTAAGCCACTGCTTTGATCTTACCTGTTCTTTCTTCCGTGTGTTGAGTAGGTTATGTATTACTTTAACAAACAAGGAAAGAGAGGAAGAAAACAAATGACGATTCATAGCTTTTGTACCTGTGCAAACATATTAAAGCAAGACAATCTAGAGCCGTTCTTTCCAAATATCCATAAATTAATCCCACTCTCTATGACACATTTACTATTTTTATCATCACACAGTGTCAAATTCCATCTCTTAATAACCGTTTCAGCCAGCTGAACTACAACTACAATGTACTATTTAAGACTATGTGTGAAACTAAATAGAGATGCCTACATATTCTTGTGGCTGTGGTCAAAAATGTGGCCCTCATTACTCTAGGTGCTAATTTTTTAAGAGATTGAAGAGATTAAAGGCAGTGAAAGAAGTGGATCTGCTTAATGCCATGAGATTGTTTGAAAAGTTTGAGGAAAATAAATTCTTAATGGGATATGTTGATTCTGTGATCATTTCTATTAGAATTAGTTTTAAAAACGTGTTTACCATAGGTGACTGTATCTTACGTGCATGCTGGATCTGGGGAAAACAGGAGTTATTGCTTGTACTGAGTGACATGACAGTCTTCAGAATATAGGAGATGATAAATTCCTGGCCCTCCAAGAGCAGGAAGAATGCTGTAGTATTCCTGCTATGAAGTACCATGATCGTAAGCAGCTGTTTTGTGTTCACTGTACATCTACAAGCAGATGTAGACTGGTGTGGCTGAACAGGGAGCTTGGTGGAGCTCCAGTGCAAAAAGGCAGTACAGAGGAGGTGGGACAGGGACAGGCCGCAGCAGAAGAATTTATGGACATTGTCCGAGTACGTAGGGCAGCTTGTGGCTGGTCCACTGCCCACCCCATCAACACCACCAGAAACTTCCAAACCGGTGGACTGTGCATGGTGTATATGGTCATGTACCCACCACTTGGGCCCCTTCAAGGCCTTTAGCCAATGGAATGTCTCAGTCAAGAGAAGTTTCTAGACCACTGACCATATGTAACCACAGATCAGGTTTGACTTTGGGTAGAAGTGGGGCCCTGCTGGATTCCTCATTTTGGGTTGATCCTCCTTGAAGCAGTGGGTCTGCAGCTGGGGGCTCTTCCCATAGGTTGGGAAGCCACCTAAGGAAACTCCTTGAGATTGAGAGCCCTCATCTTATAGGTGAGTGATTGCATGTTTGGAATCATTATTGCAAGGTTTGGGGAATCTCCTGAGTCAGCTGTGTAGTAATTGTGTTACCCTTGGTATCTCAAACTTGTGGTTTACTAATGTTTGTTGGAGTGTAATTTTAATTCTGAACACATTTTATTCTGGATTTATCACTGGTTAAATGATTTTGGTTGGAAGAGGAAAAATAAGTTCCCCTTTGAGATCGCCATCTGCCTGGGTTGATTTTTGTGTGCCTCTGCAACAAAACCTCTGGAAACCCAGAGCTTCCATGGGAAGCATAACAAGCATAACATTGTTATCTTATTATAAAAAGGCTGTGCAAGGAAAACATGGGGCCGTTGCTGAATGGAGGAGGTGAGTTAGTAACAGCAGACACAGATAAAGCTGAGGTGTTTGGTGGTTTCTTTGCCTTCTTGACCAACAAGCTATCCCATTCCTCTGCGCTCAGAGCAAGGGTTCAAAGAGAACTACCTGCAGTAGCTGGGGGTTGAGTCAGGGATTACCTGAGAGAATTTGACTGGAAAGCTCCATGGGACCAGACAGACCACATCCAAGATGCTGAGAGAACTGGTTGATGTCTCTGCAAGGCCACTCTGTCACCTTTGAAAGGTTATGGAGATCATGGAAGGTTCCTAATGGCCAGAAATAGGTGAATGTTGCAGCCTTTGAAAAGGCCAAAAAGACAGTATAGGGAACTATAAGGTGATCAGCATCACTTTGGTCCCCATGGAATTTATTGGCATAAGTCCTCTTGGAGCACATTTCTGGGAGGAGAAGCTCATTTGGAACAATTAGCATGCATCTACCATGGGTAAATCATGCCTGACCGGGCTGATTGTGTTCTGTGATAAAATGACTGGATTTGTGGATGGGGGAGAGCAGTGGATGTCACTTATCTCAACTTTAGCAAGGCTTTTGACACTGTCTCCAACAACTTTCTTACATTTGAGTTAGGATGTTATGGTCTGGAGGGGTGGACAACCAGATACATAAAAATGGGATGAGTTGGGTTGTACACTAACCGGGGGACAAATAGAGTGCTACAGGGGTCTATATACTGGAATTGTCCAGTTTAACATCCTTATCTATTACCTGGAGGAGGTGATGAAGTCCACTTCCATCAGGTTTGCAGATAACACCAAATTGGAGGGAACAGTGGACACACTGGTGGGCAGAGCTGCCATACAGAGAGACCTGGGCAGGCTGGAGAATAATGGGCCAGCAGGAACATTATGAAATTCAGCAAGGACAAATGCAAAGTTTCCTTTGTCTGGTAATGCCAAGGCCTTGCACTGACACAGGCTGGAGCTGTCTGGCTTTGGTGAGAAGGCCCTGCGGAGTCCTGGCAGACAGCACACTGCCCGTGCATCAGGACTGTGCCCTGGCAGCAAAGGTGGCCAATGGCATCCTGGGCTGT
>VWYH01005897.1:0-53733 GCA_013399365.1 Pampusana beccarii
GGTGTTCGAGAGGTCTCTTCAGATGGTTCAGCCCAGCCCAGCAGGTGTGGTTCCCACACACCCAGTGCAGCACCAGGGGCACTGCAGCCCTGCCCACAGCACCCCAATTCACTCAGGTGCAATTCTGGGCTCAGGGGGAATACAGCCCACACCTGAGCGGGGACTGCAAGGGCCAGCGCTACCTGCAGAGTCCGTGAGGACCAGTGGTCACAGGAGGTGGAACTGCAGTCCTGCAGTCACCTGGCAGGGGACAAGGAGGACGAACAGTCACTTGGGAGGACTGTAAGAACCAATGTCACCCCTCCTCTAGGCAGTGGGATGACCTCACTGCCACCCAAATTCCCCCAGCACTCACAGTCACTCTCAGGTGCCCCACCAGACCACCCATAGCAGGAACCTCAGGGCCCTCCCAAAAAACCCCAGTGCCAGCCCCATTGGCTGCCAGGGCCACCAGCACNCTCATAACCCTGTGGGACCCCATGAGTGAGGGGCTTCCTTCTCCCCACCTGCCTTGGGCACTTGGCTCCTCAACCTTCCTTGTCCCCTGGCTCCAGAACTGCCCCCTGGCAGAGATGGGGTCACCCCAGGTGGGTGCAGGGTTGGGAGCTGGAGCTGCCGAGGATGCAGGGGGCTTATGGGGTCCTGCAGATCGCTGCAGCACCAAGGACCTGTCCCTCAGCCCCTCCACTTTCCCCATCCCTCTCCTCTTGCTCCCATATCCCTCTGTCAATCCCTGTCTCATGTAGGAGCCTTCACTATGCGGCTGATCCAGACCTCCACTTTCTAAAACACCTCCTTTGTGGACACCGAGGCGCTGGCCCTGCTGGAAGACATCGAGCTGGGTTCTCTTGATAAGCACACCTGGAAAATCCGCTTCCACCAGCCCTGGGTGCGCCCAGCCCTGCCCAGTGGTGACTGGGACACGATTGAGAACATGATCAAGATCTATTTGCAGCATTTCAACTACCAGATCAATGAAGGTGCCATGCAGAACAGTGTACCCTGTAAGTACTTGGTCCTCTCTGTGTCCCCTCTCTGAACAGCATCTTGGAAGTGGGGAAGGGCCCGACAGTCCTGGTGCTGTACAGGAGATGCCAACCATATCCACAGGAAGGCAATCCCAGCTCCTCATAAAAGCTCTCTGTCCTCTCTGCGCCTCCAGACCCCTTTGTGGCCCAAGGCATGGCTGGCTGCACGCTCTACCCCAACAAAACCTACCAGGCCTTCGCCCATATGGCCTACAATGGCCAAGAGTCTCTCAGCTTCTGCGTGGACAATGCCACTTGGCTCCTCTCCCAAGACACCAACCTGTCACGGTACGCTCAGGCTGTTCTCCGGCTTCAGAGAGGTGCTAGGTGTGCTCCTCAATGACACCTTCATCAGCTACACGGACATGTTACTGCAGTACGGGAGGGCAGCTCTGGAGAGACAAGGTGAGAGCACCCCAAGCCTGGCACAGCCACCCCAGAGCCCCCACACACTGGAGCCAAGCGGTCCCCACTGGGGCTCCCCTCACCCCTTTGCTCTCGCCCCCCAGAGCTGCCCGTGGGCGCCGTCTTCGCCCGCACACCCAGCCCAGCCCAGCTCCTGCTGGTTTGCCGCGTCACCGGCTTCTACCCGCGGCCCATCAGCGTGGCCTGGCTGCGGGATGGCCAGGAGGTGCCGCCAGGCCCAGCCATCAACACCAGCGCCATCCTGCCCAACGCCGACCTCACCTACCAGCTGCGCAGTGTCCTGGCCGTGGCCCCCCGTGACGGGCACAGCTACGCCTGCCGCGTGCGCCACCGCAGCCTGGGCACCCGCAGCCTCCTCATCCCGTGGGGTAGGTGCCACCCGTGGGGATGGGATGGGGCTTCTGAGCCGCCCTGCCCTGCCCTGCCCTGCCCTGCCCTGCCCTGCGGGACGGAGCAAAGCTGGGAAAGCTCATGGCAACCTCTGCTTGTGTTTCTCAGGGAACTCAGAGGTGGTGCTGATTGCAGGACTTGGCGCTGGGCTGCTGGCGGTTGTGGCCCTGGCTGCCATCGTGACGCTTTGGCTGTGGAGATGTAAGGGAGGCCCTTTCTGTGCCAGGGAGCAGCAGTGAATTATTGGTGCTAATTACAGGAAACACCAAAGGAAAAAAAATTAAGTGTGTTTGTGTTTCTACTCAGCTACCGTTGACCCCACATGCACCTGCACAAGCTGTAGGCCTCCTAATAGCCTATCAATCAGCTTCTCCAGAAGAAGTGACCAACACTCACCTTATGGGGTGCTGTGAGGACAAATGGTCACTTCGTAGGACTGCATGAAGAAACATCCCCCTGCCCCTTCCCTCACTGGCTACCACATGGCTGTGCTTTGCCATCTCACTGGCCAAATGCTCTCTTCTGCCCCCAGCAATGGTGGCCCTGCTGCGAGGGATGTGGACATTGTGGTGCCATAGTCAGGCATCCCCTAGGTGATGCTGAGGTGAGATGCTGGGGAAGTGGTGCCATTTCTGGGCCTGCCAGGCCACCACAGCATCCCTACTTCTCCATGGGACAGCTCCATGGAAGGGAAGGGGTTTGGTGTCCTTGTCTCCCCATGTCTGACTCAGTGTCACAGGGTGCTGCAGCTCAGCCTGCAGCAGCCCCATATGGGCCTTCCCCGTGTCCCCACCACAGCTGGGGACACCCGACATGAAGACATGGAGCAGGGACTCCTGGTCCCAGTTGTCCTTAGAGTGGTCACACGGTGCCCTGCCATATTGCAGAGGGGACTCCTCGGTCCTGGTTGTGTTTGGATGTTATCAGGGCACCCCACCTCAAATTTCCCCTCGTCTGTGGTTTCAGTTCTGCCTTCGTCCCAATGCAGGCACTCCAGAAAGGGGAAGAGAAACTGTAGGGTGAGAGGAGGCACCAGGGGACAACCAGGAAGAAGCAGTGGTTAGGGGATGTTGTGGGGGTGAGGCCAGCTCTGGTCACCCTGTTGTTCCTCCAGCAGTGGACACTGGTGACCATGGGGGCAGAGCAGGGGAATGGCCCCCACCATTCCTGTTTGCACACCCAGAAGGTATTTGGGAGGGGAAGGGAGTTCCCCACCAGAGACTGCGGGAAGGAAGGGGGAGTATCAGATTGCAACCCAGGCCCAGGCTCTCTCCCAGGGACATTTACGGGACAGTTGGAGTTCCCCAGCACTGCTCCCGCAGCCATGGGTTTCGCAGGAACTGCTCATCACCTCCCCACTGAGGAGCCCCATCCTCAGGATTAGGCAGGTGGTGCAGGAGGAGCCTGAGCGTGATGTTCTGGGGGGGCAAAGCAGCCCTTCTCCCCATGCAGGGCTGGGTACAGCTGCCGTCTTCTCCAGTCAGGGCTGAAACCCAAAAGCCATTGTCAGCTCCATTGGAGCTGGTGCATCCCACAAGTACAAGGATGCAGGCACGGTGGGATGTGGTGCAGAGGAGTCAGGGGGACCCAGCACCGGTTGAGCACCGGTTTTCTCCTAGTGCCTTTTCCTGGGCCTCCCTTTCCCTGCCCTCTGCTGCTGGCTGGGCTCTCCCCAGCCTGTCACAGCACTTCATGCTCGAGGCCTTGTTTCAACTTTCCCCGACACATCCCCAGCCCCAGGCTGGGATCCCTGAGCCCCCCCTGCGATGTGTCTGCACCAGTCCCATTGGTGGAGAGCCACCGCTGTGACTGCTGGGGAGGGCTGAGCGTGGGACCTCGTGGGTGTTTCCTCCTCTCACAGCCGCTGCTGCTGCTGCTTCAGCCTTGCGGGGTGCACCATGCAGCCCCTTCATCTCCTCCTCTTCCTCTTTCTCCACCTCCTCCTCCCTGGGATGTGGGCAGACCCAGAGGGTAAGTAGAGCCCCGGCTCACCCCAAACGCTCTCACCTCCGTGCCAGAGGACCCCACAGGTTCCTCAGGGGAGGCACAGCCAGGCTCCTGATTGGGGGGGATGATCCCCACCATCAAAAGGCCACCCTGCGTTGCACAGTACCCGAAGCTGCCCTGTCCCTGCCCACCCTTTCTGTTCCTGCCTCCAACCTGGGGCTTCATGCCCCACCGCCTCCAGCGCAGGTGCCTGGGCACGCAAGCAGAAGCGGGGGCAGGGGTCCCCAGCCAGCCCCTGGGTGCTGGGTTCTCCCAAAGGTTCTTCCTCCTGCAGGGGACCCGTGGGCACCAGGGCTGCCTCAGCCCCACGTGGTGCTGCCGGCCTCTTCCAGCACTTCCTTGTTTGTTTCGGGGCTGCACCTGTGAGAGGGTGTTTTGTGCGCTACCATCACACAGAGCATTTCACCGCAGTCCTGAGAGACCTCACGTTTCCGGGGGTGCGCAGCAGCAGGCATTGGAACGCAGGACTGATCTCTGGGCTGGGCTACTCTCTTGAACCTGTGAGGGTTCAGTCTCCTTGAGCTCCCAGTTCCCAGGAGCCACCAAACCTGAATGAAATGCTCTTTCCCCTCCTCTATCTTACACATCCTCTGTGCCATGTGCAAGTCTCTTGTAGATCAAGGTCCTGGCATGAGTGCTTTTTCTGGGGAAAGCATCACCCCAAACAAGCGCTGAGGTGCCCCCCACCATCTGCTCCGCACAGCCAGTCAGCAGAAGCGCTGGAGGGGAGAGGACAAAGGGCCTGAAATGCTGCACAGCAGAGAAATACCACATTGAAAGTAAAATAGAGAAGAAAAAAGAACAGCGAAAGCAGAGGAAGTTCAGACAGGAAAGCAACCCTAAGCAGGCGAGCAGGTAGAAGTCTAGCAAAGACATGGCTGGGGGTTGCCCAGGCAGGGCCGGTTGCAGGCTGCTGGGGGTCCCTGTGCTGTGGCATGAAGAGCATAGAATCATAGAACAGTTTGGGTTGGAACGGACCTTTAAAGCTCATCTAGTCCAACCCCTCTGCAATGGACAGGGACATCTTTAACTAGGCCAGGTTGCTCGGAGCCCCGTCCAGCCTGGCCTGGGACGTCTCCAGGGGTGGGACAACCTGTGCCAGTGTTTCAGCACCCTCATCATAAAAGGTTTTTTCCTTGTATCTGAATCCTCTGTTTCCCCTCTAGCCCCTGCCCTCTCACGTCCTCTTTCCTGCAGCCCTGCCCATCCATATACTCTACCCCAGCAGAGCCGCAGGTTTTCCAGCTGCTCCAGACCAGCGTCTTTGCCAATGTCAGCTCTGCTGAGATGTCCGGGGTGGCTCTCCTGGGGGATGTGCCCATATTTGCACTGGATCCTGCCAACTGGAGCATCCACTTCCACTGGCCCTGGGCCCGCCAGGCCGCAGCCGAAGGTGATATGGAGAAGATATTGCCCCACTCCAAACACTTTCTGCGCAATGTGGTACGATACGTGCATGCAATAGCCCAGCAGGCGAGACTGGACTGTGAGTATGGGGACAACCCCAGCCAGAGCCCCAGCCCCTTTCCCTGGGTTCCATCTGTGCCCTGCTCCCCACTGAGGAGGCATTTGTGCAGTCTAATAGGGCACAACACCTCCTGAACGGGTAATGGAAAAACGCTGTGTCTGATGGGGCACATGGCTAGCAGGGGCGGGGAGGGCAGCACACCAAAAGCACCCCTCAGGGCTCCTGCCGTCTGGTACAGGGGAAGCCCTCTGTGCATCAGGGAGCTGCCAGCAAATGTCCTGGGGCTGCAGGACCCACACAGCACAGAACAGGGAAAGAGAAAGTTGAGGGCAAATACTTTCAGGGACAACGTTCTGTTTGAGCAACTGTCCCACACCAACTGGCCCTGTATCCACTCCAGTCTCCTGAGGGGACTGAGGGCTTGCAGGGTGTCTGGGGCTTCTTGAAGGATGGCCCCATGCCCTGCTGCCCGTTGCACCCTGCTGCCCCTTGCTCCCCTGCACGTGCCTCCAGTCACGTCCTGCCTCGTGCTGCCCGTGTACCGCACACTCACAGGAGCTCTCCACGGGCTCTGCCCTTGGCAGACCCATTGGTGATCCAGATCCGTGCAGGCTGTGTGCTGCACCCCAATGGGACAAGCTGGGGCTTCATCGATGCTGGGGAGGGTGGCAGAGACCTCGCAGCTCTCAAGATGGAGAGTGAGACCTGGGAGCCCAAACAGCCATCCCGACTAGCAGAGCTGGTCAGCAGGTCCCTCACCAGCAAGAGGGCCGTCACGGGGCTCCTGGAGCACATCCTCTCCATCTCCTGCCCAAGCCAAGTCCTCACCCTGCGCAGGTATGGGAAGGCAGCTCTGGAGAGACAAGGTGAGAGCACCCCAAGCCTGGCACAGCCACCCCAGAGCCCCCACACACTGGAGCCAAGCGGTCCCCACTGGGGCTCCCCTCACCCCTTTGCTCTCGCCCCCCAGAGCTGCCCGTGGGCGCCGTCTTCGCCCGCACACCCCGCCCAGCCCAGCTCCTGCTGGTTTGCCGCGTCACCGGCTTCTACCCGCGGCCCATCAGCGTGGCCTGGCTGCGGGATGGCCAGGAGGTGCCGCCAGGCCCAGCCATCAACACCAGCGCCATCCTGCCCAACGCCGACCTCACCTACCAGCTGCGCAGTGTCCTGGCCGTGGCCCCCCGTGACGGGCACAGCTACGCCTGCCGCGTGCGCCACCGCAGCCTGGGCACCCGCAGCCTCCTCATCCCGTGGGGTAGGTGCCACCCGTGGGGATGGGATGCAGGGCGTGGGCGGCAGCCACTGGCCCCGCGAGCACAGCTTCTTAATGGCGCTGCCACGCTCACACAGCTGCGCTCTTCTCTCCCTGCTCCTCTCTCCCTGCAGAAAACCGCAGCACGGCTCCAACCATCAGCATCGCCATTGTAGTGCTGCTCCTTGTGGCTGCAGTCTGTGCCGGGGTGTTTTGGTGGTGGAAGCGCAGGTGAGGTCTCCTTCCCACCATCTCCTCACGTATTTCTGAACAGACAGGTCAGCCCAGCGGTTACAGCAGCAGCAGCTCTGCAGGGATGGACTCCCCGGCCCTGAGTGTGGCTCATGGTGGACCCTCTTGCAGGAAAGGTGACCAAGGCCACACAGGAGAACAGGAATTCATCATCTGAGGCCTGGCTGCCTGCCCAGCAATGAGCTCTCTCACCACTGGCTCTCCTTGCTCGTCTCATCACCTATCCCTGACCCATCAGCACTGACAGGAGTTTGTTCTGGAAAACCACCACATTAAACAGCTGCAAATTCCCAGCCACATCTGGCTCCTGTGGCTCTCATCCTCCTTCCCCCACCACAAGGTCCCCCCAGGAAACCCCCCAGTGCTCTGCAGAACCCCACATTGTGGCCAGGAAGACTCTCCCTAGATGCTGGACAGTCCCCCCAGGCACGTCAGGAGAGAAGCAGTTCTTCCGCCCACCTCTCCCACATCTCGGCATCTCCATGACCAGCGTCTCCCTGGCAGAAGGGCAGTGACAGCCTGGGGCCAGACCAGCGTGAGGCTGCTGAGTGGGATGGGGAGTGGAGCAGGTCAGAAACTCGGGAGAGATGGAGGGATTTGAGCTGTTTTGCTGGGGAGAGAAGGGGAAGGGAGGACCCAGTTGCCATCTCCAATCCTCTGACATGGGGAAGCGTTTTGAGCAGATGCAAAGCCACCCCAGCTCCAGTGCTGATCTGACCCTCTCTCCAGGATGGTTTTGGGTCAGGGTCTCCTGCACTCCTGACTCCTGCCTCTGCAAAAGCTGTGGGGATAGGGGACAGTCACCCTCCCAATATGCCTGACAGCCATGAAAGAACCACGCTGAGGCTCTGGGGGATTTTGTCTTTGAGCAACATGCCACCAAGAAGGGTGGTGTGGTGGGTTGACCTTGCCTGTCCACCAGGTGCCCACCAAGCTGCTCTATTGCTCCCCCTCCTCAACTGGACAAGGGGGACAACATCTAACAAAAGGCTTGTGGGCCGAGGTAGGGACAGGGAGATCACTCAACAGTTACCATCATGGGCNAATCTAACAAAAGGCTTGTGGGCTGAGGTAGGGACAGAGAGATCACTCAACAGTTATCATCATGGGCCAAACAGACTCAGCTTGGGGAAATTAATTTTGTTTATTTTCAATCGAAGTCAGACTAGAATAATGAGAAACAAGAACAAATCTAAAACCACCTTTCCCCCACAACTCCCTTCTTCACAGGCTCAGCTTTACTTTAACTCCTCCTGCCAAGCAGCACAGTGGGATGGGGAGTGGGGACTGACATCCATTTATCATGGGTTTTCTCTTTTGCTCCTTCCTCCTTACCCTGCTGCAGCATGCGGTCTCACCTACAGGAGACAGAGACATCTCTGCTCCAGTGCCTGGAGCATCTCTTCCCCCTCCTTTACTGGCTTTAGTGTCTCCACGCTTGTTTTCTCACATATTCTCACGTATCTCTCCTAGCTGCTGTTGCACTGCAGTTTTCACCCACTCTTAAATACGTTATCAGAGGGCACTGCCAACATCAGCGATTGGCTCGGATGTGACCAGCAGTGAGTCTGTCCTGGAGCTGGCTGGAACTGGCTCTGTTGGACATGGGGACAGCCTCTGGCACCTTCTCGCAGAAGCCACCCCTGCAGCCCTCCTGTTACCAAAACCTTGCCACGTAAGCCCGATACTGTCTGCAGAGGAAAGCCCTGGTGGTTACCGTGGGAGGAGGTGGAGGCCACCACAGGCTGGGCTCAGCCAGCATCTCCAAGGTGTCACGGTGCTGCTGCTGCTAGAAGGGATGACTTTGCACCCACCGAATTCCCCTGGCACTGGCCAGAACACCCCAGCCCCCACCAGCCGCACAAGCACCCCTGGGGAACACACCCAGCCAGGCCCTCCCCAAAACCTCAGCACCAGCCTCATTGGCTACCAGGTACACCTCATGACGCTGGCACCAGCAGAGCTGCCCAGGCAGAGCAGCCCTGGGCGAAGCGTTCGGCCACAGCTCCGCTGGCCCCTTCCTCCTGCTGCACTTGCACCTGCACACTTGCCGCCAGCACCATGCAGCCCCCTCGCCGCCTCCTCCTCCTCCTTCTCCTCCACCTCCCTGAGATGTGGGCAGATCCAGAGGGTAAGTGGGACCCCCGGTTCACCCCAACCTTCTCCTATCCCTGCACTGCGGGACCCCACAGAGGTGCCAGGGGGTGGGTATGGTCAGGACAGTTTCCCCATCACCAAGAGGTCACCCCCCGCCCCACAGCACCCAAAGATGCCTCATCCCTGCCCACCCGCTCGGGGTTCCTCGCCCCACATCATCCTGCCCAGCCCAGCACCACTGGCACTGGGGTTCAGGTGCCTGAGCAGCCAAGGGGCAAGGGGTCCCTCAGCCAGGCCTGGGGTGCCCCCGAAGACACCTTCCTCCTGCAGGGAGCCTGCGGGCAGCAGGGGTTCTCAGCCCCTCACACACGACAGCCCTGCACTGGGCTCCAACCCCTTGAGCAGGTCCTGGGCACCACCCACAGCCTTTGAGATCATTTCTTTTGCAACCAAAGGGTCCCTGGATCCTCTGCATTCCCCCTCTGTGAAACAACATTCTAAGGTTCCTCCTGCAGCTACAATGAGCCTTCACCTGCATGCCCATCCTATGTTTCCCATTCCAGGGGCAGGAGCTCACCGTGCCCTGGCCAGGGGGGCACTCACTGCTCCAAAACAGGGTTCACTCGGAACTCAGTCTCCTGCCTCCTGTTAAGGTTCAGTCTCAAGAACTGCTCAGCAGCTCCTAAATTGGGGTGAAATGCCCCTCTCTCCCAGCCCTCCCAGCTCCTGCACTGTGTGCAGGTCTCGGGTGGATCCGGGTCCTGGCACAGATGCTCCTTGCCAGGGGAAGCATTGCCCCAAACCAGCCCCAAGTTGCCCTCTGCCATCCCTTCCATACAGCTGCGTGACAGGTCCTGGAAGATCGCATCGGGGCTGTGGATGGCTAAAAAACGGAAATAAGAGAAGCAGGAAGAGGCTCAGAGAGGCTGTGGGTGGAAACTGCAAGCTGAATGAAAGTAGCGGATTTCCCTTGCCCTGCCTGTCTGCCCCATCTCACCCTGCCTGTACCCAGGGACACTGCCTCCCCCCTGGGGCCGCCCACCAGCACTGGAGCCAGCAGTCTCCCGACTTCCTCCATCCTCGTGCACCCCAATCCTGCTTCCTCTCCCCGCTCTCCCCACAGGCTCTTGTAAACTCCACATTTTCCAAACCTACATCTTCCACAACACCAGCTTTGTGGACACTTCGAGCTGGGCCACATTGGAGGACATCGTCTTTGCTACCCTAGATAAAGACACCAGGGACATCTGCTACCTCCACCCATGGGTCTACCCAGCCCTGCCTGCAGCAGAGTGGGACAACTTGCAATCCCTATTCAAGATCTACTTGCACAACCTCATCTTATCCCTGTCCAGCGATGCCGGTCTGTACCAGATACCCTGTGAGTACCAGGTGCTCGGTACCTCCTCACCCGAGGGAGCTCTGAGAAGCAGCTCAGGGCCACCACCACCAGCTTTCCCAAACCAGGGCTGGCAGGAGGGCAGGGAATGGGACTCATCCTGCACCAGCAAGACCCCCAAACCACCATGTGCTGTGTGGAGGTCACGCGGGGCCATCCTAGTTCCCAGCACACACCTTGGCGTGTTTAGCAATCCTTACACCCTCGCACCACACCCCCTGCCTATTGCTCTCTGAGCATCCCAAATCCCACCAGAGAAGTCATCTGAGAAAGCGGAGTAGAAGGTCAAAGGGACCTCTCCGCTCTTGTCTGTGGGATGGGACACTTGTAACAGCTCCTGGCCCCATACGCTGGTACAGTGCTGGTCGCCCCTCAGCCTCCTTTTCTTCAAACTAGACAAGCCCAGAGCCCTCAGCCGCTCCTCATAGAACAGGACTTCTAACCCTGTCCCCAGCTTTGTTGCCCTCTTATGAACACATTCAAGGACCTTCACAACCTTCTTAAATTGTAGGGCCCAGAACCACACACAGTGCTCAAGCTGAGGCCACAACAAGGCTGCATAGAGTGGACTAATCCTCTCTTAACCAGCTGGTTTGACGCGCTCCAGGACGGGTTTTGCCCCCTTGGTGGCCAGGGCACACTGGTTCCTGTTAAGCCGCTGTCAGCCAGCACCCCTAGGTCTCTTTCTGCAGGGCTGTTCCCCAGCCACTCCCTTCCCAGCTTGTATTTGTGTCCAGTGCTACTCTGTCCCTCCTGCAGAATCTGGCATTTGTTCTCGCTAAATTTCGTGCCACTGATGATTTCTCAATGCTTAAATCTGTCTAGATCACTCTGCAAGGCCTCTTGTCCCTCAACGGAGGCAACAGCACCTCCCGGTTTTCTACCATCAGCAAACTTGCTAATGGTGTGTTCAACTCCTGAATCCAGATCACTGATCAAATATTGAACAGCACCAGGCCTAGGACTGAGCCCAGCCACTGGCCAGATGTAGTCCCATTCACTACAACTCTTTGAGCCCTGTCCTTCAGCCAGCTCTTCACTCAGCATGCCATGATTACCCTCACCCCACAGCTGGACAACTTGTCCAGAAGGATGCTATGAGGAACAGTATTAAAAGCCTTACTAAAATCCAGAAAAACTACATCCACTTCCTTCCCTTCACCCACTAGGCCAGTGACCTTATCCTAGAAGAATATCAAATTAGTTACAAGATTTTCCCTTTGTAAACAGGTTGACTGTGCCTGATGATTGCATTGTCCTTCGAATGCCTTTCAATAGCACCCCGTATGATCTGCTCTGATTTTTTTTTTCTGGGAACTGAGGTTAAACTTACAGGTCTGTGGTTTCCTGGGTCTTTCTCACACCCTGCTTGTAAACTGGAATAACATTGACTGGCTTGCAGTCAATGAGGACATCCCCAGCCTCCCAAGACCTTTGGTAGACGATAAGAGGTGTCCTACTGCAACACCAGCTGGCTCCTTCAGGACCCTGGGATGAATTCCATTAGGCCTCATGACCTTTTGAACATTTAGCTGATACAGCTGGTCCCTTCAATTTCAGTGTCCACAAATGGAAAGTCACTGTGCCTGCAGTTGTGGTCTGACTCAGGATTGGCAGATCAGGGTCTATCAGTATTATTAAAGACTGAAGGAAAAAAAGTCATCGAATGCCTCCACTTTTTCTCCATCCCTATGAGTCACCCTCAACAAGTATTAATCCAGTGTTTTCTTTAGACCTCCTCTTGCTACTAACGGCTTATTAGTGGCATTTCACATCTTGTCCCTGGGGAGAATCACTTGGGATGCAGAGGGAAGAGGGAAAGGGCTGTGCTCAAAGAAGCAGGTGCAATTTTGGGCTCCAGCTCAGGCTGCACTCATGATGTTCATCATGCCCCCCAGACCCCTATATGTTCCAGTGCACGGCTGGCTGCAACTTGTACCCTAATGGCTCCTATACAAAATTCTACCGTCTTGCCTACAACACTGACAACTTCCTCAGCTTCGATGTGGACAACAGCCTCTGGAAGACAGAGCAGAAAAGTGAGTTGGCAGCTCAAGTTGAGATGCAATTCAACACCTACGTTGTTTTCTCTGAGACTTTGCAGCAACTTCTCAATGTCACCTGTGTTGACCACATGAAGAAATTCATTGAGTACGGGAGGGCAGCTCTGGAGAGACAAGGTGAGAGCACCCCAAGCCTGGCACAGCCACCCCAGAGCCCCCACACACTGGAGCCAAGCGGTCCCCACTGGGGCTCCCCTCACCCCTTTGCTCTCGCCCCCCAGAGCTGCCCGTGGGCGCCGTCTTCGCCCGCACACCCAGCCCAGCCCAGCTCCTGCTGGTTTGCCGCGTCACCGGCTTCTACCCGCGGCCCATCAGCGTGGCCTGGCTGCGGGATGGCCAGGAGGTGCCGCCAGGCCCAGCCATCAACACCAGCGCCATCCTGCCCAACGCCGACCTCACCTACCAGCTGCGCAGTGTCCTGGCCGTGGCCCCCCGTGACGGGCACAGCTACGCCTGCCGCGTGCGCCACCGCAGCCTGGGCACCCGCAGCCTCCTCATCCCGTGGGGTAGGTGCCACCCGTGGGGATGGGATGCAGGGCGTGGGCGGCAGCCACTGGCCCCGCGAGCACAGCTTCTTAATGGCGCTGCCACGCTCACACAGCTGCGCTCTTCTCTCCCTGCTCCTCTCTCCCTGCAGAAAACCGCAGCACGGCTCCAACCATCAGCATCGCCATTGTAGTGCTGCTCCTTGTGGCTGCAGTCTCTGCCGGGGTGTTTTGGTGGTGGAAGCGCAGGTGAGGTCTCCTTCCCACCATCTCCTCACATATTTCTGAGCAGACAGGTCAGCCCAGCGGTTACAGCAGCAGCAGCTCTGCAGGGATGGACTCCCCGGCCCTGAGTGTGGCTCATGGTGGACCCTCTTGCAGGAAAGGTGACCAAGGTCACACAGGAGAACAGGAATTCATCATCTGAGGCCTGGCTGCCTGCCCAGCAATGAGCTCTCTCACCACTGGCTCTCCTTGCTCATCTTACCACCTATCCCTTCGCAATCAATATGTGATGGTTTAAGCTTAAGCGTCTTGAACACGCCCAGCACACCGTCCTCCAGTGATTCCAAAAGTGTGTTCCAGGGATTCACTTCTGCTGTCTGCACTGGTTTGACTGAAAACGAGTTAAGTTTCCTTCATGCAGTTAGAAACCTTTATTTGTTCGTAGCTAGCACAGTTGATGTTTGAATTTAGTTTGAGAACAAGAAGACAACACCCTGGGACAGAGTTAATGTTTTTGATTGCCCTGGATGTTTAATTCCCAAGGACGTCCTGAGAGCTCTGCCCTCAGACGTGAAGCAGCTTGTAACGGGAGCATAGATGGGGCAGATATTGGCTGACATCTAGACTGAGCAATAAGAATATTCCATGTCATTAGCACCATGCCTTGTATTGAAGGAGAGTTGGGATCTTCAGGTTCTTTTCTTTTGCTTTTTTGTTTCGGAGCTGGGATGGAGACCTGTTCAGGAGAGTTCTGTTTGGGGCTTTCTTTAGTTTGTTTTTTTGCCATCCTGCCTTTTTGCACAAGCCTCTGGGCCTTTCTGCCTCTATCTCTCTTTTCTCTCTGGGATCAGCTGTTCAGGACAAGGGTGCTTCTTCCTGGGACTGGCTGCTCAGTGTGGATGGAGTTTGTGAGGAATTGCACTGAGTATCCTTTATTTTATATTCTATTTCCATTTACAGATACATATAGTAGTAGTAGTATATTAGTGCTATGTTATTTTTATCAGCCAGAAGAATGGTGCGGATCAGGCACATGTGCCTGTAGCACCGTGCTTAGTAGAGATGCTCCAGTCGAGCAAGGCCCTGGGATGCAGGCACAGCTGTGTGCTCAACCCATGCACTGGCGGAGCTCCATGGGGCAGTGGCTCCCTCCCCAGGAGACTGAAATGCTCACAGAAAGCAGCATTCCTATCTCTGGGGCAGTGTCCGGGACAGCAGTGTGCCCAGACGCCGTGCACCCGAGGGTTTTGGGGTGTATGTCCTCAGCAGTGCTCATCTTCATCATGGAAATCCCGCCAGTGGGATTTGGAGTCCTTGTACACAGAAGCTCTCCCATCCCTGCCAGACAAGATTGCTCGGAGACTTTGCAAAGCATTTTTTCTTAACAATCCTGCAGTGGCAGGGCTCGGGAAGCCTCACACACAGCAGTGATCCCACCAGCACGAGACCAGTGATGATCGAAAACCTCGGGACTGGCTTGTGCAGGTGATTGTAATGTCACCTGTGGCTGACTAGCTCACAGGGCAGGGGCAGAGCCTGGCTTGTGAAGGCTCTTGTGATGCCACTGATAGATGAAGTAGCTAACAGGGTAGGAGCAGACCGCTGGTTTGTGTCGTGCTTATGAGGCCACTGAAAGCCATGTAGCTGTTAGAGCAGGAGCAGGCTCCTGGCTTTCGTTATTCTAGAAGGAGCCACTCTGCCTTAAAAATACTTGTGTGCATGTCTCAGCACATAGCGTGAGAGGAAGGCCTAACAAATGCAAAAAATACACTGCCCTTTTGGAGCTGGTTCAGTGCAAGATTGCTTTGGGCAATACGCCTGTTGATCCAAGTTTGACACTTCAAATCCATCTTAGGTCAAAGTTTATCCTACAAGTATGTATTATAAGAAACCAAATTCTATGTTTTACTGTCCAATATCCTAAATAGGTAATTACGTATTAAAGTAATGTAATTTCAAACTTGCCTGTCAGAATGTTCCTTACAAATCAGGAAAAATGCTTTTTGCACCAGAATTTATCACATTTTCAGGCTTGAATTAATTATTTTCTTTCCTGAACTGGAAATAACCTGGGGACTTGACTGTGGTATTTAATCACAGCCCATTACAAGGCAATCAGGTGAAAATGTGCTGTTAGAGCTATCTGTGTTGCTTACCATTTTGGTTTCAGTGCTCTCGTCTGGTTCTAATCTTGCGATGTTTTTGCTGCCACATAAACTTTAAATAGAGAAAGCAGGTCCTCCTCACACACACGCACACACAGCCCTTTCCCACAGCCCAAGGGGAACAAACAAAATCTCTGGGTAAATGGTGGGCAGAAGGCACAGATGGGGTTCGAGCCCCCGATCTTCGGTTCATGAACTGTTCTCTGTGTGGGGGAAAGAGGAGCAAGGGAGGGATATTGGGAGTGATGGCACTTGTCTTCCGAAGTCACCATTATGCATGATGGAGCCTGACTTTCCTGAAGATGGGAGAACACCTGCCTGCCAATTGGTATTGAATGAATTCCTTATTTTGCTTTGCTGGCACATGCAGATTTTGCTTTGCCTATTAAACTGTCTTTACTTCAACCTATGCGTTTTCTCACGTTTACCCTTCTGATCCTCCTCTCCATCCCACTGGGCAGGAGTGAGCGAGCAGTGCTGTAGGGTTGAGTTGCTGGCTGGGGTTAAAGCACAACAGCATCCCTCTCCTATGTTTAGAATATACGAGTGCTTTAGAAAGGAGCTTTCTGCTGAGATTTTCACAGCTCACAGACCCGGATTGCCATTTCTGTGACCATCACATGGGTTTCACTCTGCCAGGCTGTGATACAAGGGCTTTGGTCTTCCTCGTCTCCCAAGCATAGCCAGAAATACCATTACATGATCAAGTTCCTATGGGGCATAAAAGAAGTTTGTCAGGAAACAGTTGTGTATTTTGCACGAGCTTTGAACTAGCCCTGGTGAAAAAGATGACCTGCAGTAGAGCGGGAACTTCAAGGATGTTTGAAAAGGTCCCTTTAAGTCTGTCACAGGCCTATGTTATCTAAACACAGAGGTTCTACTTGTGAAGCACACAAGGCTGGACAACAAGAGCATGATATGTGCAGCGATGAGAGCGACGCATGCAGAGACGCACAGACACAGGGTTCTTGTTAGCAGCGAGAGCAGAGCCAGGCAGAGCAGAGCCGAGCTGAGCTGTCTTTTATTAACAGTTCTCAGTTTATAGGTCTATAGATATGGGCCTGGACCAAGTGGTCAGACAGGATGTTTTTTCAAAAAATGGTATTCCAAACACACCACACTCATCTTGTGACTGTTTTCAGTCACATTCCCATGTATGTGTTGTGGGCAGTGTTCTGATCCAATCATTCACACATGGTTTTCCAGCCTGAGATACCATTCTCACTGGCCTGGGCTATCACTCCTTACACTCATAAAAAATATACTTCTGTATAACCTGTCCAAGGCCCTTTACATTTTGACTAATTGCTGTGATTTAATCACGTTAGTATTATTTCTTCTTTGACTGTCCGGATGGTCATGTTAGTATTGATCTTCCTTTATCATCCAGGTGGCTGGAGCCATACGTCCTGCCGTTCCCACAATAAATGTTTTTCTACACCCCAGCTGTAGTTGCTCAAGCTTATTCACAATTCTCCTCACCAACCTTGTGTTACTTTCCCATATTCAGACCAGGTACAAGAAAGACATTTTTGACACTGAGGGTGGTGAGAGCCTGGCCCAGGTTGCCCAGAGAGGTGGTGGCTGAACCATCCCTGGAGACATCCCAGGCCAGGCTGGACGGGGCTCTGAGCAACCTGAGCTGCTGAAGATGTCCCGGTCATGGCAGGGGGGCACTGGGGGAGCTGGGAAGGTCCCTTTCAACCCCAAACCATTCTGTGGTTCTATGCGTTTCTGCCTCTCTCTCCACACAGCAGCACAACGAGGCTGTAACCTGGACTGAGGGAAACCATGGATGTCAGCAGTGCTTGTGGAGACCTCAGAAAAAAGCCCGAGACTGCTGGTGTTTCAAAGCACTGCACATAGATGGGAATCCTTATGCAAATATCTGAAATCATTTGTTAAAAATGGGATGACAATAGTGACTGTAGAGAGCTACTTTTGCTTCAACAAACACCTGCATTTTTTTCAACTACTATAGCGCAAATCAGCGTGACTGAAATAGGAGTCCAAATAATACGTCCCTTTTTCTGTTTTTCTAAGTGCCTGTGATTTCTAGTTCCATTTTTGTGTACTACTGCATCTTAGGGCTGGAAAAGGTCAATGTGATCAAATTGCAACTGAGTCGGGAGAAACACGAGCTTTAAAAGGGCATGAGTGACGCACTCATGGGGCTAGACTTGGGTTCCGATCTCCCTCTGCAATGATTTCATACCAAAGACAGAAACCTAAGTCAGCACATGCAAGAGTTCACGTCTTCCATTTTTCTGAAAGCATACAGGCAAGCCAAAGCAGCGCATGGCCTGCAATGGAGATCTGCGGCAGAGAAATAGCTTGTTCGGCACCTCCTTATGCTTCAGGAGAAAGGTCCAAGATGCATGAGGGGAAAGAGCATGTGAGAGCTGGATGAAGGGCCATAGTTCAAGTGTGCTATTGGGTAGGCGCTAGACAATTTTTGCCAAAACTGTGTTCTTGTCAGATAGATACTAGCTGTGTCTCCCAGATGTTTCTGTTCCTTGCTTACCTGTCCTCGGTAAGGTGCTCTGTCTTAAAATATCAAATCCTTAATATAAACCCAGCAAATTTAATGGATAGGCCTTTTAATGATCCATAAACGGGGTGACTATTTTGCTGTCTATTGTTTATGCACACATGCCTTTGAACAGAGCCCATGGCCAGCTAAAGAAAGGTGCATGCCACATAATAATTAAAAAGAGAAATTCTTCCGTAGTTAAATCACCGATGCTTCTGTTTGACCACAGTTCCTGGATTACCAACCTCAACAAAATTTGATTAGAACAACACAATAGCCAGGAGATAAGTTTGTCAAAGGGGACAGTGGGCATCATAAAGCGCTGTTCACCTTTATGAGGCACAGTCCCTATAAAACTTGGAAACAACCTTGCAAAGGAATTTGAAGTGCTTAAAGATCATCTTAGCATACCCTAAGAAAAAGAGAGTAGTTTATATTATTTATATCCAACCTCTTGTGGGTAATCATGTTAATTGAGGCAATGGTTAAGGGCCATCAAGTCACTATTGATGAGCCATCTGCAATCACCATCTTGAATATTCCTGCTTTAGAAAGACCTCAATTATGTCTGCTCAACTTCAGAATAACTAATTGAACAAAGCTAAAATCGGAGCTTGAACTGCTTCGTTCTGCGCCCTTGCACAGCAGCACATCTGCTCCGTAACTAGTGCTGCACTGTTTAGGGTGAGTCCAGTCCTTCTCCCATTTACTCCAGCCAACCATACGAGCAAATACAAGTTGCTGTATCTTTTGGTGGCTGTGCCTACAGTAGATACTTTCACCACAAATAGCAAAGATTGAATGGGGAGAAAAAAAGAGGTTGTTTACTATTCTTATTTATGTTACAATAAAACACTACTATTATTTGAATGTGCTCAATGTAAAGCAATAAAAGAAATAAACTCCAGAACATTAAGTTTTTTCACTTGGAGCGATTGCATTTGTCACAAATTGATTCCTCTAAACAGACTGGCAGTGCCATTTAGAATGTTACAGGCAAACAGGGCTCTCTGGAAAGCATGTAGGCTGGCAGGAATGACCAAAACCTTGACATAGTAGGCAAGATATAAGGAGACAATGTATAAAATATTTCTTTTCTGCCAGGATCTGAGAAATATATGTTAGCTATGTTAGCTTATGTTCTTAAAACAAACCTATTTCTTGATTTTTTAAAAAAGAGACAGAATGAAATTTAATATCGGACATTCAAAAAGAGTCAGAACTTACTGTAATTTTCTACGCTTAGCTGAATAATTACAATTTCATTCAGCCCTTAAAGACTAAGGCTGGAAAAGCACCCACTTGAAGCAACGGGAACATTTGATGTGTGTTTCACCGGGGCCAGGTGCCTCCCTGTGGAGGAAGGATGGGGAGGTGCTTTGGTTATTTGTATTACTGTTTGCCCTTTCTCCTTCTTTCTGTTTTTACTTCTAAAAACCCCTAGCAAACAAACAAAACAAAAAAGAAAAAATATTTAAGTAATATAATACTGAAAGTAATGGTTTCTTTGGTATACCAGATTTATAATCCATAACACAACAATTCTATTTGTGTTCAGCAGCCTCATGGAGAAATGGAGCATAAGCATGAAGGGTTTTGGTTAAGACTTTAAGGGTTTTAGGATATACACTGTACATTACAGGAGACAATACTTAAATGGCTCTATGAACATATGCCAAACACTCAGATTATCTGTTAACAAAAACTTGTTACCAGCGAAAGATGCTGGTCCCCCTCCCTGAGCACAACCTGCCCACGCGTGGCTTTATCAGACACCGGGAAATACTGTGCAGAAGACAGTTGTGTTCAACAATATTGTCAGTAGCCGGGATATACTGAAAGGTCCTGAGTTTTAAACACTTCAAGTAATATGTTTTTGCTAAGCAGTCATAGAAGAATTTTCCAATGTCTGAGCAAATGCTGGTGAACAAGGGAAGAACCGGGGTGAGGAACCATGGAGCAGGATGCTAGCTGAATGCATCACTTGGGCTGATGCCAAATTATGGACAAATACACACTTTGCTAAAGTCTGGAGCTATTTAAAACTCAGTGGCTCATTTCTGCTGGGAAGAAAAAAAAAAAAGTACCTTTAGGAGGTTTGCTTTTGGTGTGATCCATTATTACCTGTCAAACCACTACTGCTTCTGGTCAAGCAGAAATGCGCTCTGAATATCTCACACTACCCAGCTGCTTATAACTTGACCAAAAGTAAGGTAAAAATTACGGGGAGCATTATTTGCTCAGCCATACTTTCTTCACCGGTATGGAAAGTGGGTTTTTTTCAATCTATCCATGAGATTTTTGGCAGGCAGTAGCAGATGGGAGTTAATGGGGTTTAACTGCTGACAACCCTCTTGGCGACTGTCAAGTTTCTTATCCCCAGTTCAGGATTTCTTACTGTTTCAAGACTCCACTGTGCGGTGTGGATGGCAGTGCCCAATGCTGGCTCTGCCTGTGGGGAGGGCAAGGTTAAACACTTCTGAAATAAAACCCTGAATGACAAAATAGAAGATAAAGGGCAAAGGAATTAAAAAAAAAAAAAANTCAAAGATGACTTGGAAAGTTGCCTGACTGGAAGCAATTGAGGAACACAAAGTAGTCAAATAAAAAGCAATTTCATGTAATTTCTGGACAGTCCTTCCTGCTGGGCTGAACTAATTCAGTGTCTCAGTTAATGCAACAGGCGGTGAACGGAGGCAGATGAAAAGGCAGAGCATATTAATTTCAGTTAATTCTATTATAGAAAGGGGCACAGGAGGTCTAATCTCCAGTAGGACAGGAAGGGCAGCTGAGGGAACTCAACTGCCCCCGTAAGTCCTTCCAGAACTTTATTGGGGCAGAGGAGCTCAGGCCCAGAGATGCTCAGCAGCTCTGCACCGCGTGTCGTGTGCTGGAGCAGAGGTCCTCTCAGACAAGTCAGTCAAGAGCTGAGGATGGAGACTCAAAATGACACAAAACTGAGATTAGTTAAGAACAGAAGAGGTACAGAGCTATGTTAAATGGGCACTTAGTGGAGGATGACCTCCATCTGGTGAACAGCTATCAGTGTACAGTGGAATCACAGCACAGACAGGCACGTTAGGAGTTTCTATGCCAACACACACCTGAGACAAGACCTGGGCCTCAGCTTACATAGCCCCATGAAACCTTTTGCTTCTTACTGCCAAACATATAGAAGATCTCCAGAGATGGAGAAACAACACAGTTTACAGGTAAGTTTAGAAATAGATGCATGAGAGTAAGAAGTAATACTAACTTCAGAAAGGAATTTGGAATTCTGTTTTCCTTGATTCAGTTTTCAAGATAAGGCAAGGAGACAGGAAGATGTTTGTAATTGTTAAGCTTATCTGAAAAGACAGAGCCACGCTGCATCACCTGTCTTGGGAAGCCGTAGCAACATGATAACATAATCTAACCAGTTTGTAAGGTACAGAATGATCAGAGCTCTGTGGACCTCATCATCATCACCTCATCTGCCTCTTCCTCTCTCTTTCTGTGTGCATATACATGTGTACATACATAAAGTACGTGCATAAAAATATTGAAAATAGAAACCTTCCCATTTCATACCAAAGCAAGAAAATCTAATCTCCACATTTGAGTGGGTTATCCTGCAATTCCAGCTTTTTTGTGAAATATCTCTTGTTGGCAGGTGTGGGAGGCAGAATGCCAAGACACTACAGTGCTTGCACATTTGGGAACTGAAACCACCAAAATAGCTGCTTATGAGCTTGAGGGGAAAACAGTTATTGTAAAACAAATTAACTGATGGATCTTATAAACTGAAAAGCGTACCTGAGCTCTGAACCTCTACCCCTCATTCAAACAATGGTCTCTGAATGCTTTTGAAACCTTCTCACCAGTATCAGTTTATCAGCAGCTGGCAGAGCCAGGCACAAAGTCCGGGGGGGGCTTTGAACGGGCATTTGGGCTCTGATCCAGCCATACCCGGCCGGACTAACGACCTTGGGGAAGGACAAGCCCTAAACACTAATAATCAGGGTTTCCTAGGCCATCGGTTTCTCCCAGATGGTCATTAATCCCCAGAAAAGGCATGATGTGCCTCAGTTGTTAATTCCTAATTAACCCCAGAATGGCAGCACCTCTGCCATAGCTACAGGCTTTCTATTCTGACTTAAATGTATGCAAGACCCTGGTACTTCTCAACCAAGGCACACGCTTTCCAAGAGGCACAGCAGACTGTAGCCTATCCATCTCATTCCTGTGGAGCACAGACATGTCGGATGACACTTTGTGCAGCTGCAGGAAATGCACTGGCCATTAAAAACCTGCTGGTCCCAGGACTCCATATGCATTCCAGATCCCTTTATACAGTGTTTACTTGGAAGTTATCATACAGAGGAAGGTTCTCAGCTCTAGTAACTTCTCTTGCACAATACCCTTTCCCAGGACCTCCTTCAGGCGTTGCACACTGTGCGACTTTCCAGGATTGCTGGGGCTGGTGGCTGTCACTGAACCAATCAGAGCAGCAATGAGCAACCATCACTAAGTAGTTAATACTTAATATTTTCTCTTCACTAGCAGCGGGTGACTCAAGTCTTACCTCCTGCATCTATGATAACTGTTGAGAATCAACAAATCCTTCTGGCTATGGCACACAGCAGTTACTGGTGCTTCACAGCTTCACATTTCAGCCCTATGGAGGCAGGGGATATTTTGACTCTGCTTTAGAGAGAAGCAAAGAGAGAGGTTTTAATCCTCCCTTATTTTGGATGCCCAGATCTGGCCAGATTTTTCAGAACACATGATAGAATGTAGGTGACCATCCCACTGCTGCTCATACGGCAGGGACACCCTGTGCGCCTCCGCCAGCAAGGTGTTGAGCTTTTCACCTGATGACAGCTCCTCCAGATCCTCTTGTTAAACTTCTCTGTCTGAGGCACTTTCTTCAGCATCTCTTCAGCAATGCCCACCTTAATCCTGGTCTGCAAAATCAGGCCATCAGCCTCCCTCCCATGCTTAATGCAGTCGTTTCTCAGAGTGGGAAGTGCTGTTTGCCTCCACAGTTTATGACGGTGAAGCATAAATCGTGTCTCTCCAAGCTATTTACTCTTTGGAGCAAACAAATTTAGAGAAGCAGGGAGAGCTACCCTTACGTCATTTGATTCCTACAAACCATCTGAACTTGATTAATTCTGACCCAGGTTTTTGAGGCTCATCTATGCTGACACATCTCTTTATCGCCTTCTCTATGTCACTATTTCCTGGTCCTCTTGAAATCTCCCTGAGAGAGCTGCTGAGCTGATGCCCCTGCTTGCACGGGGCTGTCTGCAGACGTCCAGGAGTCAAAGTGCTGGGAAAGCATGCAGGGGCTGTTTCAGTCATGCTTTAAAATGACTGGTTCCAGATTTTCGCTTGTGTAAACAGCCTTCAAATTTTAATAATCAACTCAAAATTTGATGAGAGATAATTTCTCTCTTAAAGATAAAGATATACTAAGTTTACATTTTTTTCTGTTTCTCCTACTAGTATAGAAATTGGGGTAAACGTGGTCAAAACACTCAGCAAGTTACTCCAGCCAGTTTGATCCCCAAATTGTCCTCTCAGGCTTTCCTGGCTTATTTTGAAGTTAGAATAAGCAGCTTCTAAACTCTGTGTTCAAGCCCACAGCAACTTTCAGGACAATCTTGATATGTAGCAGAGAAAAAAGGGTCAGGAACCCATGTGGCACCTATTATTCCTTTGCCGTTGCTGTTTACCTCAGATTAGCCCTTCTTGGTTTTAATACCTAGATGGTACCAGCCCACCAGTCTGAAACACTGGTATGTTTGCTTTAGTTTGCAGCAATCTGGCAGCTGGAATCGCTCAGCACCACGCAGTACATCACCTTCCACCCGTTCAGACCTATAAACGTGGTCCATACAGCTTGCCCAGGAGGTTTCCCTGTTTATTTCAGCGTCACCTTTGCTACCCACTCACCACTGCCATTACTAGCACTGCAGTTCCTATCCATCTGTGCTTTTGCCAATGGGGTGTGCCTGCTATTTTAAAGGTTTGCTCCCCCAGACTTAAAGGCAGCATTGCGTGGACCACGCAGGATGGCACCGTGCAGGCAGATGGAGAGAGCAATGGTTGTCTGTAAATGAAAAAGCAGCATTTAAAATGTCAGCAGCCGAAATGAAATGGTGTAGCAGCTTCAGCAACTGTAATTTTGAGGGCTACACAGCTGGATTTGAATAACAGAGTAAAGCCGAAATCTGAAGATATATCTCTCTTTCTTTTCCCTCCTTCCATTTCCCCTCTCCTCCAAGCCAGAGTAATCTGAACATCTGTGCTAATCCATCAGCTGACTCAGCTCTTTGCTTGGGAATTTCCCTTGCAGATGACAGAGGTCACCTTAAGTCAGATTCACTCTGATAAAAGGCTGTCTGGAAACCAGAGGATGGGGACATTTGCTCCCTTCAGGGACTCTGATTTGGGTATTCAGTTTCCTTTATGGACTAGGACTTGGGTACTTGGTTTTTGTTTTGTTTTTAAATTTGTTTTGACAATCTGTGTATAGAGGCTTGAAACAGAAGAGGACTTCAGAAATATGTACTGTACCTAGCAATGGCATGTTAAATTTTAATCTTCCCAGCTATGATAAACAGGGAAAGAGCACCCAGCTTGCTCTTGCTATCTGCATTAAATGTGTTGATGCTGACAGACTGTTTCTCTGGGATTTACTGTGGTTGCTGTGTAAAAGAGATGGGAGAAACTCCTCCTAAAACCCCCTTTGGGTTTTTCCAAGGAGATCAGGCAGTTCCTTTTTTCTCCAAAATGAGTTTTAACATTTTGAGAAAGAGTGGTTTTACCTCTGACATAGGCTACATATATAGAATAGCATAGAAGAATTTAAGTTCATTTTTATCTAGACTGTAGGTCGTGAATTTCCCCTGATCTACTTGTTCATCTAAACTTTGGATTAGCTTTGATGGAACTGGAATTAGGTTTGGAAAGAATCTGGTTTAAGTTTAAAACCTATTCAAGCCTATCAGCCCTACCTAAACCCCACCTTAGTATTCCTGGGCAAAATATGTGAGTTATAAGGCACCGCATTTATGGCGACTGACACTATCAAATCAAACTTTTTGGGTTTGGATAGCCAGGTAGAAATCTGAGAGATTTTCTCACAGATGGGCTGATCCTCACCATACTGATCACAGAATCACAGAATGGTTTGGGTTGGAAGGGACCTTCCAGGATGATCTGGTCCAATCCCATGCCGTGGGCAGGGACACCTACCAGATGAGGTTGCTCAAAGCCCCATCCAGCCTGGCCTTGAACTGTTCCAATGATGGGGCATTCACATGTCCTCTGACCAATATGTTCCAGCAGCTCACCACCCTTACAGTGAATAATTTCTTCCCATTATCTAATCTAAATCTTCCCTCTTTCGGTGTAAAATGGTTGCTCCTTGTCCTGTCACAACAGGTTCTGGTAAAAAGTCTATCTCCATGTTTCTTATAAGCTCCTTGTCACAGAATGTCACAGAATGGCTGGGGTTGGAAGGGACCTCTGGAGATGGACTAGTGCAATGCACCTGCTAAGGCAGGGTCACCTGGAGGAGATTGCACAGGAAGGTGTATGGATGGGGTTGAATGTCTCCAGAGAAAGAGACTCTACACCTCTCTGGGCAGCCTGTCGCAGTGCTTCGGCACCCTCAGAGAAGTTTCTCCTCATGTTTAGATGAAACCTTCTGTGTTTCAGTCTGTGCCCGTTGCCCTTCATCCTATCATTGGGCACCACTGAACAGAGTCTGGTCCGCCCTCTGACATCCACCCTGAGATATTGATCCCATTGATCAGATCCCTCTCAGCTTCTCTTCTCCAGCTGAACAGCCCCAGCTCTCTCAGTCTCTCCTCATCACAAAGATGCTCCAGACCCCTCAGCATCTTTGTAGCTGCCACAGGACACTCTCCAGTAATTCCTTGTCGTGCTTAAACTGGGGAGCCCAGAACTGGACCCAGAACCACAGATGGGGCCTCACCAGGGCAGAGGGGGAGGATTCACCTCCCTCGACCTGCTGGTCACACTCTTCCTAACGCACCCCAGGTACCATTGGCCTTCTTGGCCATAGGGCACATTGGTGGCTCATGGTCAACCTGTTGTCAACCAGAACTCCCAGGTCCTTCTCCACAGAGCTGCTTTTCAGCAGGTCAACCCTTAACCTGTACTGGTGCCTGGGGTTATTCCTCCCCAGGTGCAAGACTCTACACTTGCCCTTGTTGAATTTCATCAGGTTCTTCTCTGCCCAGTCCTCCAGTTGATGAGGCGGAAGAATTGGACACCAGCATTTTTATAAAACTGTGAGAAGTCAAAGACAGCCCGTGGCTCAGACCTGGGTACAAAATAGCACAGATCTGCCAGACCGTCCACTAGATGGAAGTGTTATCCGGTCCATGCACGGGGGGTGTACAGGGTTGCTCCTTGCAAGGACAGAACCGTCACTGGGACTTGGGGGGCCACAAAAATCCTCCTCAGAGTCTTGAGACTGCTTTCCCCTGCCACCGGCACACCCAGCTCCAGTCCGAGCAGAGCACAGTGGGTGACCTGCGCTGCCCCGGAGGCACTGGCCGCGTTGGCACGCTGCGGGACTTCTTGTCCTGGGGTTATGTTACCATACAGACTCCGGTAGCGCTGTGTGAACCGGGAGGGCAGGGAATGAAAACAGTCAGTGAAGACCAAAGAGGAGACAATATTTTTTCAGCTTTTCCTACTACAGCCACCTCTGGAAACTGCACAGTTGCTCCTTCTGTCATAACTGCCCTGTGCTCTCCTGGCATGTCCTGTGTTCCCACGATTAAGTCATTTTTCCTTTTTGATAATCCCTCCAGAAAAGCTCAGGTCTTTGAGCAATTGCTCTTACCTTTGTCTCCTTGTTAATAATCTCAACACCCTCTTTTTTCCTGTGCTCTTGTCTCAGGTCTGATCATGCTTACCTTCAATTGGAAATGTCCCAAGGCTAGGGAGTACGTGCAATTACAAAAGGGAGGATTAAATCTCATTACTCTGAAGAAATTACAGTTAATAATGTTCTTAAGAAGCCAAGCAAATATGTATTGAATCAATGATGCTATAGGGAAAGGGAAGAATTACTATATGACATTTTGCCTTTACAAAATCTGCCTCAAATAAAGCTTATTTTTGTCCTAAACCTGGATAAATCCTTTATAATCTTATGCTGTCTTAATTCTAAAAAAAAAAAAAAAAAAATCTCCACTTGTGGCAAGCTGGCGCATCGGGTTCTTTACTACAGAAAAACACCATGTGCTGCTAAAGCTGTGCTTGAAACAATAAAATATAAGTGTTGTGATTGGAAAAAAAATGTAGGATCAAGAGCCATACCCACATACAACTCACACTGTCATCGATCTAAGGCAGCCTTCTTGTTACAGCTACTATTTCCTTAGTTATTAGCAGGACAGGTGCAACTGTCTGAGAGACCAGCATTAACCAACGGGTCAAAAATGTTAAAAAACACTTTGAAGGCTTACAGTGTATTGACAAAACCAGCTTGTCCTCATCACAGCTGGTGAGGATTAACTTCAGCGGCTTTGCTCTGAAGTACCTTGCACCAACAAATTTTTTCCTTGGATTCTTTTCTTAATAACTGAGTATTTGGAGGAATCATTTGGCACTTGAGCATATGATTAAACTCATTTACAGTGATGCAAGACCCACTAGCTTTCAACAAAGTAGGTGTGGAGGCATGTCTGTTCCAACATAACTTGCTCACTGGTCAGGTCCTCCCATTTCCACGCTGCTCTGCTGAGCCCCATCTTTTCCCCCTCTTTCCCTCTGTGATGATGGGTCTTCATAGGCGGCTGCAGCTTCTCTCTCCGAGCGTGCAGCTCCAGGGTTTGTCCTTTCTGACATCTGCTTTCCCACTTCCCAGTACTTTGGATTACCTGTCATCTCCAGGGAGACCTGCCCTGGCAGGTGGGGCTGGCGCTGGGGAGATGGGAACCACAATTGTTCTGCAGGTATCTCCCAACAGATAGTGCAGCAAACACGAGATAGTGGAGGAGTGGGGTTTTGCTGAAATAACAACGAAACAAAGAAGCTCTGGCAGTGGCAACAAGAACGTTAACAACAGCAAAAGGGTTTTAGGAGCATGTGCAAGGTACCCACTTACAAAGGGAAATATGCGAGATCCCACCGCCAGCTGCTGCATGTTGTAGACTTCCTAACTAGTGCCCAAATTCTTGGGCCACCCTATTTGCACAAACCTTGTTGTCTTCTCTCTCTTTTTTTCTCTTTCCACCCTGCCTGTTTTTTATCTGTTATTCTCTTTTTTCTCTTTTCAGCCCAATGCAAAGAGAGGACAGAGAGCGGAGTGGGAAATGACTGCTGTGTCACGTGGAGAGACAATCCAGCTCCCAGGAGCACAGAAGGCTTGAAAAAGTGACTTTGTCCACACGCACAAGCCTGAAAGGTCTGACTGCATATCGCACAAGGCAGCGATTCCCCCTGCGCTGCCCAAGCAGGGCGCTGAGGATGTATTTCCAAACCTCACGGTGCTGTGGGGCTGTGGTGACCCTGCTGGGGTGGGTGAGGCCTGCACTCCCAGCCACTCCTGCCCATCCAGTGGCAGGAGACAGAAAACCTGCAGAAAATAAGCATGCCCTGAGATATTTGTATAGCCTAGGCACGGTCACAAAGCAGGGGTCATGCGGCGAAGCGTTTGAAGTGGGAATATGAGGAATGTAAACAAGCAAGAGAAAGAATTAGGGCGGGAGTTGAGCTGCGGGCTTTGATGACAAAGCTCTGGTAAAGGAGGCCATGGTCAGCTGGAAGTGCATAATCTAAAGGTGGAGTTGGGACGTTTAAAGGTTTGCTGGACAGGCAAGCAGCGTGAGGGAATGGCAGAAAAACAACAACAACGACCAAACAAACACTGAACAAAAGAGAAATTCAACCCCGCAAGTATAGCTACATGGGATCAGTCTCACTGCAAACATTACCTGCCTGCCAGGAGCAGGGAAGGAGGAAACGGCAGCCTCAGCATTTGCTTCTCAAAACACTCTGGTTCTACTCGTTCTCAGTTTATGCAGACTATAAATAGTTTAGTAGGGTATAGACTCTTGAAATAGGGGAATGAGGAGGCCATGGTACAAAGTCTCACTGAGATGACTTCAAGGTTATCTCACAAATCTCCGTTTTCTAAGTGAGTTTCTTAGTTCTCACTCTCACTGGGAAGCTCTCTTCTCATTGGGAAATTACGCCGTAACCAGATCCTGCTGCAGAACTAGGTGGAAAAGCTGGAGAAAATAATCCCTTTTGCTGTTTGTTTGATCAGTATTTGGAGAAATGGGGAAGTTTCAGTTCTGTTCCAGTTGAATACTGGTGTAGAAAAATCTGTAACAGTGATATGCAGACATAGGTGTCTCTAACTAGCACATACGCTCTAGGGAGCTTGGAGCTGACAATGTAGTTGCTCATTTACAGAAGCAGCAAAAACACTCTTCATTTCACCCCACAAATGTTTTATTTGTGTGAAGAATTTTGGCACAAGGCGAGTGTTTGGACCATGTAACAAACACAACTTATGTTCCCATTTTTATATTTTATTCTAACCTTGCATATAAAAGCCATAGGGTTTATATTTTTCAAACAATACATCCCCTTCTACCTCATATTTCAGTATTTCCTTCAGAGCGATATTGGTTCCCAGGCAGAAGATATGCATGATTCAATCTCAGCTCAAGGGACCCTCAGCTAAATGGAACAAATGCAAGAATCTCTATGCAATTGCAGCCTTCTGGTCTGTATCTTCTAAGTCAGCAGAAGAACTCAAGATACCTAACTACGGTTCCTCTATATGCTAGTTTGCTAAAAATGTGTATAGATCTTCTAAAAGCAGGAATCCTTCTGGCTTTGCCTCACCTTCCAAAACTTGAGTGGGGAGTCCATTCTCCTTTCTTCTTCCTACCCTGCCATTTCACTATTTCCTTTCTGTTCGCTTGTGCTGCAGCATCAGGATAACAGCCACAGCCACATGAGTAATTCAGTTAGGGGATATCCTGGTTTTATTCTGCTGGAAAGAAGAATTTTTATATGCCAGGTGCAGGATAATGCTTTCTTTCCTCTGCTTGCTCTTTCCTGTCAGGTCCTTGAAAGCAAGGGCAGCTGTGAGCCTGCAGCCTGGCGTGCACCTTCACTAACGGCCAGAGCTCAGCTGTTGTGCAGGGAAACACACTTGCTTGTCTCAGGGGCCAGTTTGGGGTGGTGGGGTGGCAGGTTTCTACAGGGTGCAAGCAAAAGAAATGAAATGTGCTGCCCGAGGGTGCCTTTAACAGGGATGTAAAGCATCTGTAAGCACAGTTGGGCAATCAGTAGAGAGGCCATTGCACTCTAGCAATTTTGCCTAAATCGTGGGGAAGGAGCAAAGTGGAAGATGTTACCCAGAGAGGCCGGGAGTAGCTGAACCAAGCTATGGGAGACCTGGTCTTCCAGTGGGATGCTGGGCTCCATACCCCCAGGTGCATCCTTCCAACCTGCCCTTCCGTGCCCGAGGGCTGGCACAGGTCTTGCGCCCACAGGAGAGGCTGGAGGTGAGAGAGTGCCCCAGATGGAGAGACAGTGCCCCAGAGATCCTGCCTCTGTCCCTGGACCAGTAAGTCTCCTCTAGCCCGTTCAGATAGCTTTGTGCACAGTGTGAGTCTTTCAGCCGATGCTACTCAGGGAGGAATAGTCCTTCTCCCAGGGCAGAGCATCTGCACTGTTTTCATGCAAAGCTCAGTGAGGAGCTGTAAAACTGGTGTTGTCTGGGGAACTGGTGCAGCAGTTAGCCTCTGTGGGTGGTGCCTCTGCTCGGCCCTTTTCTTCTTTTGTACTTATAGAAGAAAACATATTTAGTTCCTGCTCCTGCAATCCATTAACTGCCTTCCATTTCACAGCCGGGTGCTGATTTCCTCAGGGGAAAGCGATGCAATAAACGTGCTTCAAATAATGAAAGCTCTCTACCCCATTAATGGCTTTTTGAGTTATGCCTCTGGGGAGAGATTTTTGAAGGTACTGCACGAGGTCGAATTTCTCCCTCTACTTTCGAAATCTTTCACTCTTACTGTACGGGCTCCAGGGGTGTCTGGGTCACCCAATACAAATAACAGCAGGGGCGTGGTTTTAGCCAGTTTTCCCTGCAGAGAACTGGGCTGCAACGCTCGAGGGGGTGAGATGATGGTGAGCCCCACTTTGAGTTACTGCTCGACTGTTTACACCAGACCGAAAACATGGTAGGTTAAAAATCCTTTTGCATGGGAAGTGTGCTGTAGAGAAGGGAAAGGAGGTACTTTTTCTTCTCCAGAAACAGACGGTCATTCAACTGCTAGAGAGGATAAGGGATATATTATTTGAAGGGTTCAACAAAATTAAATTTTAGTTTTGTCTCTGAAACAAGCAACCCTTTTTTTTTTTTTTCTTTTAAATATGTTTGCTGCTGAGAAGAGTATTCCGGAGATTAGAACTGTGAATTCTTGGACTTCCTTCTAGCTGAGTGCATTACAACTGCCTGCCAAAAAGCAGTTTCATGAAAAGCATGTTCTCCATATCTGGCTTACGGGTGCACGTCCCTACATTTGCTGGATTTACTGTGTATCTGCAGCTCCCACTGGCTTTAGCTCTACTGAACATCCAGAGCTGGAGTGGAAATTCAAAACACCAAGCACCCAGAACCCAGAGCCATTCCCAGAAGTGACTATGTACTTCCATGTAAAGGTGTTATACATCATAGTTGTTACATGGCTATCCCTATAGATAGGAAGCTATATAAACAGTAGTTATCTATATCAAACATTCAAATAATCACTAGGTAGTTTTGTGAACCTTATCTGAAGACTGTCACACAAATGCAAAGCATACCTTTCAACAAATCATTTGCTTTCAGGGCTTTTTTACCTGCTGTTTGTCTTTCATGGATCTGACTCATATTTTCCATGAAAGACAAAATGTACTTACAGGCCACTCTCCAAACCAAATTTGCTATGTGGTAAGAGCGACTCTTTCATGCTCTTAAAGAAGAACAACCCCTTCCCTAAGTAGGTACCTTCTCTGAAAACAGAGTGTACAGGACATGCTGAGAAGAGCACGAGTTAGCATCCAAACAATAAAAAGTCAGTCCTGCGGTGACACTTAATTTGGATGTGCAATGTAGTAAAAGAAACTACACTGAGCTACACAATTTCCTTTAGGCTGGTTTAGTTTTAAGTTAAATGCCGTGACGTATGTCAAGTTAACGTGCTTTTATCTGGTTACGTCAAACTGGGAGATGATATCCCCTTCCTCACTGGACTACCAATAGTGAAGGAGCAAAATAAAACACTTCTCCAGCCATGCTGGCTCCTGTGTGATCATGCAGACACTTGCATGAGGAATTTTACTCATGTCAATAAGTTTTCTGAAGTTATTAGAACACAGAGCTGTTTGCAGAAATTGGCGTGTGGTTTGTCTAATCAGTGTTGCATTTGGAGACAGATACTTCTCGTCAATGTCTGCTCTCTTTGGTCCTACCTTAGGTCTCATTTCTGACATGCCCTTGTTCCTAAATGCTTGTTCAAAGCCCAACTTGATGATTCTAGTTGGTTTATTTAGTTTTTCTTAATGTTTATTTCTTTGCACTGAATTACGCTGCCAAGCACCGGAACAGGCTGCCCAGGAAAGTGGTTGAGTCACCGACCCTGGAGGTGTTTAAAAGACATGTAAGATGTGGTATTTAGGAACATGGTTTAGTGGTGGACTTGCCACTGTTAGGTTAATGGTTGGACTCAATGATCTTAAGGGTCTCCTCCAACCTAAGAGATTCTATGATTCTATACTTAGAATAAGTTGGCATTTTAAATATGTTACATGGCAGTACATAATCAGCTGGCCAAGTAAAGCATTTGGTTTACTCTTCTCTCCGTAAGAATGTCTTGAGGAAGCAATGCGACATTACTTGCCCATCTGCAAAAGGTCTAAAGCAGTAGGAGTTTAATATTCAGTGCTAACAGGTAAAGATGAGGCTGATGGATTTAGAAATGTTGTGAGTGGTGCTGCACTATGCCAGAGACCATGTGCCTTTGGGACAAAGAGGAGCTTTCCAGATGACTGAAACCTGGTCCCTTGTGCTGAGCTAAGCAGGGGACGGTGGGAAGGGAGAAGAGCTTTGGAAGATGCGGAAGAAACAGAGGTTGCAAGAGCAAAACATACGGATGAAATACTGACAAATGGTGTACTCTTCAAAACTAATAGCCACAATGACATAAAAAGGCAGCTAGTTTCAGTGAAGCGACAAATAAGTGAAGCATGTTTTTTGTGTGAGAGGTCTGGGATATATATGGGCTATCTATGTGGAAGGTATGCTTAGATGGAAACAGGAGAATGCCAGCTATGTTCTTGGCATCATACGCATGTGGATTTTCATTTATGGTATCACTATGTCAGTGTCATTGTAATGATGGGCTATAATTACCATGTAATTTGCATTTATGACTGCCTATAAGAATTGCAGGTATTCCAGGACCACGAACTTTTTTTTTTTTTTTTTTTGGCTACATATTGAATGATGTTACCTGTATAATAAGTGTGAATTTCTTCATGACAGGGTGATAGCGGGTTGCAATTCTTTGGATGGGGCTTCACATCAGGCTGTCTCTGGCTTCCAGCTCTTCCCCTCCAACTACCAGTCTTTTTCCAGATATGATGAGGGAAGATGTAGCTTTTGCTTGGGTCAGCCTGTTGTATTTCCTGCCAAAAGAAGAAAGCAAAACTAATTATATTTTTGTTTCTAGTTCTGCCAACAGCTTTCTTTTTTCATGTGCTCTTGGCAGCCCACCTTCATATGGAGAGCCCTACTGAGCTACCAAAAGAAATGGGGTATGTGCTGAGAAGAAAGTGCACCTCTTCCCTTCCAGTGGTCCCAGTGGTCAGTGAGGTGGGATGACACTATGGATGGAGGCACCTAGTCCCACAGACATTGCTTAGGAAAAGCTGTGGTGTGTCTGCTTTTATCTTTCTATGGAATTAATTATGTTTATAGCAGCAAAGAATGTGACTGCTGGGTATAAGCATGTGCTTCTGAAGTACTGCACCCCTGTTTTTTATCAGTGTAAATGTGGGCAAGTCTCTGTAGAAGGGACCTGACTCTTACTGTGCACCGGTGCCATCTCCACTGAAGACTGGACAGCTATATTTGTCCATAACTAACGTGAATCGATTCTTGCAACGCCGTCTGTACAACCTGCGCCAATACACCCCTGCATCTGCTTTGCAGATACACAAAAGCCACTTCGAAAAATAATTCAGATGTATAAAACTGCAGTAGCTATAAAAACTACCCCATTAAGGTTTAATTGTTTAAATGGTTATGTTTAACAAGGTGCCATCGACTTGGTGCTCTGTTTTCCTGAACCCTCCTGTGGAGGCTCTGAACGGAGCGGTGAGGCATTTCATTCTATTTAATCGTGGATTTTATAACATCCAGTGAAAACACTGCCTATAGCAACACATTACAGTTATCCCTTTTTATACATCTGATGGTTTTTTAGTCACCAGGGGTTGCCTTCATTTGGATTTGGGGGTTTGGTTGTTTTTTCATTTTTTGTTTGTGGTGAGTTTTTGTTTGTTTGGTTTGGTTTTTTGATAGCAGGTGTTTTTAATCAGTTCTGGAAAGGCAGCATTATCTGAAAGCCAGAGCAGAGGAACAGGCATCAAAGGACAAAGACTAAGCTATAAGTCTATTTATTTCTAACCAGATGTACAAAATGGGAAGCTACTGTTACAATCTTAAATCCACACGGTAGTATTTCCAAGGGCTAAATTTGAGCCCTGCCTCAGTTACCAGCAGCTGGCATTGACCACAATTATATATTTTGCTTTCATGAAACAATTTTATTTTGGAATAATAGGAATTTAATAGGAATTCAAGTTATTAGTAATTAATATAGGAATGACAGCAGATGGTGAAATTCGTGAATTCCCCGTGCTTGTCCCTGCACACTGTCAAATCTCTATCTGCTCCCACCGCTTCCCAAAATGCAGGAACTTTCCTTCGCTACCAACCTGTGCAGCTACACCAGCCTTCTGATTTTTCTTTATTTAAACTCGATGCTCTTGTCATTGAGGGCCTTGTTTTTATGAGAGGAAAATAACAATAAGCTCAGACCTACTATGAATTATTTAGTTGATTAGCTTTTAAATTAGTTGATTAGCTTTTAATGCCACTGTTAGGTTTTGGTTTCTTTAAATTTATCTTTAATCTAATCTAGAAAATTGGCAGAGCAATACTATGCTAAGAACAGGGCAAGATGAGCAGAGGACTAACAGCCATTTCTCACCTTGTTGAGCTACGTAGAAGCACAATGGGCATGTGAATGCATCAGCAAGAGATGTAATTTACAGTTTGGTTTCCCTGATGTACGGAAAATGCTCGATTTCAAACTTACATATCACCTATTGAGTGACATAAAGTCATTCAAAATAGATACATTCCAGCCCAGACATGAGATGGCACAGAAGTGCGCTTGCTTGGAAGTAGAGAGGAACTTTTGAAAGGACTTTTACATGAGCCTTGTCTTGAAGCACTTCCCAGAGCTTTGCTTGATATTAGGAGAACTGGCATTGCCAGGAAGATATTCTAGGAGTGGGGAAATCACCTGACTGCAGAAATGCTGCCTCGCTGTTTTTCCCAGATTAACTCTTCAGCAAAAAATGATGGAGGAGAAGGTGCCAGCAGCATCCTGAGACTCTGGCACATTGCAGGGGGTTGCAGAAATGCTCTTCAAAGGCAACAAAGCTCCTGTGTCCCCTCTGGGGCCAAGGCTCTGACCCACTGATTTTACCCATGTCACATCAATTCGGAGTAATTAAATTGACTTCAGTGAAATTCCGGCTGCATTTAACAGTGCAGCCAAAAGCAGGCTCTGGCTTATGCCTGTCTCACTTCAGAGCTTATGAGAGAAAATATACAAACTTCTTACCTCACACTGGTGGAAGTAAGTAGAAATGTTTCTTACTTGCACAGAGGAAAGCAAAATCTGTCCCTGCCAAAGTATGTGCTGCATTTCTGTGTGTTTGTATAACTGTATTATTCCCCTGTAGGTGACCTTTGGCAGCTGGGACATTTTTGAGTTATAATAGGAAAATGAAGATGAAGAAAAAAAAAAAGAGAGAGAGAGAAATAGCATTGCAAAGATCTGCTTGGTTATACTGGTACACCCCTCAGTGGAGGCTCTTGTTTTGCTTCAGTTTAAACATGTGCCTATATGATTTATCTAAAATGAAACAGGCTTGGTTTAAATCCAAATAAGGGGGTGTTTACCTCATCAAAAGAGAGTAAGTAATGGCAGCTCATTTACCGCTTGTCAATCAAATTTGCAAAGATGGTTTAAAAGGGAGCATTTTCAGCAGTGCGAAGCATAAACTTTACTGCAGTTTGGTTGAGGTCAACCACTTGGGACAACCTGGCCCTTTCTGCAGACCTACAGGAGAGGCTTCCTTAGGTGAATGAGACCGACGAACAAAAATGCTGAAAAGCAAGAGGACACAGCACGGTCTGGAGAAGCTGAAGGTGGCTCTGAGAGAGGTGCCAGGCTTGCAGTGCAAGGGGGAAGAGGAGGAAACAGGGAGATGTTTGAGGGGGGAAAATCCTCCTTTCCTCTCTGGCAGAGTATGGACGCATCCTGAGCATCTGCTCCCGGCTGCACCTGGCAGATGTCTGCCAGATGTGCCGTTGTTTGGATCCTCCTGGCAGTGGGTCCTGCGTTCACCAGGCTGGATATCCAACCGCTCGGGTCACGGAGCAATCCCCACCATTGTTGTACGCTCCCAAAGGCAGCCCAGGTGTTCCATCAAACGTCCAAAGTCAAGTTGCCTCTTTCTCCTGATGCTTAAACATCTTAAGAATTTGGTTTTGTGACAAACATCTCTTAATTCCTCTGCTCATTTCTTGCACGCAGGTGCTATCTCTAGCAGCTTTCTCCCAGGAACCCACCGCACTCTTGAACATAAGCCACCTGAGCCTTTCAGTTTTTTATTTCGAAGGATCTTTTTTTTTTTAAGAACAGTCATTACCATACCTTACCCAAAGATCTACCCAGTCCCAAAGTGTTCCTACCCCTAAAGTGTTTTGTTTTGTTTGTTTGGTTTGTTTGTGGTTTTTGTTTTGTTTGGTTGTTGTTTTGCTTTGGTTTTTTTTTTTCCTTAAATAGAAAACGAGAGGGAATTGGGCACTGCTCACCGGGGTTAACTCCCGCAATAAGAAAAACTATTCCATTTTATTTTAGTATTCAAGATGGTTCCTGTGTGTTTCTACCACCTTGCGCTCAGCGGTTAACTTTAAAATCTCAGCAGGAAAAAAAGCTGGCCTTCTCCACCTATTGTATAAGGCTTATAGCACTGTAAACACACTTGGCCACGACACCTTGAGTCAGTGGGGTAACAGCTACGCCTTTGGAGTTCGGAAACAGTGAATGGTGCCCAAAATGGGCAGTGGCCCCTGGCTGTGGTGACGGGTACGGGCCAGGCTGCGCTCCCACACTCATTACAAGCTTTTATTATGCTGTATCATTACCTTGAATGACGATGGGAACCTTAGCTTTCTCTTAACAGAAAAACTTCCCTATGGAATTCTGAAAAGAAAAACCTAAGGGAATTTCGCATACAAACCATAGGCTGAGGACATTGACATTGGACTGGATGAGCTTTCGAGGTCCCTTCCAATCCCTAACATTCTATGATTCTATGAATTTCCGGCGCCGTGGCTGACAGACGAGGCCGTAACAGACGGGGCTGTGACAGAAAAGGCCGTGACAGACGAGCCCATGGCAGAGGCCCGTGACAGAGGCCCGTGACAGACGGGGCCGTTACAGCCGACGTTCGGCCCCGCCCAGCGGACGCTTTCCCGCGGGCGCGGCCGCCGCCGCCCGGCAGGGGCCGCTCTCCTCCCACGCCACCGCCTCCGCCCGCCGCGGTGCATGCTGGGAGTTGTAGTCCGGCGGGCGGCGCGCCCCGCGGGGCGGCGTTGGGGCCGAACTACCGGGTCCAGCGTGCCGCGGGGCGCCGGGCCGGCCGTGCTTTTTGAATGATTTCACTGCGGTCGGCGCTCGGGCTGAGTTCCGCAGCGGCGGCGGCGCGGCGTGAGGGGCTCTGCGGCGCAGCGCGGCGGGCGCCTCGCCCGTTGATGGCAGCCCGAGCGGGCTCTGCCATGGCCGCCCGCGGGCCGCGCCGCTGCTAGGAGCCGCACACGGGCTGCGCGTTCGCCCCTTTCGCCCGCCCGCCTCAGCCGGCGGCCGCCGACATGTCGCTGGCCATGGAGGAGGAGGAGTACGCCAAGCTGGTGATGGAGTCGGAGCCCGAGTGGCTGCGGAGCGAGATCAAGCGGCTCTTCCAGGAGCTGGGCGAGACCACCCGGGAGAAGATCCAGGCGGCGGAGTACGGGCTGGCCGTGCTGGAGGAGAAGCAGCAGCTGAAGCAGCAGTACGAGGAGCTGGAGCTGGAATACGAGACCATCCGCAGCGAGATGGAGCAGCTGAAGGAGGTGAGGCGGCGGCAGGTGCCTGCCCTGCGGGGCCCGGGGGACAAAGGCGGTTCGGGGCAGGAGGGAGCAGGGCAGATGGCCGGCTCCGAGCCCGGGGCTGCTGGGCCGAGGGTCCCGGCGCTGCTGTGAGGCCGTCGGAGGGCGAACCTCCCCCCGCCCTCCCGCAGGGTTTGGAGGAGAGCGCCCAGGCCTCGCTGTTGCCCCAGACTGCGAGGTTAAACCCATCGGGAAAGGAAGGGAACGGAAAAAAAAAAAAAAAAAGGGCTTTTGTGGCCCTGACCGCTCTCCCGTGCCAGGGAGATGCGGGGGAGCAGCTCGTCAATGCTTTTCTTTCTCTTCGCGCCCCGTTTCGCCTCAGGCCGCAGCGGGAGCGGGGAGCCGGGCGGGGCAGGAGCGGAGCGGGGTGAGCGCCGGGGCTCGGGGGGAACGGGCGCCTCTTGGGCGGCTGTCACCTCCCTGCTGTTGTGCGGAGGGAGGAATCTTGCGTTGGTGTTAATGGCTTCCTTCGTGCGGAGCACCACGACAATAATATAGTGGGGTTTAGTTCACAAAGCTTTGTTTTGGCGCAGCTCCCTCTTGTTGGCTTATTATTATTATTATTATTACTTTTTTAAGGAAATTTCAGATCTAATCTGTACAGGGGACTAAGGTTTGTCAGAAGAAATACTGTTTTCTTAGGTCAACTGATGCATACAAAGAATCATTTCAGTTGGAAAAGACCCTCAGGATCATTAGGTTCAACCATAACCTAACTCTGGCACTACCCCATGTCCCTAAGACCCTCATCTATGCGCCTTTTAAACCCCTCCAGGGATGGTGACTCCACCACTGCCCTGGGCAGCCTGTTCCAATGCCTGACAGCGCTTTCTGGGAAGAGCTTTTTTCTAATGTCATTCTCTTGCAAGATCTTCTCCAGGTCTAGAACACAGGAAAAGTGCTGCCTCAGGAAGAGCCCGTGCATGGAGTGGCACTCCCTTGCCAGAATATGTAGACACATGGCTGGCTTTCCTTATGAGAGCACAGCTCATCCCCTGCCAGTCTGCTGCTTAGCATGTCCCATGGGAACTTGTTTGTCTGCCTGTACCTTTGGTTATTTTGGTGATTGTTTCTGTGCAGGCAAACCCCATGCTTATTTTCAAGTGATTTAGGCCTTGTCTTGATTGCAAGAGATCTGATACAGCCTAAGAGGTGAATATATGTGAATTTATTCGACCAGTGCAAACTGTATCTTATGGGTCTTTGGTTTAAACTCATTCAGTTAGAAATGGATTTCAAGTAAGTCAAAATACCCTATTTCAAATGGGAAGTAAACACTGCTACGAATTCAGCTGAATCTGTCAACGCCCTCACTTCCTGTATCCTGTCTTTCTTTTGGTCTTGTAAATAAAACTTTATTCTGCTTTTATTATGTTAAAGAAGCATGAAGAAAAGAGGTTAATTACTTTGAATTACATGGCTATAGACTTGTTAACTAAATATGCAAGCTGAACTGATGAACTGCTACAACTAAAGCCACTTGAGACAAAGGTGGTTACAGCAGCATTACAGTAGCAGAGATGCTACGTGAGAGTCAAGGGTAGAAGAGCCTTGAAAAGAAGATGAGCACAATAGAACTTGTGCTAAAGAGTAGTCAGTAAACCCGTTTGGTAGGTGGGATGGGAAACGTGGCATTGAGAGGTGAAGGGAGTGGCCCAGCATCTTTGAGCAAGCCGGTGCCTGACCCACGGGAGGGAGCCTGATTGCCTCCGTCACGAGTAGCGCTTTATTCACTGGGCTGTGCTGTGTACGCTTGGGCAATACACGTGTTGGCTTTTTGATGGAAAAAGTCTTGAAGACAACTTCTTTTCACTCTTTTAGGGCTGTAGCACTTCAGAAGCTTGTAAAAGATTTGAAAAAAAAAAAGTAAAATGGCAGGATCAGCAATGATTCACTCCTTTTTGCTTTTAACTTTCTGAAGGATTTCCTTTGTGTGTGCATGTCCCGTTGTAATTAAGTCAAAACCTGGGAGGCACACAGTTCTGGGAACAGCTTGAGGACTCTACTAGTTAACCTACACAGGGAAAAAGCATTGCTCCTCTAGCTTTCTTGTGATGCTGTGGAGGAATCTGGTCTGCATTAGATCTTGTAAACCTCCAGCAAATGCATGAAACATGCTGTCAGAGGAGGAGTTTATCAGCTTTGCTGTTTATGCAACTTCTTGCTTTTCCCAGGCTGGGCTGGAGGAGCCTTGCATGCAGGGCTTGCTGCACGTCAAGCTCCAACCTACAGGGACTCCACCTTGGGTTACCTGCGGTTGTTCTTGGGGAAGGCACGGGGTTGATGGTGGCATGTCTGACTAGAACAGCAGCGCTTTCCGTCTCTTGCTTCTTAACTGTGACGTCTTGCAGCCTTTTAAAATACAGCAGTTCTGGTCTCTATAAATAATCTTGTTTTGTTCTTCTCTGCTACATCTGGAGACTTCAGTAGCACAAGGCCATGTTATGCTGAGTGCTGTGCAGGCACACAGCCAAGTTTCCTGTCCTGCTGGGTGTTGTAGATTTGGATATACCTTAGTTTGTTTAATGTTATGAGGCACCCCATATCATGGCCCTCTTCATACTGTAGCTAAATGGGCTCTGAGCATGGGAACTTTGTAACATATTTTGTTGAAAGTACCGGCTTTTCTGCTACAGTTGCCAGATCTTCCATAGATTTCTGGCCAGGTTCTCCTACCTGACCCCATCCCTGGTCGCGGCAGAATTTCGTAGCCTTGACCTCCACAGTTTTATCCCTTTGGTAAGCTCAGGTGGCATCCTCAGAGCTGCACCCTGTTTTGTGCAGCCAGTATTTGCAGTTGAAGTCCTGCTGGTGAAACTGGGCAGCTGTCCTGCCCTTGCACTGAGGCTCCACAACTTTTAGTCAGGGTCCTTGGTAAATTGTGGACTCTTCTCTGAGTTTGTCCTTTTACCTGTTTGCATGCTGTCTTGATCTCATATATTTTATGGTAATTTGTGCTTCATTTCTTCTGTCTTGTTCATTTGAGAGAACTAAATTTAAATGCAAACTGTCTCCCAGGTAAACTTATTTGTTATCTTGAGACCCATCTTTGCTTTTGTAAAAAAGAATTGATTTAAAACTTTTAAACACTGTAGATAAATAAGTTTTCCCTAGTTCAGAGCAATAACCTACTGGTTTTCTTGTAGTGAAATACTGCATCACATTGTATACATATAATTTTTATTGTTGTTTTTTTTCCCCTTTAGGAGGTGAAGTAATAAGGATTTGTCTCTGTAGGCTGTGTTCAACTAGTAAGTCACCCTGTGAGCCTTTGTCTGTGATGGTGCTAATTGTAGAAATTATAGGGCTGCATACCTGCCGGAGCTGGGATTTCTGTACTTACGGGGAAGATAACGTAGATTCAGCTCTTTGTGTGCTCCAGCTCACAGAAGTGATTGTCTGAGGATTCAGTTATTGGCGTTCCTGACGATTAGTACAGGAGAGTGGTGTGGAATGTTAGATTGGAAAAGGGGTTATCTGCTTCGCTCAGTACTTTCACGCTGCTTTTGAGATGTCAGTTAGATTTATAACTATTAGCTCGGTTATGAAACTGGCTGCTGTCCAAAGCTCCTTTCTGATTAGGTGGTTATGTTGTATTGGTGGTGGTCTACTTGCATTGAAATCCCTTGGGGAGCACGGGCATTATATGATGAATAATTTACTTCTGTAATAATGTAAAAGTATGCAAGTAGACTGTGGTTGTCCTTAAAGTCTAAAAGCATGTGTCAGTACAGCGCAATTAATGTGAGACGTATGTTTTTTAAGGGAGGTGGGGGAAGCTTACAATGAAGGGTGGCAATGCTCTCTACATGACTGCATTTCTTTCTAGGGTGGCAGTGACTCTTGTTTCTGGTTTTTGCCTTTAAGGATCACATATTGACTTTATGCCATGATGTGAATTCTCTGTAGAGGATTCCTGGGTAGACTTGGAAGCTGTCTTTGGAGGAAAGATTCAAATAGCACCTTGCTGCTTAATTTCCCATTAAGCTAAGGGGGGTGGACTATGCAAGTGAGGTGATGTGTGCCCAGGCTGTAATATTTTTGCTGCTCAGCGGACTGTACAGTATCTGTAGTCAGTAGTGGAAGTTTTGCTTTGCTTAATTTGCTTACATATATAATGATTAATTGGATATGTGATACTTTATCCAGACTGGTTTAATGCTTTAATTGTGCACTTTCAAAAGTGGAGGAGAAATTGTTCCATTTTCTGTATACCTTATATAATGCTGTATACCTTATAAACATACATATAAGCTGGTTACTGAAGTAGCAGTGATTTTTTTCCTCACTGGATGTATCCACTTTCAAAGCATTTTACCAACGATGCTGCTGTACTGCTGTGCTCATTGTGTGTGTAGGAACCTAAGGGCAAAGAGGGAAGAAATGGCCAGGCTAAAGTCACCTAACAAGCCAGAGGCAGGCTGGGATTAAATCCTCTGTGCTCGTAGTTCAGTGCTGGATTGACCACATCTTTCCATTTAATCGTGGTAAATAATGATGTTCCGTAGTAATACCTCTAAGGCCTCGGGTACACCCCTGCAGTCTCCTAACAGATATTCAGGTGTCATATTGATTCCTGCTGAAAGGGAAGGACCGTAATGACACTTGAGATTACCTCTAACCTTCCAGTGCTGTTAAAACCAAAGGTTTAGCACATAAAGGAATTGTTTTGTGGTGGGTTCTTTTCTTTGGTTTGTTTGTTTTTGTTTTTTAATGGACCGGCTTAGACAAAACTGAATTCTGGTTATACGCATGTAAATCTGGAATAAGAAAAGTACAATTATAAATTGATGTTGGGGAACTGATACCAGTTTTGCACATATTAATGGAAAATAGTTATACTGCTGTGAACCTGTCTCATGGATTTAATAGTGATTGTTACTCAGAGTCTAACACCTGCCACACTTGAAATGTAAGAAGAGAACAGAATTGCTGTCTCTATTGTAAAATCAGACTGAAAACTGAAAAATATTCCCACGTAAACTAAGCTGCTTATATTTTGATAAATTATAGTTGGTTTACATTAAGAATAGAGCCACCTGTAATTTAATCTGATGTCTACAGTGGTATATAGACACTTAATACTGGGTTTTGGAAAAGCTACTTTTCTTACGTATCCTTATTCTGGAAAAAACAAAACCTGAAAAGCTGAACATTCCAGTTTTTCCTGCTGTACTAGAAATAGTAACCTGTAAGGCTTTGTGTTGCTAACTTCATTTTCTTTGCCACTATTGCTTGAACTGCCTTTCTTAAAAATCAGAAAAAAAACAATATTCTTCAAGTGATGATTTCAGATTATTTTATTGTAAAATTGCCAAATTTTGTTCTTGGGCTTTTCTGATAAAATTCACTATACCTAATGTAATAGAACATCCATAAATATTTGGGTCAACAGTAGGGACTTTAGGTGAAATTAAATTATTAAAAGACCTCTATGTTTCCGGACTAGCGGTTTTCCCGAAGGTGCTGTAGTCTCAGCTGAGAGCTGGGGCTTGGTGAAATGTGGTGTTTCATTTTTGGTTTGTGATGCTTGTTTTTCCCTTGGCCCAGAGTGAGGGCTGTCCCTGACCTTCCAGCAAACATTAGATGATTTGTTTCTAATTTTCTACGCTAAATTAAACCCAAGGTTTCATGAAACAAAAGTCTGGCAACAGTGGTGCCATTTACTACATATTTTTCCTCTGGAAGTGCGGCAGCACTGCGTGTTTGCTGTCCTGGTGGAGGGGATACAGCCAGATTTTCCTCTTTATTCTTTTTTGTTGTAGCTGTTTTGGTTTGTTGTTGTTGGGGTTTTTTTGTTAGCAAATTCTTTTTAGTTTTGAATTAGGTCTGTTCGCTGATTTGGTTCACAGACATGCTGCACGTGGTTGTGCAGGTACCACCTCACCAGCAGCATGCTACAGCTACAGCAAATAGGTGGCGAGAAGAGCACCTTAAGCAAGTTTTGCCACTCGGCTCGATGGTGGCAACAGCATCACCGTCAGGCTGGTGGGTATAGCGAGGTCAGTGCTGGGATGTGGTCTCTCTTGCAGTGCTTTGTGTCTTTACCCAGATAAGCTGTTCACATTAGAGACTTACATTTGGCACCCTTCAGTGCTCAGTGCTGGCTGAGGGCACTGCGGAGCTGAGGCTCCGCGTGTGCGATGGAGGGGCTGCCGGGGCATTGGGAGAGCACGGTTGGTCGATAGGTCGCTTCAACTGTCTCTGGGCCAAAGATTCCCACTTAGGCCCATGACCAGGCACGCAGACCCCAGAGCCAAACGGTTTTCTGTGTAAAGGACCCTATACATGTGACGCGGATCCCTGCGTCCCCAGAGCCCCGGTGCCAAACCCTGCTGTTTCGTGGGCAAGCCAGACCGCAGCCTTTAGCAGACTCTTCGGGTGGTCTGCGACCTTCAGGTGCCGTTCACCCCAAAGTGGCGCCTGTCAGGGGTGAGCCTGGCGCATGGGGGATGTGGAATCAGACTCCTCTGCTTGGCCTGTATTTCTGTCCCCATTCCAGGTGGGGAGAGAGGAGGGGAGGGAAAGCAGGAGGTGGAAAGAAGACAGACAAGAGCTAGAGGAAGGGGAAAAATGAGAAAAAAGGGGCAGCTCGGCAGCGATTACACTTAAAACTTCAGCTATTCTCTGAAATGGATGCTCCTGCGTTCGTTTGGATGGCAAAGTTTATTTATGTCACTTCCCTCTGCTAGGGTTTTGTGGATCATATTTCAAACCCACATTATATTCCTGGGTTGCTGGGTTACCAGATCTGAACAAACAATTCTGTGCAGTCTGCCAAAAGCAGAGAAAGAAAGCGAATGAATGCCTGGAGGATGCATCACCCTCTGGAAGTCATCTTGTGGCCCCACGCTGCTACAGATTAGTCACAACTTCACATACAGTAGAGCGGAAGAGGAAATGGTGAATCCATTAACTCCAGGGCAGCACACAGACCCAGGAACTGCTATTCCCACCCCCTCGCCCCTTTTTAGGGAAACCAGGCAATTTTCCAAGTCATTAGAATTTTCTTTCACATTAGAAGAAAAATGGTCCTAAATTCAAGGAGATAAATGAAGTATTAACACCCCTGAAACTACTGAGTTTGTTCCAGCAGATGTTGAAATGGCAAATGAGAACCGTGATTTGAAATGAGTAAACTGCAGCTATCACCGTAGCGGAGCTGCATGAAAACTCCCATGTGACAAAACACCAATGACTGTAATTTTGAGACCCTCAGTTTCCAGGCAGGACCTCTGCCACACCAGGGGCTGCACGAGCTCCTGCTTCAGGGCTGTGGGAACACGCAGCCGTCACCCTCGCAGCGCTGCCCGCTAGGAGCCCCCAGCAATACCGCTTGGAAGAAGGGTCCCCTTGCAGCACCTGCAGAGAGAGGCTGCAGTATGCGGTACTTGAACTGGTGTTTCTTGTGCTTGAGCCACAAAGATGATGGAGTGGAGCATCTNAACTTGTTGATGGTGAGGGTGCCAGAGCCTGGCCCAGGCTGCCCAGGGAGGTTGTGGAGTCTCCTTCTGTGCAGCCATTCAAACCCGCCTGGACACCTTCTGTGTGACCTCAGCTGGGTGTTCCTGCTCCGGGGGATTGCACTGGGTGAGCTTCCGAGGTCCCTTCCAACCCCTGACATTCTGGGATTGTGTGAGCTGTGGGAATGGCTGTGGTTTCTCTGCAGTTCTTGTGGCTGTATTTCGCACTTGGGTCAGGGAAGACTGTTCTGTATTGGGACCGGTAAAGCTCTCACTGAAGCAATGACATGTCTGGTGGTGTGCTGCATTGTGCTGTGTGGCCCAGCCTCTGCAGTATGCCGCAGTCCTCTGTCTCCTGAATTCTTTTGGTTTTTACCCCTTAATTGCTGCCAACGTGCAGTCTGGATCTTAGCAAGCCTGTGGAGTGGTGCTGGGTGCTCTGCTGTGGGCAACAAGGCAGTTTTATGGTAAATTCATGGGGAAGTCTCTCCGCATGTCCCGTCTGTCAGTGACCGGTCCTGGAGTTCAGCTCTGGCTCCAAGTCAGAGAAGTGTATTGACCCAATGGATGAATAAGTTATTTCTTCAGTATTGCTACAAATAAAACAACTGCCATCTGACCTGCCAAAACCAAACAAGTTTCTTTGTTTCCTGTGCACAGAGAGTTTGTTACATCCGATTTTACTCTCTTTTCAGGGTCAAAATCCTTTTTTTTTTCAAATGATCAATGGATTCTGTTTGTTTAGAGCTTGTTCTGTTGCATGAATTGATGACTATCAAGTAGAAGGGATTTTCTTGCACTCCCCACACACAAGGCTGTGTGTGTTTTGAAGGAGGGATTTGGCTGTGATGCCCAGTGAGGTGTGTGTAGCCCAACCCAGCTCTTGCCAGGGCCCTGCCAGTAGCTGTGAGGGAAGCTTTATGACACTATGATGCTAGGAAGGAGACAGAGGGAATGCATTTCCAAGCAGTCGGCATGTAATTATTTTGTGGTTTGCTCTGATGTCATTTGGAGGGGGTATTCCGGCCTTTGAAATGGGACTCGGCTATTGTAGGATGAGCGCAACCATCCCCAAGGGGCAACGAGCAGAAAAAAGCAGCGTCATATAGCATGTGCCCTCAGCTTTGGTGCGTACTATCAAAAGAAGAAAGATTATTTTGCCAAAACATACCTCTCTAAATAAATTTTGGTCTCTGATTTAGCTGAAATAATTGAGCAGTGATCCCGATATAAACTTTTCTCTGGCACGGTTTAATCCAGTAGCTTTCTGAGACGCGTAGCTATGTGAATAAAGGCTCCAGTCTGACTCACGTCGAAGTTCACTGTGTTCCAGCAGCTGTGCGAGCAGTTCTGCTTGGCTGCCTTTTGGTGATGCTTTCATAAAGTGTTTCTTTTTAACCAAGAAGTAGTTAAAATTAAATATTCTTGGCTGTTAAAATCAGGCAATATTTTTTTGCATACATAATTTATCTTGAAGTGAGGAACAAAGATGGATCTATTCATTTCCAGCTCAAATTTTCTTTTGTCCCCTTCAAATTTAGATAAATGTACATAATTTAACAGCTGTAATGTCAATAACAGTGAGACTTGACCTATAACAAGAGGTGTAATTTTTCCCTTCATCAAATACCTATTCTTCCATGTCTGTTTGGTTTGGTTTTTTTTTTCTCCTCAAATTTTTGTGGCTTCAGTCTCTGACATTTCTCATTGCACAAGTCCATTTTACACATTGGGTAATGGTTTTCATTCTGCCAGTCAGCGGTACTGGGAGATTTTCCCACATCTTACAGCTGCAGTGGTAGGCAGAGGCTTTTAAAGAAGAATTTGCATTTTGAATGCAGCAACATATTTAGTGTGACGAAACACACAAGAAAATGCAAACCTTTGTGCACCCTCTGAAGCATTAGTACCCTTAAGAAGGCTTTGTCCTGGCCTTGTCCCCTAGAAAAATATGGTGATTTTCTTTTCTCCCAATTATAATGGAATGATAAGCTTTGTGATCTTAAATAAATCCAACTGCTCTAGCTTTTGTTGGCCAGCTTTCTGGTCTTTCATAACAATATGGATGCTTGTTCTGAAATTTGAATGGCTGGTTGGTTTTCCAGATGAATGAGATCCTGTCCTGTAAAAATCTCTTCTATGCGTACATAACAAATACACATAATGTGAAAGTGGGATCTTTAGCATAACTGTATAGCTACGCAAAATCTGCATTTAAATAGTGTCAATGAGTTAACTTGGAGTGCGTGAAAACCAGAACATTTTGTTAAGTTGGAAAATCCCCTTGCTATGACAGGTTTCTTTGGCATTGCTTCTGTGTTTATGTGGAGGCCTTGCTTTCCTGATGGGAAAGAAAAGTACAGTAGATTGCAATTTCAAGTATTAGACTGGGCTTATTTTTAGTCTTGATTCACGATTTCTTTCTTTGTGTATCTTTAATAAGGCTTTTACTTTAAATCCAAACTTATCTGACTTTTGTGTCATCGTTTTGGCAAACATCTCTGCGTTTTTCACTCTTCTTGTGTTAGGATATAATGGTCTTTTCCTCCCGGCATTTTTGTGATCAAAACCAGTTCAGGCGGGCAGGAAGGCACTTACCTAACACCTCATGTCAACTGCGAAGGTTACACAGAGCCAACGAAGGCAGAATTGTAATTTACTTTTCCTAATTAGTAAGAATCCCTCTAACATCTGGTTATTCGGTTGTGACGAGATCATCTGGGACTTCAGTGGGAGCAGAGACCAGTCCAGTCTGTTTTATAGGTGAGTTATGACAGTCTTGCAAGAAAAAAGAATTGGAGTCAGGGGGACTTAATAAAACCTTAAGACCTCTTTTCTGCCGTGTGCTGGGCTCGCACAGGATGCGCTGATCTCTGTGCCCACGCTTGTGCAGCAAACCCATTCCTGGCAGACAAACATGAAAGAGCTGCCTGTCTGGCCTCAAATACAGTTTCTCATAGCCAAAATCTTGGCTTTGTGCACTGCAGTGTTGCCAGTCTCCAATGCCAAGATATTAGGAATTGTGCCTTAAAAAAAAAAGAAAAGGAAACAAAAACCCCCATGCCTACAGTTTTTTGAAGTGAAGATAGAGGAAGGAGGAATCGAGAATTCGGTTGACTTATTTCTTTTGTGCACCCGCAGAGGCTGTAATAGAAAGTACCTGAACTGCCCCTGCGTTTTCCCCTTCTCTCCTGAAAAGGATGAATTACGTGACTCCATTAGTGGAGTTTTAAATGCAAAATAATTTAAGGCCTCTGGTAGTCACGAGACAGTTTTGTATACGCACGTCTGAAGTGTTAACTGAGCATCTAACCTTGTACAGATGTTCGGGCTCCTAAGCCCCTTATATAAACAAATGCATGCACAAAATCGTGCCCTTGACTCTGTAGCTGCTTTGAGTTTAATGAGAGTTAAAACTTGCTCGTTCAAAGACCCTTTGTTGCAACTTTTCTAAAAACAGCAGAAAAGTGTAGTCTGTGTTGTGCTCTAATTACTTACAAAATGGGAGATTTAATGGGAATGCAGACAGACCCTGAAACCTAATGACCAGGACTGCAACGACCTTTCTTCTCCAACAACAGGAAAATTATATATTAGCATTTCCTTGAAGCCGTGTCTGGGTGTTTGGTGGGAGCATGGGCACGTGGAAGTGCAGGGAGACACCCTTGTAAATACTCGGATTTTGTTCTGCAGTTGCAGTACCAGATTTTTGCCTTGTTTTTTCTCCCTCCTTTATTTTAAATGGGTTGGGAATGTTTTATGGGCAGGAAATGGGAACGGCTGTTTTGTGAGCACAGCTGTTTTAAATAAACCAGTGGAAGTGTGTTGAATTCTCTCCTTTTGGAAACAACAAAAAAACTTCATGGAATTGGAACGGCTCCTTTGCTTTTTGAAACAGCAAACTTGGTTTTCAAATTGTCCTCTTGCATCCTTAGTTTACAGATTTCCCTCATTAAATTTGTGAAAGGTAAATTGAAGGAAAGGCATTTTAGATTTTATGCTTTCCTACTACTGGAGTTTAATCTTAAATCCATTCCTTCTTTAATTCTGTTTAAGGTTAGAATTTCTAATTCTTGTTGCCTCTGTTGAGAAAGGAAACACATCCTGAAATTCTAAAAATTTGTTTTCAGGTAAAACTTAATGTACTTAAGCAATTCTTGATAAAACTCCCAAATAGGGTCCATGTAATTAGCGCTTTCTCTCACATTTGCACTACAGTACAGGCAATTAAATACTGAATGGAAGGACTTGGCTAATTTAACGTGACCTTGGTGAACTGCATTGAGAAATCTCTTTGAAGGGATCAAACCAAATTGTAAACACAGATATCCCCATGACATACAACTAACGCGATATAGACTTCTGTATTACATTGGACGTTAAAAACACGTAGATGTGTGTTGAATATCTTGCAACAGGAGGCAGCTACTTGTATTTTTGCTCCTTTCTGTGTGTACATGTGCATGTCTGAGAGATTCTAGCATTAGGAGAAGACTGAAAAAGCTCAAGTTTTTATTTTTTTTTGCGTACGATAGCTAAACACAAGAAGAAAATACCTTAAATCTTCTGCTCTTCTTAAGAATGATTTTTGAAAGATGTTTATGATCATTGAGTTTTTAATGTATAATGAAAGGATGTATAGAGCAATCTCTTATGTAGATCTTGGCAGCTGACAGTTGAGTGGGAGGAAAGGGTAAGGAGAGCAAAAATGAGAATAGGAGCTAGTGACTGAACTGGTAATGTTAAATCCTTCTTAAATCTTTGTTTATTATGTGTTATCAGAACATTCCCTCTGACTGCCCGAGCACTGTGTTCAATAGGAACGTCCTTCCTGGAGCTGTGGGGCTGGAGGATGTCACTTCTTGTTCCGTAACTCTTCCCTTTCTCTCTCTTTTATTCTGCCCCCCCCTTCCCTTCCTCTTCTAAAGTTTTGGAAGGGATATTGTTTCTGCTTTCCAAATAAACTTTGCTGGAGAGTTTCATTGGATCTGTAAAAGAATTTTTGGGGGTACCTTTCCCAAAAGTGAGTTGGGTAGTTGTAGAGCTGCCTCGCTCATTTTCTGGCTCCTGGTCATTTCATGCTTGCCGTTGTGTGAAGGTTTGGCCCTTTTGTTCAGATCCCTTCTTATTACAGTTGCTGAATTCAATCTCCTTATATAATATGCATCCTTTTGGTAATTCAGTTTGGTCTCAAAATTTCTTTATGTTTGGAAGATAAAAGGGAATACACGGAAAACAAACAAACAACAAAACTTTTGGGTGATTTTGTTTGTTTGCGGTGGGTTTTTGTTGTGTGTTTCCGTTGGATTTGTTTTCCCCTCGAAGGATGCTGTTTCTCTCGCCCTCCTGCCTGTCCCTGTATATATTGAGCACTCAAGAGCCGCAGTCTTCATGGTGTTGGAGGGGAATCTCTGGGGCTGGGGGTCCCCGGGGGTGGGTGGCAGGTGGGTCTGTGAGCTCCCCACAGGAACCAGGAGGCGCTGCGGTTGGGGTCTGACAGTCCCCAGCCAGCTCCTGCCCTCCCGTGTTCCCCTGTCAAACCCACGGGGCTTTGACTTGGTTTCGTTCCTCTCGCCGATTGTGAAATCGCCGCAGTTGGAGCGCAGAGCGCTTTACGTAACCTTTATGAAGTCTCTCCTTTTTCTTTTCATGAAGGATTTTTACTGAAAGACCTTCAGAATCGAAGGCTTAGAGTAAAATAAAAAATATTAGGAGTTTTATTTGAAATTTAACATGACTAATCTTTTACAAGCTTGTCATATTTTTCTTAAAATGTCAGCAATTACCTGTTGCTTTCAGTTGTGCGTGTATGCCATGTTTTGTCTTGCATGGGTTTATTTATGTAATAAGCATTACATGGTAATTTCTCTGTTCACTATGTTAACATTATAGCAATGCCAGGTGTAAAGGTATATGCACAATTGGCTCAAAAATAAACTGATAAGCCTTGGCCCAGGCTACTTTGTCCAAAGCATAGTTAGCAGGAAGGAATGTTGTTCTGCCCCGGGATAAGTAGCGTCCAGACAGCAGAGCTGTCTCATTCCCTGGGACTGCCTGTAAATGCCGGCAGACTTCAATGGGAAGCTTATCTTTGCAAGCCACATTTCGCTCAGATTCAATAGGCAAAATATAAGGCAGCTATTTTCAATAAGTTTCTTCTTTTAGGGGTAATTAGTACTCTTTTTTTTTTTTTTTTTTCCCCATGAGTGCAGCCTATGTTCTCTACTGTTAGTCCAATTTAGGAAGCTATTTGAAAGTGAGCTGAAGCAAAAAAATATCCAAACTAATCCCTGGGAAATGAGACTGCTTGCACTTAACTGGCTAAATTGGAGCAGTGTTTGGGGAGTAGGGGTGTTTTAAAACATTTCTCCCTTCCCCCACCGGTTACAATGAAGTCTTGTTCGGTAATCACAGAAATATTTTCAGAGCACATTTGAGTCACTTGGAACAAATCCAGCTGTGGAGTTGTTTAGCTCCAGCCTCTAATGTATTTATGTTGCTACAGAACAGTCTGTAAAAAGTAGATTGAACCATAGCATATACATAAGTAACCACAAGTACAATGTGCTGTGTTTAACTTGCTTTCTCATTTTTCTATTATTTGCCCACAGGTTATGGAGCCTCCATCTTTGGAGGCTTTCAAAACCCAGCTGGGCAATGTCCTGAGCAACCTGTTGTAGGTGGCCCTACTTTAAGCAGGGAAGTTGGGCTCTTTGGTCTCCAGAGGTCCCTTCCAGCCTCAACTATTCTGCAGTTCTGTTTTTCTGCTGCTTTTATATATTTTTATTTTCTTATTTTTTACATGCTGTGCTTTATAATATGCCCCATAGTCTGGGATACAGTTCTAAAGTTTGAACTCATTTTTATGATTCCCCTCCCTCCGGCTATTTTTAGGCAGTGAATACTTGCTGACAGATTGAGTAGCTGAATCAAGATTTTAGCAAGTGGAGCATGTGAGATATGTTAGGTGTTTGACTGGATTTTGGGAGGGCTGAAGGAATGCTGACTGCTGTGACACTTGCAGTATTACCTCTTAAGAAAGGAATGCAGAGATGGGTTGTCTTCTGTCAGTGTCCGGCCTTTCACAGGCTTTACAGTTTTATTCCTGCATTTAGGTTTTTGCAGCGATCCTACTAATCGCTCTCATGTTCGGGAGTTTTCAAGCTCCCCTCCCACCCCTGTATGTATTTTGCATCATTGTGCAAGATTCCTTGTCTTGTTTTAGCAAAGCACTTCAAATCCAAGGTAGCCACTTTTACAGGATAATTCAGCCTACAAAATCCAGTTACGTTTTGGCCATTACATGAAAGCCAACTTAAGTAATTCAACTGTTTTAATACCTGGCTGATCATAATTTTTTCCAGTGTGTTTTGTGAATGAGAAGGCGGGAAAGAAAAATGTGGGAGAGAGCTGAAAACAATAATACTTTTGTATATTCATATTATTTATGGAGTGGGAGGGAAGCGCGTCCAATTTTTTCTTCTCTCCCCCTCCCCTGGGGTTTGCTGTGAGTGGAGTTGAAACTCAGTTGTTCTTTTAACACCTGTTTTGTTTAGAGAATTAGAAAATCGTGAGCCTGCGACAGAACTTGACCAAACACAGGGCTCAGTACTGGGGTCACTTCTGTTCAATCTCTTTATCAATGGTCTAGACAAGGGGATCCAGTGCACCCTCAGTAAGTTTGGAGATGACACCAGGTTGGGTGGGAGTGTTGATCTGCTGGAGGGGGGGAAGCCCATACAGAGGGATCTGGACTGGCTGGATCGATGGGCTGAGGCCAATTGTCTGAGGTTCAACAAGGGCAAGTGCCGGGTCCTGCACTCGGGTCACAACAACCCCATGAACGCTGCAGGCTGGGGAAGAGCGGCTGGAAAAGGCCCTGGGGGTGTTGGTGACAGCGGCTGAACACGAGCCAGGGTGTGCCCAGGG
>VWYH01005897.1:53911-144212 GCA_013399365.1 Pampusana beccarii
CAAAGGGCTGTGGGGCATTGGAACAGGCTGCCCAGGGCAGTGCTGGAGTCACCATCCCTGGAGGGCTTTAAAAGACCTATAGATGAGGGTCTTAGGGACTTGGTTTAATGGCAGTGTTAGGTTAATGGTTGGACTCAATGATCTTAAAAGTTTCTTCCAACCAAAATGATTCTGTGATTCTGCTCTCTGTCCTTGCCAACTCCTATTTAACTCCTAGAATGGTGTGCATGAATTATGGGTCACCTTTAACATCTGTGGGGTTCTGGCATGGTAAAAATCTTGTATGCCAGGATTAATTTTGACTCAGGTGAGCCATGGTTGAATAGGCTTTCCTGCCCTTTTGGGTCCCCCACCAGAGGTGAGGACAGTGGTGAATTGGAGGGAGGCTTGTTCCTAGGTCTGTCTGCTTGAAGTATGGATTTTAGCTTGTGACTCCTTTCTGAATTTTGGGAGTTTTTTAGGAAGATGAGAGAGCCTCTGAGTGATGAGGTGTAGGCTTTGTCTCAGGGCTGCTGGGACAGTGGACTTGAACATTGGACTGGCCTGGAAGTTTGGAGGAAAACTTTCCCATCAAAACGTTCTGTGTTTCAGTCTCCCATGGATATGTGTCAGGGTAGAGAGGACACAGCTTTCCCGGCAGTTTCATTTTTGAGATGCCCCTCACCCAAGGACTTATTAATAAATCTGCTCAATCTTATTATTCTCTTTGTGGAAGGAGGCAAGGAAGAGAAATGTCTCTAAAGATTCCTTGTTTCTTACTCTTTTGACTTGGGAAACAGGTAGAAACCAAACAACAGTACAGTAAGAAATGTGGTGACAGCTGCTAATATCTGCAGGTACATCTGCATACAACGAAAACTGTGTGGATTTACATTAGCTACTATACTGCTTGGTAGCTGGTTGTTCTGACCTAGCCTGTGTGGCCAAGCGCACTAAAATATAAATGAGTTATTTGGACTGAAGCAAATAGACCTTTTGAACGTGACACAAAGCCCGTTAACATTAAAATTGGTCTGATGTTCCCTCTGACCTCCCCATTGTCAGGGTTTGTGAGGAGCATGGCAAGGCATTCATTCCTTTCACGCTCCTCAGCGTGTAGGACTGCAGCTGCGGAACGTCTTTTGGAATTTGGCTCATCCAGGGAGGCTTTTGGGGCTGGCGAAGCCCCCGCGAGGCGTCTGTTCGCTTTTAAGGTTCTTGGCTCTGGAAATAGTGAGAACTATCCTCACAGAGCGTTTATTGACCCTGGGGTCCCCTGTGCCTCCTCTCCATCAGCATGCCCGTGTGCGCCCTTATTTTCGCAACAGGCCTGTCCTGTACTTACTCACAATAGGCCTGAAATAGCATCGAGGTTGACACTATATTTCTATGTGTGCTTCACAAGGAATGTATTTTCTCATCTTATTATCATTCTTCTCCTCTGTGGCAAGGTCGTCTCCATAGAAAGCGATTAATTTGATGAAAGTATTTCTCTCGCCCTGGGCTTCTCTATTTGCTGCATAGTACCATGCTGTGTAAGTCATGTGTTAGCTTTGTGTTACTGCACATAATATTAGGCTTTGTATGAAGAATGTGGCCTTAATCTTCAGTGGACGCTGCTGTCCAAGGGAATAGAGCCTCCACGAGATGTGGAGTTTATGCAGATCTGAGTTTTGTCTCGTTGCCTCTTGGTTCAATGAGGCTCTAAAGCTAGATTGTACTGGTGAAAGATTGCCAGAGCTGTCAGGAACAGCCCACGACTTGATGTCTGTGTGCACGTGAATGCTCTCCAGTGCACAGGCTTGCATTGTTTAACTCTTCCTCTTTTGTTTTAAGACGAGTCTTAATGCTGTCTTTGGAACTGGTGTTGCAGCAGAGCATAATTATAGTGTTTTCCCATTGGACTTACTGATCTAGTGTCTTGAAATGTCTATTTCTCTTTTTGGAGTGCAGGAAACCACTGTAATAATGGAAAAGCTACATTTGCGGAATTTGAAAAATGTCTGTGGAGACGGCTAGAATTCCTCTTTCTTTAGTTTTTCTTTAACTTTTAGGCCTTCACATGCTTCAAAACAGTGTCTACTAATAATGCAACAAACCAATTTCCTCAAATTTTAGCTCTAAATGTAAAATGTGCTCATGAAGAGACAGAAAATTCTTCCATGTAGTCTTAAAAAACAAAACTGGTCTGCTTCAGTATGGTCACCAAGCGCAAGGTGGGGCTCTGCTTCTCGCAGTTCTGTGTTGGGATTGTAGATTAGTTTTGAATTAATTGTGTTTTAAACATCAGTCCTGTATAGACATACCCGGTGTTCGTTTGAGAATGGAGAGCAGGGGCAGCAGTGAATGCAAAGTGTAATAATATCCAAGGAATGGTGGGTAGCTTGCTCTTAAGAAGAGCCAGCTGTTTGATTTCGAAAGGCTGAAGAACATAGCTTTAAAACTTACTTCAGTCCTGACTTTGCTCTTCAGTATCTTGCTTACTTTTCTGAATCTGGGAAAATGTACTTTTGATAAATTACCCCTTTATGACCAGAGCGGGGCAAACGTGAATTGAGATGTCCTACATTACATCTTAAATGTAGTTAGATGCTTTCAATCATCCATTGGTAGTAACTTCAGCATCCATGCAGCTGCACCAGAGCATGCGGAATTGCTCCACATTTGGTCCCGGGGAGAGTGGCAATGAACTTCTTTTATCAGTATGCCGAGAGCATGGTACTTTGCAGTGGTTTATTGAGTCAGATATTATTACACAGGCGCTCTGAATATATAACTGCAAAAATGTATCCCTCATTAAGAAAACAAATCCAAGCAAGTCAAAAATCCCACTACTGTTTGCTCCTCTAAAGTGTCTTTCCAGGCATTTTTGAGTGCGATGCCAGGCTATTGGTGTTGAAGGGAACTTAAATGTTTAGGGAAGAATGCCCTCGGTAAATGGTGCAATATTCAAGCCAGGTGTTCGCAAATAATCCACAGTGCTTCAAACCAGTATGTGCTTGCTTGGTGAAGCTTAAGTCTGGTCATCCGCTTCTCTTCTGATGCAGCTGAAAGAAAGTCGGAAATCACCTGCTTGCGTGTGTGAAAACGAGACAAAAAGTGCAGTTGTCACATACTTCTAAGTTTAAAACGACACTGTTCCTTGTCCTGGCTAGGATGGTTTCTCTGTCCTTTGTAAAGACTTAGGCTGAATTAATGTCTTGAATAGACTGGTATCTCTGCTAGATTTAGTTCATGTGTGATCTTTCTAAGGACCCTTACACAGCTCTGTTGGGGGCCAGCTGTTTGATGTTTCCCTGAGAGACCAGCATGGGAAGCAAATAGCCTTAGGCTAAGAGTTGGAAGCAGTTACTAAACAAAGGGGATGAGGACGGTGGGCTGCCCATTGATATCTGAAAGCCATTGTGGTCCAGCAGCTACAGGCTCGCATCTCTTCTTTCCACTCCTGCTTCCTCCTTGGTTTCGTTCCTCTTCCTCAGTTTCCTCCTGAACTCAATTGTAGTCTCTGCCACGCAGGTTCTCTTGATCTCCCTGTTGCCACTGTTATCCTGTGCCGCTGTCTTGACTATTGTCTCTTTTCCCCGTGGACACACACTCTTTGCCTTCTCCTTACAAGATTTGCTTTCTCCCAAATAGTTCTTGTGGCTCCTTGTCTGACCAGTCCTTTCCTGACAATTTTCTTCTCCAGCTCCCCGCCTCCTTGCTGCAGAGCCTCCTTCTCCCCTCCCCGGGTCCCTGTACGACTCCACCAGCTGGGCAGTAGCATCATCTTTGAGGCCTGAGGCTGTGAGAAGTGCCAGGCACTGCCCAGCACGGGTAAGAAGTGGAGGGGGAGGAGGTTTAGCCTTGCCTTAAGGCCTTGTCTGTGCACAGAAATTACTACTTTTCATTGAACTTTTTAAAATAAAGCTGGATCGAGTTAAACTTTGCAATAGGCTCTGGGATGTCCTATGCCAGCCTAAACTGGGATTCTTCCAGTTTATTGTTTGTGCACAGATGTAAGACAGGAGTTACTGCTACAGCAAATTGTTTGAACAATAATTGAATTTTCCTGGTCCCCTTTCTGGAAGAGCATTAGGATTGCTCCCAATTAGCTGGTGTGTTTAGTGGGCTCCTGAGTGGCTGTGAGGTGATGGATCTCGGCGGGCTCTAGCAGCCCTACGCCTGAGCCGTGTCAAGTGTCTGTTCCGGCAGAGCTCCCGCGGCCGAAAATACAGCCCAGTGCCTCTGTCGCCAGGGAATGGCAGAGCGGGACGGCAAGCTGAGGTCTGCTGGCCTAGCCGGACTGGTACCAAATGGAAGGAATTGGCACGTCCCCCGCTACGTGATCTCTGCCTGAACCGGTCAGGGCCCCGAGCTACAGCAGTGCCTGTCTGCGCTGCATGTTGTATTTACATCTGAGCCCTTCACAAGGCCACAGCTCCTCCCTGCGTATTGTGGCAGCTTCTCCGGTCACCACAGGCCCTTCCTGATCCGCACACTGGTGAACACAGGGTGCGTGTCACGCTTTGGATGCCATTCCCTCCGCAGCGGCGCTGCCCGGAGCCCCGGCCTCCCCTCCCTGGGCCCCGCGGGGCCAGCGGCCGGCTGGGGACAGCCCGGGGTGACGCTGCCCCTCTGGCCCTGGAACTGTCACTGGCCGGCTGGAAGCTTTGCAGGATAAAGGCTTTTCATTGCTGTCTGTGTCTGCCAACTCCTATTGCAATTAAAGGGTAATCTTTTCTAAATGGTGCTAAATTAAGGCTAAATCCCTCCCTCATGCCACATAAGAGGATGAATCCCCGGTTTTCTAAAAACAGCTTATTGTTTGGGCTGCTGTCCAACTGACCCATACAACAATGGTCTGGATAACTTCTTGAGAGGACTCAAACTTTCTGGTCGGTCTGTGCAGATCCTACTCAAAAATCCCCTGTAGGGATATGGAGGAGTAGATTAGTTATTTCCCACTTCCTTGTGTTGCATTTGGTTTGAAACTTGGGAGCAGTTTTTGGGGAGGTGACTTTTCCTGTGGCCATTTGTGCTGGGTTCCTCAGCTCATCAGCCCCTGGCCCTGCCTTAGATCAAAGAGAACAGTCCTGGCACCGTGGCTTGGTTTGTTTTAATCAAGGCAACTGTGCATAAAACTGGAGCTTCAGTTATTGTTTGGCACAAGGCTACTGCCACAACATAAATCACTGCGGTGGGGGGGGCTAACTTTTGACCTCACTTTTGGGATTACTGATCTGGATTAAAAAACGTGATATGCAACCGTTTTCACACTCAGGGACAGGAGAGGGGTACCTTCTGATCACTTGTTAACAGGGGGCTTTTATGCCTCTTCTGAGGTGAACTACTGTGTCCATCGGGCAAGCTGCAATCAAAAGTTTATTTGCTCATAAATATGTGGATTTGCTTTGAAAAAAGTTCTGATTTAAGGAAATGCAGTTGAGTAGTAAAGGAGGGAGGGGGCAAGAACGGGAGCACAAATTGGTGCCCAACTCATCGACGAATGTGCTACTGTAAAAGATATCCAGAAGCTTGCCTTTATTCCATGTTCCTTCGGTGGGGAGGGAAAAAATCACTTGGGGAATTTCAGTGGGATGATTCCAGCAACAGGATCTGAAGTCCTTCAGTACTATATAAAATCTTCTATTTTCATATAAGTTGGTTTTTTTTCTTCTTGTTCACTGGTGACCAGGTATATAAACCTCTGCGACGTTCCTACAAAGATCAGAGCTGGGTTTGGCTCTCGGTGTGTGTGCAGGACGAGCTGACTCCTGAAATGTGGTCTCACCAAAGTCTCAGGGTCGGTGGTTCTTGCTGGGATGTTGGCAGATGGGTTCAAATGCATAAGCTCCTCAGGCAGGTGACCTTAGGAAGCCGAACCGTTCTGTTTGGGTTGTAATTAACGGCAACGAAACCTGCGTTTTGTTCCTGCTAAATGTGAGCTCAGAACTTGAGTCAAGATGCGTTTACTTGTTTGAAGGTGAGTTTTTAATTACCAGTTACCATCTGTAGCGGTTATTCAGAAAGCGGGCTGCACACATGTGAAGGGCCTCTGGCTGGAGAGGTGGTGGAAATCTGAACAGATATCCCTGGGCTTGGAAAACAACATCAGGAAGGCTGAATTGCTGGCTGAACAGCTGTGCTCATGAAAAATAGCCTTTGAATTAGTCCTTGCAGCAGGTAAAAAATGAAGCTCCCTCACATGTCCAAAATGCTAAATGAAGTTTCCTGTATGCGTTTGGGGTTTTTTTCCAGTTGACACTGACATTTGTTTCTTTTTAGTGGGTATGGAAGTCAGTGAGAGCACTGCTGAGGAATGTCAGCATTCCTCCCTGCTGCTCCGCTTTGCTGCAGTCTCCTGCCCTACTGAAATCAGGGCTGTGATGGACTTGTGAGCACAAGAAATAAAATTAGATCCATTCAGAGGAAGAAAAATAGTTCCTTTTTCTTTTTAAGCAATACTTTGCTACCACTTCATTAGTACTGCTTAAAAAGAAAGTGTCTGAACTTAGCCTATCCATCTTTCTATTGGGTTTTTGTGTATACAGTTCTGTCTTGTGTTGTTTAACGAGCAATTTGGGATCTGCTACTTGTGGTCGGGATTTTACATTTATCATCATGGTTGCATTTACCGTCTGCCATGCAAACCACGGAGTCGTTGCACCTTTCACACAGTGGATGTACAATCGTGCTGCATCTGCCTAAGTAGCACTTCCTACCTAAGTTTACAGTTGGAAACAATTACCCACGGAGCATGGCAGCAAGAATGAGATTCTTATCTCCTGAAATGATGAAGCACGTGTAATTATTTTTAAATTTGTCTGGAGGGGGGAGAAAATCTGTTCACTAGATGTATGTACAAAGTCTTAAGTCATCTTAGTTGGAAATTAACTCTTTAATGAAATACAACGTATAGACTTAGCTTTAAACAGATGTATTCCGCCAGCTATGTTAGGAGCTCTAACTGTTATCTGCTTTCAAAGGCTCCAAAATTTACGGACTTAATTTAGTGCCTTTTATTTCTGAATGTCTGGAGCTTTGGAATAAAGTCCCGATGTAGATTATTCATGTTTCTTGTCTTTGATAATCTCGATGCACGCCTTTCCTTTGCAATGCTTTTTGCAGTTTCTCCCTGTGTGTAAATCCATCGTGCTGTTTGAACATCTTTATTGCGCTTCATTGGATCCTCCATAGCACTGGTGTTAATTCACATTTCAGCCCTTGGCTCTGGACTCCCAAGACAGAGGTTCTCAAGACACTTTACTGGAACTTCTTGTAAAGATCCGTATTTTTGTTGATTTCTAACTGTAGTTAAACTGTTCTTTGCGTGTATTAAATGTCTGCTGTGCAATTCACTGAAGAGTTTGGTAGTTCTATCTTTGCTGCATTGAATCCTGCAAGTTTTGATGCTTCTTTTAACTTCAAAGGTGTTGGGTTGTTTTTTTTTTAATGGTTTCCTTTTCTGTTGTGGTGCTTTATAGTTCAGCCAATAATTAAAAAATCTACACAAGTTCTCTTGTCTTCATAGTCTTTTAATTAACAAAGAAACCCCTTTAGCATTACCAAAAATAATCAGGCTCTTGTCATGTTATCATTCAGTCATTTCTTTTAAATAGTTCTGGTCTCTTTGCAGTACCCTGTGATTGTGTACAGCTAATTTGCAGTCTGCAGACGGCTTTTTCCTGCCTCTTACCTGTTGCTCGCTTGCTGCTCCATTGCTGGCAGGGACAGGTCACTGACTACTGGGGTGGTGTTGGGGGTGGTGTTGGTTTTTCTGAACTTTTTAAAAATTATATTTCCTCTGAAATTATTTGGAAGTCAGGAATAGACCCTGTTCACAGGCAATCTTTGGGATTCTCAGATTACATCCGATTTGGAGAATTCTGGGTGTATCCTGACTTCGGAGACTGGGCCTTGGTGTGGCAAGGCAGCTGGATGAGGAGTCTCCTGGTGCACGGAGCAGCTCTGTCCTTCACTTCCTCGGACAGCCTCCATCTGCCCTGGTGGAATTGAGAACCTTTTGTATGAAAATAAAATCTGTGTTTGAAACTGCTCTTCTTGAAAATGCTAAATACGTGACAGGCTTTCACTTTTCTGTAGTTGCTCTCAGGTAGAAGCTCAGCTCATACCTCACTTGTTACAGTAGTTTACCATTCAGTCCTCTTGCCGTTCTTCCGCAATCTGCTTGAACCTGGCTGTAATTCTGGGCATCCACGAATGTGGCTGTGAACATGTAAATCTTTGTCTGTCCTTAAATTACATTCTGCGAATTAGCTCCTTAGCCACTGCAATGAAAGGGCCGCTTTTGACATCTTTTGGTGGCAGTAGCTAAATGAACTAATTCTGCCATGCAACTCCTGCAGACGTATTCTGACTTGTATTTGGCTGAGAAACTGGCCAGTTTTGAGGAAAGGGATCTGTGGGTTTTTTTCATCAGTTTTAATTATGATGTTTAGTGCAATTTGAGCCAAGATCATTATTTCCAGCAGAAGTGCCAGACGTCACTTCTGTTACTTGCTGTTTGTATTTATGGAACTCAGCTTCAGGGAGACATGCCCTCCTTTGTAAATAGGGGGAAGAGCAGCTCCCAAAAGTGGCTGCCAGGAGTACCCGTGGTTCTCATGATCTTCGTGCTGGCGTGTGCTGTTTAATTCCTCCCAAAATCAAGACTGTGTGGCCTCTGTCACGGAATTTCTATGAATCTGTTGATTTTAATTTACCTTCTACTTGTTTCCATGCCAACTTGTCTGTCACCTTTTTTTCTGCTCGCTTAGTAAGTACCCAGGACCGCAGAACTGATGTTGAAGGGCTTTGTGCTTCTGAGGCTTGCCAGCTGATTGCTGTTGCACAAGATGATTCACAGAACCCCAGAATGTCAGGGTTGGAAGGGACCTCAAAAGCTCACCCAGTGCAATCCCCCGGAGCAGGAACACCCAGATGAGGTCACACAGAAGGTGTCCAGGCGGGTTTGAATGGCTGCACAGAAGGAGACTCCACAACCTCCCTGGGCAGCCTGGGCCAGGCTCTGGCACCCTCACCATGAACAAGTTTCTTCTCATCTTTCAGTGGAACCTCCTGTGTTGCTGTAGCTATATTGCATAAATAGAAATCCAATACCTACTAATAAAGTTTTTACTATTTTGTGCCCCCCGCGCCTGTCTGCATGGGGTTTTTTTGGTGTGTTCTGCATTCTAGCTTCCAGTTTCCTTGGCTGTTCACCTGTATTCCTTCCTGTTCAGGCAGGATACATAAAATAACATACGCTTTAGTGTCTCGATGCGGTCCGTTTGGCTCAGCGCCGCTCTGCGGTGCTGCTTTGGGCTGCATTTGGCTGCTGATGTCACCGTGGCCGGTGGGGACTGTCCCCGGCGCCCTGTGTGCGGAGCACAAGCTGCACGGTGTGTGTAGCGGGTGAGTTCTCGGTGCTTGGGCTTTGCTTTTGCAGCAGCTCCGCGCTAGTGAAGACTCTCTTGTGTTCACAATTGCGGTGTCTGTGTCAGACTAAAGCCTTGTGAGGAGAGCTCTGCACTTGAGGAGTAATAGATAAATCGAAAATTCGTAACACTCTTGTGTTTAAATATAGATCTAATTGAAGAAAAATGAATTGGCCAAAGGGGCTGCAAGATTCTACATGGTTTCAGTCATTTGGAGAGTTCTAATTTGAGGAATGCTGAATGTTTTAAACGCAAGGGCCTTGCGTAGCGGGAAACCTGGTAAGCACTAAAGCATCGATGCTTTTAGTGGGGATCTGTAATTCGTAGCAGCAGGGCCTCTGCATTCACAGCCTGCACGTGGTAATTTCTTGTAATAGTAAACAACACATGATGCTTATTAAAATCATGAAGAGCTGAAGAATGAAGACTTTGTTTTGATGATTTTTTATTTATTTTGTTTTTTAGCATCTGTATTGAGTGAGGCTTCCTGGGTGTGTTGAAGTTGTTTTACTAAAACCAGCAGTGGTACCAAAAAATGGCAAGAAATCACTACCAGAATGGCACATTTGCAAATCTGGAGTAGATTTCAAATGTGCTGACTGCTTGTTTCTCTCTGTGATACGAACAGAATCTAACTGTGTAGCATGTAAGAATATTAGGTGTCTCTTCTAATATGGTCTATTTTCTGTACTTGTTTTTCTCAGTCTGAATCTTTACCACCTTATACTTACATTCCTGTAAATGAAAGCAGAACTTAAGCGTGTGGTGTAAACTTGAGGGCAGGTAGTGGGAACAAGAAACACATTGTTCTAAAGTTGCTTTTTTGAGCCAGCAATCATGGCTGGAAATGGCATGAATGGTATTTGTCAATAGTTAACTACAAAGGTCCTTAAATTGCTCTGTGAGCTTTGGAGTTACTCAGTAGGTAGAAGAAAAGTGCCTTTCTGTCATACCATGGCACAACTGGTTAATGTGTGGCTCCGACACCCGTTAGGAATTCATGAAGACTCTGTGCTTTAAAATAAGACCTCAGGTTTTGTTTGGGAATGTCGAGGTGGTTAATGGTATGGATGCCTTGTGTTCTGGCATCACGTGGACTTTTGTGGCTCCTTTTGATGCTGTTACATGTCACGGTGCTGAAGCCTTGATGTCAAGGAAATAAAAGAATGACTTGTGTTAAGGTTAATTTCACAAATGGATTAAAGTGTCTTGGTGTTCCTAAACAGTTCTTTAAAATTCTACAGAATTGCAGTTGTCATAATTGAAGAACTCGGCGTTAATGCGCAAAGCCCAGCGCTGCAAGGTTGGCTTGTTTGTGTTTGCTTGTGCAATAGCAGGAATGGAGCCGCCTCTTTTTATTTGGTGCCAAATGTGGACATCTTTATAATTCAAGTGGAATTCGTGATAACCTCTGAAGTCTGTACACAAGGTACTGGCTATCTGATACCCATTTTCCTACTACCTGAGGAATGGTAATCTGGAAATACAGTGACCATGTATCTACGAAACTGAGGAAAATGAATGTGAAACTGATATAATGAATTTATTATTTTTTTTTAATTTATAGTATGGAATAAGAATTTACTTTCTAGTCATTCCAAGGAGTGGCCAGGGGGCACAAAAAGCAAGCAGGAATCTTTCTGATTATAGTAATTGCAAACATTCTCTAATTATTAAAACAATATGGCACTTGAAGGAATGTACAGAAGAGGTGCCAAAGCACCCTGTAGTTCCGTCAAGTCTGGGCTTTGGAGACTGTGGGTATGCTCATAAAGTGGAAAACAAAAATGAACTTGAATCATGAGAAGTGTGAGAAAGTTTGAAGAGAAAGCGGAGGCACTTGCTTTGCTGCTGACACGGTGTCGTGAGAATTTGGTGACTTAGGACCCTCAGATGGCGACAGAGCAGCCCCACGTCCCAGGAGAACTGGGCCTGGCCACAGTCTCTGTGGTGCTGCGGGTGCTGCTCAGAGTGGCCTTGAGCGGAGCGGTGGGATCCGTAATCGTTTTGGCACGTATGTGGTTGTGCTCAGGTCTGTCTTTTGCGCTACCCATTTTAGCAAAACCTCTTGCTCTTTCCATCTGCCAGCTAGAACAGTGTCTATTATTCCTTTATTTCGACAGGCATTCTGCTCTGAAATAAGCAGCAACTGCTGTAACCCTGATGGGCCTATGTAAAAATAGCTCCCAGCACTTTTGGGAGTGGCGTGATGGGGCTGCATCCTCCTGGCTGCGTCAGGGTGCGCTGGGGACCCCCGGGTGCGCCGGGGACCCGCAGGGATGGGGTTCCTGCAAAGGAAGCCTTCGCTTCCTCTTTGCCAGTGCTAAGTAATGCACTAGTGCTTCATTTTCTCCCTTATTTTGCAGTTCTGGCTTCCCTAATCCTTCTCTTTTCTCCAGAAAGCGTCTCGTGGAGTTGTGTAGATTGAAAAGCACAGTGGTGAGCACCCCGGCCGCGCTCCCTCCGGCTGGGTGGAGCGTTGGTTCCGCTGCGTGTCTCGGGTTAAATGGTGCACACCAGTGACTTGGCCGCGTGTGCTATTGCCGTTGGGAGTTGCTGTCTCCCGTCTGGTTGTAGAAATTGTCTTACCAGAAGGCTGGGGGTTTTTCCCACCATCCCTTCTCGCTTTTTAACTCAAAGCTTAAAATAAAGGTCCGAATGTGTTTATGTCTAATGTTTATTTTTGTAAACAAAATACAGCCATAAGGGGCAGGGGTGAGTGGATATGCTGTAGTTCAGTGTGAAGCCTGGACGTAGGCTACAAACAAGAAGTGTAAAATGGAATCAAGAGACTCATCTGGAGTTTGTTGTGAATACTGTACAAGCTAGACACAAAAGATTATGCAACTGTAGTTGGATTAAATACTCTGGGCCTTTGCTCCCATTCTAAGTGGAAAATACATTTGCTATTCAGGTGTAAGGAGTTTTTAATGGAAAAGCTATTAAGATAACAAGAAAAAGTCTGCTTTTGTAGTGCAGAACTTGCTACTAATGCTATATTTGACAATACACCTTGTGCAGTCTTGTGTGTGTGTCAGAATGATTGAAGACCAGTAAGGCCAAAGAGCCTGACTAGTAGGTTTGGTTTTTGTAAAGCTCTCTGTGTACAAGGGAAGTGAGCAGCTGAGTTCACCTGACCACAGGTAACTTTAACATATGCAGTAAGCGATTCCACAGTTATAATTCAGTTTCCTTTACCATTTCAGTGATTAAAAGTGTGCTTAGATATTTTAAAGAATTAGTCTGAGTTGTTTGTTTTGTTTTTTTTTTTTTTAATTTTGTTTTTCCATAAAGTGCCTTGTGTCTTGGTCCATTCCAGTACTAGCGACTCACAGGTACTTGTGTGTGCTGGACTGCATTTACACAACAGTATTTCTGACTCCCTGTGGAGCAGGGTTTGTTCACAACAGCCTCTACTATTGCCACACCAGAGGAAGCACTGTCCTGGTCAACAAGCAGCAGGGTAATGGGCTTTATATTAGATACGTTTTGCAGGACGTGACTTCCTTCCTCCGGCTGTTCCGGAGCGGCTGTGCCCACCGCCCAGGGAGCGTTGTTCCCAGTCAGGATTCCTCATGCAATGCAATAGACGCCAGTGCCCATTGACTGTTGTATTTAAAAAACAACAACAACAAAGTAGAGAGTTACAGAAGTATTACTGCAGAATTTCGTGCTGTTAACCATATAGATCGAAGATCATTTGTTGGGGACTGAAACCTTCCACAGTGTGCTAAGTCTCAGTACTGAGGAGAATGGAACGAGACTTGCAATGCTCTACTCGGCGCGTGGGTGGTCCTTGGGTTACCAATAATTAAAGAGTGAGTGGGAGCTGTGTCTTGTCTTCTCATCCCTAAATACTCAAACTCGCTCCCAGTTAAAACAAGAGTCTCCTTAGTCCTGTATTTGCAAATGCTGGGCTGGGGCAGAGGAGGTGAGAGAGAGGTTAAGTCTAATTTCCTTGGACTGGATGCCGAGCCAGGGAGCGGTTCCCTCAGCGCCAACTTAAATTCATGGTCAGCCTTTTAGACCTCTGTAATTAAAATTCGGTTGCATAAGTGAGTTGTGTTCATATTTAATAAGTAATCTTTCTCACGTGAGAATGAGGCGTTATATTTTTTATTTTTACGCTAACTTTATAGAAAAGTAGTTCATAATATTGCAGCAACGTCTCTCAATTGTTCAGTTAACCCGTAATGCTGAAGGATATTCAGCAGGCTTTTATGGGAGTAGATGAAGAGCCTGATGCCCTGAAATTCTGCAATGTCACTTTATTTCCTCACAGTTACAGTCTATTACTTAACAGACATCTACTGATAAGCAAGCTGTGCTTCAGGGTTGTGCTGCTGTGATGTTCTGGAAGGACTAATCCTGCTCCGTATTCTTGACTCTGCCAACTCAAAGCACAACATTTTATAAAAAGGTGATCTAGAATTTTGCGTATTAATTGGGCTTTCACCAAAGAAAGCACAAACCATCATTTTAACAAAATCGAAGATAGATCGAGGGCTGGATTCTTTCCTGCAGTGTGCACAAATCTGCACCGTTGTACGAGGAAAGGCTGAGGGAGCTGGGGCTCTGGAGCTTGGNGGCTGCCCAGGGAGGTTGTGGAGTCTCCTTCTGTGCAGCCATTCAAACCCGCCTGGACACCTTCTGTGTGACCTCAGCTGGGTGTTCCTGCTCCGGGGGATTGCACTGGGTGAGCTTTCGAGGTCCCTTCCAACCCTGACATTCTGATATTCTGTATCACCTCTCGGAAGATGAGTTTGGTGACCGGGTTTGGATTGGGCTGGCATGATGTGTTGTTTTGAAAAACCTTACAACTTCCCTGTAGCTGCTGGATCAACTGTGAGCTGGTGTGTGTGAATCTGCTTCAGCTGCTTAGCTAAGGCTTGTGTTTGGCCCCTGGCGATATTTGAGCGTGGGAGAAAGAGTCTGCTCCCGAATTTGTGGAAACGTTAGAGCTTTCGCAATGCTGAGGAACAGATGAGGAGCTGAGGTCGGTGTGGTTGTAGTGACACCCACGCGTGGTTGGCCACAGTCTGAGCGTGGGCTGGGGCTCTGAAGGAAACCGGTGGTGGTGCTGGGTTGGAGATCGGCGGCTGCACAGGGGAGCTCGGCCACACCAGCTCCTGGCAAGGCCACCCACGTTCTCACTGCGTGTGCCCCGCACTGCAGTCAAACTGTTTGCAGATGTTCAACTAGACACAAAAAAAGATCTTTTGGGGTGGGGTGGGAGGGTGTGCAATTATACTGTTTCCATTTTGGTCAATGGTGATGGACATCATGCATCTTCTTGCTTTATCAGCTAAGTACAATTCCTCCTAACTTTAAATACAGTCACATCTGTGTTTAGAGGACCAAGATCTCATTTGATTTTTCTTTTGTTTCCTTGCAGAAGTTTTTAGTTGTAACAAAAGTTCAGCTGATTCTGTGGTAGTAGCATTGTGGTACAACACTTACGGCTAAACGTAAAAGAGCAAAAAGGCACATGCATGAGAGGGGAAATGCTGGTGCTAGTGTTATTGAACATTAGTTAATACTTGTCTCACTCTCAAGTTATGTTCTTAGGTTGAAGATGAAGATGAGAAGGAATGCAATAGTGTTAGCAGAGGTGTCTCCATGATGCATTTGCCCAGTTTCCAGTGATGTGTTGATCGGGCACTTGCTGAACAGTCTTTGTGTTTAACAGCACTTGATCAAAGTTTTCTCTTCTGTGGATTTTTATAACAAAGATTGTGTGAGGCATGTACTTAAGGTAACCCTACATTGTCCTTACGAAGTGTGTAATTTCAGTATGATCTCGTTTAGTTTTAAGAAAAGAGCTATCATTTTAAGAATAATTTTTTTTCTAACATTTCTAGTGTCTGTTACACCCTTTAAGGTTCATCACATATCTTCTCAGGTCTATTAATGGACCGCAGTGATTTATGCTTTGTGGTCAGCTGGCAGAGGTCTGGTGTAATATTTATAGATCACTAATCTTGGTTTTCAGTTTTTCAAGCTTATTTCATTGCAGTTAATACCTACATCAGATTTCTGCGCTGTCCCTTTTTATGCTAGTCCTGACAGTCGCTCAGCTCGAGCACCTGCAGAAGAGCCACAGTCTGTTGTTGATAATCTATTTACAGTCACTTCTCGATTCATACGCAGGGCAAGATGAAGACCCAGTGGTCTGCTTAACAGGATTGAACTGATGTTGTGAACCAGCCTGGACAAATAAAGCATTGCATCAAATTTAGCCAAAGGGTTTAAAAGTCAGCAATTGATGACCAAAATTTCCACAATGCGATTTTGGAAAGAGTGAGTTTTAGCCATGCTTTGATACCCAGTGGGCAGTGAAGGGCATGCTTTGCACTCAGGAGTAGAAGTCTATAGTTTCTGTTGCGCTCAAACTACTAAAAAGTGCTGATGTTCAGCAGCATTAACTCCTTGTCCTGCACATCTCCATCTCTGGTAGCATCTTGCTCCTCTTTGAGGCCTGGTCTTGAGCTGGGCAGATGTCTGCTGCAGCAGCCAAGACCATGAGTTCACTGATCTCTTACGATGCAGAGGAGACAAAGATGCCTCAGGATAGCTTTTTAAAGTTGGTTTTCTTTCTTCCTTCATCTATCAGGCTTGCAATTATCCTGACAGGAGGACTTTTTAATGTTGACTTCTGTATTGCTCCCCTTCATCTTCATGCCCCCACATGCTCTTCTTTTTTTTTTTTATAAGCAAGCATAAATGGATGCACACCAAACCCACCATGTCTCTTCAATTTAAGCTCAGCAAAATGCATTTGAGGCCTTCTAATTTTCCTTCCCTGCCATGGTTACAGCAGTTTTTCTTAAAAACAAACAAACAAACGAGAGCCTTGGATGAATGCCCGTTCCAGCCACTGGAACCAACTGGAGCAGCTGCTGTTTAGCAGCCACTTACTCCCAGACAGACTTTGAAGCTCGCTGGTGGCTTTCCCAGCAAGAGGACTAATGGTGGGGGCATCAGCAGGTCCTGGTGTGGCCATGGGGACCTCATGCTGCTAATTGTCCCCAGGGCAGGACACCGGGGGGCTGAGGAAATGCTCCTGTCACTAAACGTGGTATTGATGTCAGTTCTCCCGTGTGCCTGTGAGTGACAGAGAACACTGTTTGGGGAGATGCGAATGCTGATTTATAGCACCAGCTGCGTCATGAAACCCACTTGTGTTGGCATCTTCAGGAGCAGCGTGTTGCCGTGAGGGAGGAGGGAACAGTAATGAATGAAATGCTTTGTGACTGATGTCCTTTGGCTTTTAACTCTAAACTCTCCGGTCCCTCTGCCTGACAGCGTGCACGGTGAGGAGTCCTGGCAGGGCTGGCTTTGCTCACTGACAGCACAGGGAGAGTACGTGGACCCTGAGCACCGCTCTGTGCCCGGCAGGATGTGTGGTGTTCTCTGCTAATCAATTAAAAAAAGCCTTGAATCTCTTTGAGATGTTGTGAAGATCAACTGAAGGAAAATGCTTTTTTTTAAAAAAAAAAAACAACACACACACACACCAAAACACAACTTTTTTGGGGTCGTTTGACTGTTATACTTATTTTTAAAAAATAAAGAGGATATCTTGATTAGCTGCCCTTTTATTTTTTATTTTTAAAAGTCGGGGGTTTGGGTTCTATCTAATTTTTGATGGATAAGCCCCATTTTCACTGGAAGAGCAGCTAACAATAGCCTCCTAAAAAGGGCCATTTCTGCAAATCTTGCTTGATTTTGATTTTTTGGTTTTTAGCAGCTGAAATGCATCTACTGGAATGGTCCCAAACTGCAAGCAAGCATCTCTGTTGTATATTTGCTGTAGTGACGGTATGTAGAGGATACCGCTCCCCTGGTGTGCACACACACACGGACATTGCTGTGCTTTCAGACATATTGGGGAAAGGCAAGGGTTTCTTTTCAGACAAGCTCTCTTATATTCCCTTTCTCTGATATGTGCCTGCATGTCTGTTCAATGAGTCTGAAACAAATTCCTCTTGGAGGAACACATTGTGCATGTTCCAGTCTGCCTGTGGTGGTGCACCACCCATGGCAATGTTACGGTGATAACAGCACCAGCTCTTAAACATCTCTGGGTGAGCGAAAGCAAGGGTTAATGCCTCGTGTTGGTTCATCTGCTGAGTACAATTAGCTTCATATAGCAGTGTTTCACTGCGGAGAAAAGGGCAGCGTGGCATTTATTAAAGACTGCCCCTTGCCACTTGACATTTCGGCGCCGCATGCGGTCGGACACGCAACCTGAAAAATGGGGAGAAATGCGCTTCTTGGCTGGGTTGTCCCTGCCAGGGGCCACGCACCGACGGGGCAGGTTTCACTTGGGCAGAAATGAGCACAAGGGACACTCATGCCTTATATTCCTACAAGATTCCTTTGTGAAAAGATTAAAGGAGAAGAATATGCACACTCGGGCGTGTGGCTGCAGGCAGGCAGTGATGCCCCATCTCTCACTTCCAGCTGACAGGCTTTAATTAGAACCTGCTGTGACGAGGCCGCCTGGCTCCAGGGCATTTGTGGCTGGGCAGGAGCTGCATAGTTTGCTGCCAGCATACTTTATGGTGTTGGATTGATCCTATTTTCATTATGTTTTTCAAACCCCTCTTATAGTTTTGAAGCTTACCTTTTAATCTCAGAAAATTGGTTATTGAAGTAACTGAGGAATTAGGGAGGCTGGTGAATAGGAGAAGCGCATCGGTTTTCATGGGCATCATGGTGCTGTTTGCAGGACAGAGGATTCAATTGGAATGAAAAAAAAAAAATGCTCTCTTTTATAATCGCTTTCCATTCTGTCATCTGATTCTGGATGTAATAACGCAAATGTGCTCCTTCTGCAGCTTATGCTTCTGAAGAGATGGCCCTTGGCCAGTGCTCTGATCCTGTGGAAATACGTGAGAAATACTAGTCGTGACTCGGTGCAAATCAGGAACGAGCACAAGCTTCTCACACTCATTATGAAGTCCACACGTAAACGCTCATCTTGGTAAATGAGTTTATAATAAAGTTAAATGAAGAAAACTTACTAATGGAAGCATTGCCTTTGAAAACTGCTGCAAAGCATAGAGGTGCTGGGCGTTATCACCAATGAAGTTTTCCTTCCCCCTGTGTTGGCTGTAGAAATGTCTTCTTGTGATACATACATACATTTTTGGACTCGTGCTTGGTTTGGTTTCACATGCTTCTTTGTTTAATGGAAGAGTGCAATAGTTGAAGTATAAAACCAATACTTGTTCATTGTGTTCCTACCCTCTTTTTTTTGTAGATTTACTACTATCCTGTACTTCACAGGGCATTGGGACTGTTGTTTCCCAATTTAGGTCAGTAAACTGAAGGAGACAGTGATGAAGCGGCAGTCTGAACAGCCATATGAGACATTTACTGAAGAGCTGGGAATACTTACCACTCTATTTAGTGCAGCATTATACCTAATACAGCCCCTTACAGTCTGTGTGGGTACGTGTGTCACGGGTGGAACAGCACAATGCGATGAATTGGTGACCGATTTTTTTGATCTTGTTTTTCATAGCAGCACAGAGCTACGTGCTGGCAGTTAGCAGATCATGGGGAAGCTGCTATGAATTATGCACGATAGCCTGACCCATTTGCAGGCCAGTCTGTGATGCAGGGCAGCCCATGTGCAGTCTGCGCCATTGCCATCGGGGCTGGTGGCTGCTCCTCAGGCTGGTCCTGCACGGTTTGCATTGCCAGCCGGCCTTTGGTGTCCCCACCAGGGAATGGGGGGGAAAGGTCTTAATTCTCAGATTTCATAGTCCCTACTGGTCTGACGGGACAGATCCAGCAGGACACGTGCTGAATCTAGGGGTAGTTTAAAATAGCTGATGCTTATTTTTCTCTTTGCACTTGAGCAAAAGTGTTGCTCTCTCCTGTGATGCTAGTAGGGCCGTTTTTTGGGGATGACATGTTAAGTAGATGTTTTAAGCAACAGAGAGCAACCTTTTCTCTTCCTTAGCATGTTTTACCTGTATACCGTGTAGAGGACAGGAGCTGCCTCAAATTTTAACTTGACAATGGGGTAATGGGATGGGACAGCCCAAGAAATTTCACCTTCGGTCAAGTGCATCCAGAAATAATTGCTGCTTCATACTTGGTGCGTGGTCTTTATGAAAGAAAGGGATTATTTTGGCATGGGCAGGTGTCCACATAATAAAAACTTGGAAATTAAGAAAGCACTTTTAATGTCTGAGGCTAGTGGGGAATCAATTCCAAAGGAACACAGCTACAAGTGTCCGAAGGAATTTCTACTTTCTTTCTTTAGAAAAAAAAAATCTCAAAATTGCACTTTTCTAGTTCTGAATTATCTATCTACTACCCTTTTTCACAAAAAAGACACAGTAAAAGCATGACTGGTTTATTTTGCAGTGCAATCTTCACACTTTTTTTTGGCTATAATTTTGGCATTGTGAGTTTGGGTTTGGTTTGTGGGGTTTTTCTTGTTGTGGTGGTGGTGTTTCATTTTTGGTTTGGTTTTTTTGTTTGGTTGGTTGGTTTGGTGGTGTGTTTTTGGGTTTTTTCTGGTCCAAGCAGTTGTCAGCTTGAACTTCTGTATGGGGAATGAATGTTTTATGAACAGACTGTGCCTTCAGTGCTGCGGCCTGCTCTCGCTTGGCTCATAGCGTCTGAGTTGCCTGTGCTCATTGAGGTGGTCCCGATTCTAACACTTTGCTCGCCAGTGAGTCTGAGCTTTATGGCTGAATGAGGGTAAGAATTGAAATGTAAGAATAATTTCCAGAGTGACTTGCTGGTGAGGCTGCTGGCCTTGCCAAGGAGGGAAGGGCGGGAGAGCAGCTGTCCCGCAGGCCTGAGCCGGGGGCCCTTGCTCTTCAGGCAGGATCCTGCGCGCATTTCTCAATCTCCTGACTCAAGCTGTCATTTTAACACCTTTTCACATGAATTCAGTTTCCTCCCAAACTGATTCTTAGCTACTTCAGCAATTTCCACACCTGAAGCCAAACTCTCAGCTTCAGTAATCCCTCTGGAGCCTCTGGACACGCTGGTTCCCGCCTGGAAGAGGATCCTACATACCGAATCACAAAAGCAATGGAAATGCAGCGCTCGTGCCTGTAAACAAAAGAAGTCAAGTGCTGTTGATTAAGTGCAGTGCCTACTGCATTGCTCAGAGCCATTTCCACTGCCTCCATTTAGCCTGTGCTTTATCCCTCAGATTTATTTACTTTTTGTGAGTCATATCAAAGGAGTGTTTGTCGAGGGAGGAGAGGAGGCTACAGCCCCTTCCCACCTGTGCCCAGTGTGGCCAGCATCTGGCCACTAGCTCTTGTAACAATACGTAAAGCTGCTGCTTAGCTATTGATTTAGGCACAATAGCATTTAGCCCTCTGGACTGTGCAAGTTAATACAGTTTAAGTGCCTAGCTACCAAAGCTGACAGGCTAAATTAGACTTTTTATCGTCGAATCTTTTCATCCCGGCAGCAGCGCACTGAAGCAATATATTCTAAACATAGGCTTCAGTGTGTTTTTTATCGTTTAAACAAATAAATAAATAATGCCTCTAAATCGTCTGTGGAATGTCCCTCTAATCTGTGAGGGAGAACAGTGTGGTCTTATAAGGCATTTGCGTTTCTTCCTGCTGAACCTGAAACCTTGTTAAATCTCATGTGAGTCTGATGGGCGCTCTGGCTCAGCCGGAACGGGAGGCCGAGAGTGCTGGAGCTGAGCCGTGGTGCTGCCAGCCTTGTATTGTGCTATTAAAACCTCGTGCTTGTGTTTTGGGAGGTTTAATTTTCTTTTTTTCCTCTCGAATTTTAGTCTGTTAAAAGCTTCAACTCCTGTAGGGAATTCTCTTCTACTGATAGAACGGCACAAAATGCCTGTTCTGTTTGGGCTGCGACGTCCTCGATGCTGCTGAGGGTTTAACAGTAGTGAGGTCTGTGAGGTGAAGCAAGACGCTGGGTAAATGGTGCTGGAGCGATTTAGGAGAAATACGAAGAAGCCCAGCAGCCTCGCTGGTGTTACCGCTTTGGTCTCAGCGGGGCGGCTGAGCTGGGGGTTGCTGGAAGGAGGGGCGAGCGTCCTGTGCACATCCATCTGTGCTCTCCGTCCTGCCCGTGCTGCCCTCAGCCCCGCTCGGCAGCCGAAGGAGCTGGAGCCGAGAGGGACTGAGTCAGCGGGACGCAGGATTAGGTCATGCTCAGAGGATTAGGACGTTTATGGGAGCACATGAAAACGCTTGTGTCACTGCGGCTTTAGGCTTCTTGTGCAAATCTAGAGCGTTCATTTGAGGGCTTTGCTGAGAAGCGGTTAGTCACAGCGCTGGTCTAATAACTGAAGAATGCACGAATGGCCACTTAACAAGAAAATGTAAAATGGAAGCATATGAATGCAATGCACAAGAGGAATATAATACCTCCTATTATTAAATTCCTTGCTCCCTGTAAAGAGGCATCAGTCTTTTCAGATCAGTGTTTTTGCACTTTGCTGTTGCTATTTTAGATCATTATGGTCCTAATGAATTTGTTATGAAAAATGCGCAATGCTTGCTGAAGCCACAGAAAACATCTTTAATTTTGGAATCTGCTAAGCAGAAAGAACTAGGAGCTGAACTGGTGCTAAAATTTTGTGATTAAACTTGGACTGACAATGCAGAAACACGAACAAAAACTTGTGTGGCTTTTAGTGCTAATTAATCTTCTGATGCATATTAACATATCCTGATTACTTTAATATTGATGAGGCATATTGATAATTAAAATGAAGTTGCTAGGAGAAAAATATGGGAACGTAGGATTTTCATGTAGGGGGAGGAGAAACCTGGCACTGTACCATTTGCAAACTGCTTCAAAGGCACTTGGAGCTGGTCTGTTCCCTGGCCAGCTCTCCTGCTGGGGAATGCTTTTCAGAATCGAGAGGCATATTTAAACTCGAATTGCTGGTGGCTTTACACACAGCTCTTCAGAAAAGCTGCAGTCTGTACTGCTCTATGCAGATTTAGCTCCCTCAAACCACAAAATGGGGGGAAGAGGTGGGGGGGAAAGTCTGGAGAGGGACGGATTGAGCGGGAGACCCCTCATGCAGATGGTGGTCTTCAGTGGCCCTTGTCACCATGGGCCTGTTTGTAGGACGGGTGGCTTGGTTAAAGCATTTCTCCTCCTCACACCCCTTCTTGTGCCTTTTTTTCTTTTTCTTTTGTTTTTTGCATGACACTGGCGTATGGAATTTTAAGGGCAGGGTTGCTGTTGAGTGTTGGAAGGGGTCAGGGAGTACAAATACATTCCCGTATTGATTCGGATCTGTCATCTCTTTGGTCCGGCGTGCTTCTGACAAGGACCGACATCTGAAAAAGGCATCTGGCGGGTGCAGAGCGATGCCACCAGCACAAGGTAGCAATCCCTGATGACTAGAGACAATCTTAAGCTCCAATGCCTGGACTTCAGCTTTTCCAAATTGTCTTGACCTTTGCTCCTACACTCAGATCTCGTTACTGTGTTTTATGAGCAAAAATGGCAAATGTCTTGCTGGTATTTTCATACCAGTGATGCGATTCTATGTCCTGTAGCAATGTACTATGGTTTATTCTTTACGTTTGTATTGAAATACTTATCGTTGCCTTTTTAAAAATCTGTTAGGCATTTGGTAAAAGCAAATTTGTAGTCACTCCAGAAATACACATAGCTTTCATTCCAGGATAGATATAAAATGTTAATTGCTTTACTGCAAATACTTTACTAACATCTTGAGTCTCCCTCAGTTGAAGGATTTGTGGTTAAACATTCACTTGAAGCTAGCATTTATTTTTCTTCTCCATTGCATTACAGTTTTATTTTCCCAGATTTGTTTGCAGTTAAAGATAACTGGCACGATTGAAGAATTGATCTCGGACCTCTGTCTTTTAAATCTCTCTTTGCTTTTTTGTTATCATACCACGTTTGTGGAATAAGCAGAGAAACATCCTCAAAATTCAATATCAATAGCAAGAAATGTCTCCAAGAGACTTAATGATTTCTATACACTGTTGATCTTATCCAGAGCTTGTATACCAAACATTAACTCTATCTGGGAATCTGTGGTAAGCAAAAAGCAGATAACTATGTCTGCTTTCCTAGCTCCATATTTATGCGAATAAAGCAATATGACCCCTTAAGATAGCAAAATAACCTACAGTACAAAGAAGAAGTCTGAGACAGAGCGGTTTGGGGAACAAAGGAAGGTTGGGCACACCTGCATTTAGGCTCTCTAGGGTGGGGAAATTAAGTCTCGGCCTCTAAAGTATATAATCTTGAAAACTGCAATACTGGAGTTTTGTCATGTCTAAAGCAAGTTGGAGCTTGTAGGTGCTGGCTGGTTGTGCTGTTTGTAATGCGTGTCCATGAAGGTGTTTTGAAAAACCAGGCCTGCTGGAGGCAGCACCCTGCCCTCAGGGTGGGCTGCTGGGGCCAGCCATCCTGCCTCTCATGCAGTTCTAAAAGAAGGGAAATTAGATATGACATGTAAATATGAACTTTTATTAGTAGCAAAGGCATCCAGTTACCCAACATTTTTAAAAAGCGTGTGAATCCTGAAAGGACAGTGTTGTCTGTCATGTCCCCAGCGGTTTCAGGTGATGGCATTTGTCGTGGACTCCTTCTAAGTCCACAGTCCTAACCAGTATGTGCAGGCTTTGTGTTGGGTGTTTTGGTTTGGTGTCTGAGATACCTTGGGGACCATGCCAGGAGGCTTTGACCCAGTCTTGTTTGTTTATTAACTGTTTCTCTGTTGGTTGTCTCCAGCTTGGAGCGTTTCAGCTGTAAAGCTGGTGTCTGTCCTTTGCTCCTAGCGTGATGCTCAGAATCTTATTTTCCCTTTTTTTTCCACATATCTACAGCTAAAAAAGCAGTTGTTACACATCCTTTTAAATACTGTATTTGCAGTCAATATTAGTGAACTCTTTTGGCCCCAGCAACTGTAGTTCTGGACTGGCAATGCCACAGGCAAGTTGCTTTGGGCACCAAATTGTTAAGGGGACATAAAGGGGCACGTAAGTGCCTCTTTATCCCCTATGGAAGGTGGGCTGTGCACCCTCAGTTCTAACCAGGTCTGAGACTGATGGGTTTTGCATGGATTTCATTAATTCAAAAAAAACCCCAAGACCAAAAAACCTGAAGCCCATCATTTAGACTCTTCTTGGTGTCTGTTTTCACCAAATTGGAAATCTATGTACTCCGAGGCCTGCGAGCAAGCAGGAGCTGTGCTTAGGGGAAAAAAATTATTGTTTACCTGAATTTTTCCTTATCCTTCTTTTTTCTTTGCCCTTGAACTGTTTTCATTTAAGGAAACCGAACCGGTGCACGTGATGAAAATTTGGCAGACGTGCCGTTCACTGCAAGAGGTGCCGCTGTCCCCGTCCATCAACGCATTGGTTCTCTCTACCAGCACATGGAGAGGAAAATGTTAGAAACTCCCAAAACGTGTGTTTATTGAAGGAAGGTTTGATGTTCTTGACGTGCTAAGGAAGAGAGGCTGTCCCTTGGTGTTGCACAGGGGGGTGTATTGAAGAGCTGTGTCTGAGCAGCACCCAGGGGTGCTGGGTGATGCTGGGTGATGCTGGGCACACCAGCTCCCTCCTCCCAGCTGGTTTTTAGTCAAATGATGCAACTTGAGCGCAGCGTTAAAGCCACTTAGAGGCTGAAGATATCCTTGGCTAGCGTTCATTTCAACGTGTTAAAAGCAATTTTCTGTTATATGGGAGGTTTATCACGTGCCCTTGTTAGGACTTTTATAGACTGAGAGGGATGTATTCAAATTCGCAATGCTTTCACTTCATGAGTATACGCAAATGCAAATGTTAAGCAATTACAGAGTAGATGTTAAAATCACTAATAGTTTAATGCTTCTTCCTCCTGCTGAGATGGCTGTTTAGTAACTCCTGAGTGACTGGAGTGAACAATCAGGATGAGAGGGTTTTAGTTTTTCAAAGAATTAACTGTGTACTCAGGTCAGCTGTGATGAAACAGCAGGCACCTTGTTTCAAAAAGAACTAAATGATGGGGATAAGAGGAGGCATTAGCAAGCTCTATGGGGTTGTTTCTCAGTAATATCCAGTTCCCAGTATTCGGCTCTAGCTGACCTATAAGCTGGTTAGTAAGTACCTGCATCTCTTTGAAAATCTGCCCTTGGTTTCTGATGCGTGTTTTAGAATATGTTGGGTTTTCCTTCTGTTAATTCTCAACTGTTTCTATCACAGCAACCAAAGAATGTGAGATAAGATGAGCAAAGGAGAAATGAAGAAAAAAAAAAAAGGGTAACTTTTTCTTTAAAAATATCATTTTGGCTTGGTTCAGGCTGAAGAATTACACACACAAAACATTGTTTGTGTGAAGTGTGTGTATATATATATCTATTTAATTATTATTTATTTATTTATTATTCGTGTTGGATGCAAGCCAAAGTACTCTTTCCCCCCTAGGATTAATTGTTTAATTTAGTGGGATGTAAACTGTAACCATGAAGTGCAAAGACTTGGGTAACATCCCAGAGATCCAGCAGTTAGAGAGTGATACAGAGGTACTTCGATCTTCCCTTGTGTTCCCTACAGTTTTACCTCACAAAAATTTGGTGAACATGTCTTTCCAGAACTTTTAAAAGCTGAATATTACAGATCTCCTCAGTAGTACCTTATGCTGTTTAATACAGTAAACAAAAATTACATTTCCATGGTCTTAGGCCTCAGTTCAGCAAAACCCTTCAGTTCCTATTTAATTTGACTTGCATGATAAAATCCTCTCTATATCGAGTGAAGAGTGAGTTTGAGGGAGTGCACAGTCTATGGCACTGTCCAGAAGTTGATTTGTATGGAGGAGCCCTGAGCCCCTTCAAGATTTTCCTCCCTCTTAATCCTTCAAATCATGTGTAACCAGTTGTGTTTCCCTGCTCTCTGTTTCTTTAAATGGAGAACATTTTGGTTCGGTTTTAGATGACAGTGTAAGCAACTTATCTTACGAGACTCCTTCACTGAAATACATTTCTGCTTTCTTGGGTGTGTTCTTTCATGACACAGGAAGCTCCTCATCATTTTGACTAAGAGGGAAATCCTATTTCTGCTGTCTGTTCCCTGGAGCATCTCTGGGGATGGGTTGTGGCTCTTTCCTTGTCGGTGCGTCTGCTCGAAGCAGCTCTGAGGCTTTTTCTTTGCCGTTGTGTTCTTGCTGTGGTTCAGTGTGTGTCTCGACCTGCACCCCGGATAAAAAGCCGGGTGCAGAGGGACACGGGCTCTTTGGAGAGGTCAGCAGAGGGTTTGAGGTTGTGCTGGTTTTGCTCTAACCCAGAAAGAACTCTCCCCAACACCACTTTATTTTTACAACAGTGACATCCTAGTATTTTATGCTATGCTAAACTGCCCAGCCTCCATGAACCCCTTGTTTTCAGCAGTCTAGTTCAGGAAGTACCAGAAAATATGGAAGCGTAACCAGCATACTTTGGGTGAATATCGTGGGTTTTAGGACCTGCTTCTGGCTAAGGAGATGTCTGGAGTGACAGATCAAAGAGAAGGGCAAACAAAGCAGCACTGTTCCCAATTTCCACAAGGCCTAGAGTCTTGCTTTTGAGCATGACTGAGATCAGATTTTGCATCTCCCGTATCACAGCAGCTCTTCTGAGAGAATCGCAGCATTCAAAACTCTCCCAAGAAGTGTGTTTCAGAGATTCTTTACATTTGATGTGATCCGTGAACATGTGCATGTGAAGGAACTTCTTGAAAACAGGTTTGAAATCTTAATCTTGTTAGAGGAGTACTTGATACCTTAACAAGTTTGCTAATCTTCAGGGAATCAGGAGTGCTTTCTCCTCAAAGCTTCAAGTTCTATATGAAAATCTCTTTCAGTCTGATGGGTTTCATGCAAAAACTATCTGTTCATCTATAAGATGACTGAGATCAAGTTCCTCCTGCAAAATACACAAATGAATCTGTGTGATCATCAAATCTAGAAGAAACTTCATCATTTACTGAGTCTGTCTTTTGGAAATAAGTACTTTAAACCCTGTTTAAATGCCATTTGATCCAGAGCTTCACTTGAAGTGGGCGGGTTTTGACCATTTTATATAACATTTCAGTTATTGGATGAGTCTGCCTCATGCATTTGCTGTCCAAATTCCTTTTCCCATTCATAATTACTGTGGAGAGTTTTGATTCTTGAAATGTAAGACATCATTGGCTGAAGATTAGATTGGTAGAAATCTCCTTGACTTTAAGCAGTTAGATTTTTCTGGGCTATTTAAGAACGAGATAGTATGTGTCTCCTAATTGCTTTGAGTCTTCTGATGTAAGTAATGCTGTAAACACAAAAGTTGATTTAATAACATCTTGGTTGACACTTATTTTGGTAAACCTTCATCAGCTCATTATGGTAAAATTCCCCGTGGCTTCAGGGGTGCCGCAAAGAGCCTTTGGGCAGCATTCCCTGTTGTATTTGGGGGAGGAGGGCTGAAGGACCACATGTACTGGGATGGCAACTTGAAAAGAGAAACGCTCTCAGGGTTTCAGGTGATGTGCAGCTTTGCAGCAGCTTCAGCAGCAGGTTATTAGCAAGAACAGATATCTAGCATCTGAGTAATTTGTTGGGTTTCTCAGAGCTCGGCACATGCTCCTCACTGCAAGCACCCTGGCTGGGAATTGTTTCCTGTTCACTTGGCCTACGGATAAATGGCTCTACAGAATTTGAGGTTGTGTGTGCTTGGGGTGGAGGTTGGTTTTCAGTTTCAGATAGTGTTAAAACCAAAGGAGAGTTTTCCATCTGTCTCTCATGCAGCTTTCTAAGGAGATAGGTGGAAGCTTTGTCCAGCGGTATTGTGCTGGTTTGACTGAAAATGAGTTAACTTCATGCAGTTAGAAACCTTTCTTTTTCATAGCTAGCACGGTCATTATTTGGAATTAGTTTGAGAACAAGAGAGAACAGCCCAGCACAGAGTTAATGTTTGTAATTGCTCTGGTCTGAGAGCCAAGGACACACTGGGCTCTGCCCACAGGTGGGAGGCAGCGAGGAAGGGGATGGATGGGGCAGAGCTGGACTGACACCCAGACTGAGCAGTAAGGGTATTAATAAGAGTATTGCAGCCCATTAGCATCATGCTGCGTATTTAAGGAGTGTGGGGAGCTTCCCGTCTCTCTCTCGCTCGCGCTCTCATTGTTTTTCACTCTTTTTGTCAGAGCTGGGGGAGTTGGGTTCGGGACATTTAGTTTGGCCTCTTGCTGTTTTGCAGAGGCCTTTGGATCTTTCTGCTTTTTTTCTCTCTTTGGGATCAGCTGTTTGGGACCAGGTGTTGCTTCCTGGGACTGGCTGCTCAGTTGTGGATGGAGTCTGTCAGGAATTGAGTATGTTTTATTTCTATTTTATATATATATATACATATATACACATAGTGTATTAGTGTTTTGTTATTTCATTAAACTGTGTTTATCTGAATCCAAGTTTCTCCCTTCCCTTTTGATTCTCTCCCCTGTTTGGGGAGGGGAGGAGGATGAGTGAGCAGCTATCGTGGTTGTGTTGCCAGCTCAGGTTAAACCATGACAAGTATAAAGCATTTTCCAACATATTGGCTGAGCGCATGTAGCTGAGCAAAGAGCAAGACAGCGTTTTGGTTCATGAACTCTTTGATTTTTACTTTTGGCTTGACCTTGGGGTATCAGGAAGAAGGGAATTCGACAGTCCCTTCGTATTAGTATCTTCTCGTAATTCCGTGGGGCAGCTGTTCAGCAGAACATGAAGCTTTGCAGCCATTGCATCCACCAAGGTGTGTGCGAATGAGTTGTCAGAAACTCATTTATTTTGTGAAGATATTGTATTCCTAAGAGTATCATTCTGATAGAACTGTGAACAGCTTTCTTCACTATTTTGCTACCTTAGTAGATAGAAACAGAGGGTTTGGACGAGGAGGAAGAGCAGAGTGAATTTGTCTTCTATTTCTGTGCTTTATATAGTGTTAAAGCAAAAGTGGATGGGTAGATGCTGGACTTCTAGGTAAGTGAAGGATTATGGGTAAAAAGTCAGTTTTCCTTTTAATAGCTTGGTTTAAAACAGGCCTGGGCTGTAGCCATGGAAGGTAATTGCATTGCCCTGTAATTTTACACAATTTTGTTAAATTTCCTGTTCCACACAGGCTGTTACAATTATGAAAATGGCTTGTAACATGAATGTATAAGGTCATTTCTAAGTATGTACAAGACAGATACTAAAACTTGCTTAGAATTGAGGTTCTTTTAAAGTGTTCCCTTATAAACCCACCCAGACAGGATTGTCTCGGGCTGCCCATCCTGATGGCCATATCTGGGAAGAACATTTCTTGTGTTCGGTTTAGTGTCAGAGTCCACTCAGTATCAGTTCTGGCCCCAGCTTTCAGAGCCCTGACAGTAATACCTTTGAGCAAATGGCAGGGTTTCTGCTGGGTCTTCCCGAGAACAGCAGCATCCTTCAGCAGGGCCGGGCCCCCAGCTCGGGCCCTGTGAGCTGAGCTCTGCAGATCCCCTGTGCTTGGGTTAGTAGGGAAAAGGGAGCTGGGGTCCTGGGGACAGCAGGGTGCCCATGGGCCAGCACTGGGCCCTTGTGGCCAGGAAGGCCAATGGTACCTGGGGTGGATGAGAAGGGGTGGTCAGTAGGTCAGAGAGGTTCTCCTGCCCCTCTGCTCTGCCCTGCTGAGACCACATCTGGAATATTGTGTCCAGTTCTGGCCCCTCAGGTCCAGAAGGACAGGGAACTGCTGCAGAGAGCCCAGCGCAGCCACCAAGATGCTGAAGGGAGTGGAGCATCTGCCGTGTGAGGAAAGGCTGAGGGAGCTGGGGCTCTGGAGCTTGGAGAAGAGGAGACTGAGGGGTGACCTCATTGATGGGGATCAATATGGAAAGGGGCAGTGTCAGGAGGATGGAGCCAGGCTCTTCTCGGTGACAACCAGTGACAGGACAAGGGGCAATGGGTGCAAACTGGAACACAGGAGGTTCCACTGAAAGATGAGAAGAAACTTGTTCATGGTGAGGGTGCCAGAGCCTGGCCCAGGCTGCCCAGGGAGGTTGTGGAGTCTCCTTCTGTGCAGCCATTCAAACCCGCCTGGACACCTTCTGTGTGACCTCATCTGGGTGTTCCTGCTCCAGAGGATTGCACTGGGTGAGCTTTGGAGGTCCCTTCCAACCCCTGACATTCTGGGGTTCTGTGAGCTGGGACAAGCCATAAGAAAAGGCACTTTCTAAAAAGAGACCAACTGTCTTATGGCGTGGGAAGCAGTGATAGCTTTCTGAACATCGCCTCATCTTCATGGAATAGAAGGATGTGATGGAAGTCTCGAAAAAACAATGGGTGATTGACGGGGGATCATGCAATAACACCACACCTTCAAGTCTCTGAACAAAAATGCATTCTCTCTGAGAATGTGGGAAGCTTGTAAACTGACAAAAAACTGTCATGTGAGGATACGATTTAAAATACAGACTTTATCCCTGTAGAATTTTATTGAGGCCAAAAATGCATAAACCCATGAAAAATAAGGGGTTATTTTACATGGATAACTAAACGTTAATAACTCTTCCAAATTTACATTAAACATTCTGCTTCAAGGCTTAAGGCAATCGCCAATTCTGGGAGATTATGAAGTTTCTTGCACCTTTCTCTGAAGCATCTGGCATTAGCCTCTGGAGAAGACAGGATATTGGATTAAAAAACCCGGTCTCATCCGCTATGCTGATTTCTGTGTTCAAATACTCACTCTCAGTAGTGACTTCTGCAAAATGATGGCACTTTCCTTTTGGCTGTTAAAGAAAGGCCTAGCATCTACGTCAAATTTTTAAGAGCAAATTAGTCGTTATTCTCAAGCATCCTGCTACCAGAACATGGTGCCGCTTCACTGGGCAAATGAATGCCCAGGGTCCCTTTCTCTGTATCAGATTTGTAATAAATGCAAGCCTTGAAAGGTGGATCTTAATTTTTTTACAGAAAAAAAGCCAGTGTGTTTGAGAAGCTTGTATTTTTTCGCTATCCCTTTAACATTTATGGAGATCTTAGGTATTAGGCTCTTAAGCTGCTTTGTTGAAACTCATTTGACAAGGACTTACACAGATGGTGCTTTACTTTCTGTCCGAAATGTGACACTTTTTAATTTCCCTTGGGTCATCTCAGTGAATCTGGCTAGAATTTCTTCGATGGATATTTCTCTCCTGTATCTCTGAATTGCTTATCTGAAATAAAATTTAGTCTGATAGGAGCAATATGTGGATGCCTTTAACTGTAGGCAGGGCTAGCGCATTCAATCATGTTTCAGCTCTGTTCAGTAATTACTGCATCTGGTCTAACATGCAGAGGTAATAAAATACTGAATTCTGCTTCTCTTCCAAGCACATTTTTCTTCTGCGCTGACAGCGTATTTCTGAAGAGCTAGCGAAAGATGATTAATTGAAAAACGTAACATATGACTAGACAAGGAGTTTTGTGAGATGCTGATCTGTCCTTGACCTGGCTTAGCGCCCGATATTAATGTTGGCTATGAAAATCTGCCGTATGGGCGCTGGCATCTCGAAAGATGCTGTGGCACCTGAAAGCTCCAAATGCACCCTGGGCTGGGTTGTGGTGCAGGCACATGCAGCAGCTAAAAGCTCGCGTTCGTTAATCTCATTGGCTTGGGTCCATCTGCTGTGCGTTACTAATATACCTACGTAAAATGTTAAACTCTTTGCTTTGTAACATCTAATAGTGAAAGCCGCTGATGGGTTTCTTAAAACGCTGCTGTGCAGCAGCTGGGCGTCTGTATGGGCTGGCGCTCCTGTCCTGAAAAGCGCTGCAGCTCGGAGCGTCGCCTGGTAGAGCTTTAAGCAGAATGGGAACCCCCAAAAAGAAGCAGGAGGAGGTAAAGAGCGCGAGTGAGGGGCCTGATGAGGAGCAGGCTATGCTGAAGAGGTTAGGTGCTGTGGCCGGCCCGCGAGCCCCTTGCCCGGTGCTGCTGAGGTGCACGGGTGGCGGAGCTGCCGGGGCCAGCGTCACTGACCCACTTCAGCCAGAGTGACCCACGCCGGCTTAACCGGGCTCCGGAGCAGGCCTGCTGACCTCGCTGGGGTTCGCAGGGCTAAGGGGGCAGTAATCTCCAGCCACGAGCAGCTGAGAGTGCTGGTAATGTTTCCTTGGCGTAGCTGGATGAGGAAGAGAAGTGTGCTCCCAGCCTAAGGAATGGAGCAGGCTGTTTATACTGAATACCTTTTCGGTGATTCAATTTTTGCAGGAGGCTGACCCAACTATAGAGAATATGCACATGCAAAAGTGTCTGGTCATCTCGCAGTTGTCTTGTTGAAAACCAAAGTCTTGCTTTAACAGCAAACTCAAATTGATACCTTGTTTTTTCCTCACACAAGGGTTTATATGAGGTTCTACATAAATATCCCATGTATCACAGAACACTGTGTGCTACGTGTTATTTTAAAGAGCCACATGATCACCACTTGACAGCATTTCAAGGTCTGATCCCAGAAGAGGAGGGTGTAGGAAAAGGTTGCATTGTTTTGCATCAAAGAAATATGAGGGTAAATACTCTCGGCTATTTACAATGGAAGTTACATATGCAAAATTCTGGGTTTACTAATAAAAGATCTGTTTTCTGACTCTCCTAGGCTTTTGGGCAGGCCCACACCAACCACAAGAAGGTAGCAGCAGATGGAGAGAGCAGAGAGGAGACCTTGATTCAGGAATCGGCCACCAAGGAAGAGTACTACATGAAGAAAGTTATGGAGTTACAGACAGAACTGAAGCAGCTCAGAAACGTCCTTGCCAACACCCAGTCTGAAAACGAACGCCTTAATTCTGTTGCACAGGAACTGAAAGAGGTAAGCGAAGGTGCGCAGTGTGCACCACGGTTTGCGTTGCGGTTATGTTTTCTTGTGCTGTGTAACCAAAATAAGGAAGATTCTTGAGCTGATTGGTATCTGCTTGATACTGCTGGCAGCTACTAAGATGGGTTGTCTCTCTGAGACTTCAGCGAGGTTTTACATCCAACCGAAGCTGTAATTCAACAGTGCAGTAAATCCAGCTTTCTGGTTCCATTCGCTGAACCTACCTGTTGTGCCCACAGTGGTTCTGACCCAGTACAAAGTCACTCTGCCGTGTTCAAATCCATGCTAGTTCTACAGTAACGACTGCGTTGTGTCCCAGTTCGTTTGACAGACACATGGCTGAGTGTCTGGCCTGTGGGTACCGCACATCTGTTCCCTCAGTCTGAGAACTGCTGCCTTAAAAAGCAGAGCAATCTATTTAGTCCAAGCACAGAGATGCTTTGGATGTACTTTTTCTGCCTTGCTCCCAATGCAGATTCTCTTGCTGCAAAATATTTGGCACATAATTTCCCCTTTTATCACTTTTTCCACCCTAACTTCTAAGGATGTGGGAGCATAACAAAACACCGAATTGCACAAAAGGTGTAGTAGTAAAGTTCATAGTCATGTGCTATCTCTCAAGAAAGTGATGTGTGTTACCTTTTTCATAGGCTGCTTAATTTACTACCTCAAAGTACCTTTGACCTTTTATTGTTCTGTCTGTTTCTGAGGGGAAATAATCACTGAAAAAATGACTTTAAAAGTTTAATTACTTACGAAATCTGTAGCTCAGCAGGAGTCTCTGTGGCACTGATGCAGAAGAGATTGTTTTGAGAGCTCAAACCATTGCTTAAATTTAAACTGGGTAAAAGTTACAGAGGCTGTGAACTGCAGATGATGTGGTAAACAACCTGCAATTATTACTCATGAACTTTCTTGCACCTTCCTTTGAAGTGATGGGTACGAGTCTCGTCTGACCGGGAGATAATTGCCTGGGCTCCTCTGCCAGGACGGGAGGCCATCTAAGAGCCCACGTGTTAATCTCAACATACTCTATGTCACCACAGCTGAAAATCAGAAGTGTCTGATTTAACTTCTTCAGGACATAGTAACAAATACGTGGTGGTAAAATTAATGGGGAAATGTGGGTTACTTCTGTGGAGATGTGGGAGTTCAGTACTTCCTCTCTTTAAGGTACAACAGAGAAGATTTGTAGGGCAAACTGTCAGAGGTGATCAAACCGGCCACTCAAGCCCTCCTTTAATTTCGCGGGCCCTGGCTGTGGGATAACAGAGCTGGAATCAGGCCACGTGCAAGGAACCAGTCCCTGCAAGCACACATACGAATCTAGTCTATATTTCTAACCTTTAAGAACAGCTTAAAAGTAAAGCTCTCCACCCCAGAGGCAGCATCGTGTCCGTACTGGATCCCAAACGCCACTCAAAAGGATGCTGGTGGGCAGGTTTCCATCCCGCTCCCCGTGCCACTGCAGCTGAAGGCCATTTTTCCTTCTAGACACTGACACTTTTCAGCCACCTCTACTTGGAGCTGCGTTTTCCTTTACGCAACCCTCAGACGAGCTGTCTGTTTGAAAGGTTTTAGGGTGTGGGGTGTTTTTTCTTGTGCTTTGTCCTTCCTCCTCACCCACACACACTTGTGCGCAAACATGTGAGATGGACCCCAGTGAGAACTGAACAGTGCAGGAAGACGGAAAGTGAGTGATGTCAGTTTCCTTGTGAAGACGTTTTTAAGGTCTCTTCTGCTAAATGTGGCAAGATGCATTTAGTTACTTGACTAGAAATAAAGGCTGATGATAATTAACTGGATGTGACTGATTTGAAACTTGGGTTGGAAACTGAACTCAGTTAAAGAAAAATAAAAATCAAAACTTAATGTGATAAATAAATGAAACCATTTAGTTAGGGGTTTATCTGAATGTCACTTTCTGTCATCTCATAGCATCATAGAATCATTTTGTATGGAAAAGACCTTTGAGATCATTGAGTCCAACCATGACCTCACTCTGGCACTGCCCCATGTCCTGAGAACCTCATCTCCGTCTGTCCAACCCTCCAGGGATGGTGACTCCCCCACTGCCCTGGGCAGCCTGTTCCAATGCCCCACAGCCCTTTGGGGAAGAAATTGTTCCCAGATCCAACCTCAACCTCCCCTGGTGCAACTTGAGGCCGTTTCCTCTGCTCCTGGCGCTTGTTCCTGGGGAGCAGAGCCCGACCCCCCTGGCTCCAAGCTCCTTTCAGGCAGTTCAGAGATCAGAAGGTCTCCCCTCAGCTCCTGTTCTCCAGCTGAACCCCCAGCTCCCTCAGCCGCTCCCATCACACTTGTGCTCCAGCCCCTTCCCCAGCTCCGTTCCCTTCTCTCCACTCGCTCCAGCACCTCAAGGCCTTTCTTGGTGTGAGGGGCCCAAAACTGCCCCCAGGATTCGCGGTTTCTCCTCCCCAGGTCCCAGCACAGGTTCGGTCACTGCCCTGGGCCTGCTGCCCACACCAGTGCTGGTCCCAGCCAGGATGCTGTGGCCTCTTGGCCCCTGGGCACACCCTGGCTCGTGTTCAGCCGCTGTCACCAACACCCCCAGGGCCTTTTCCAGCCGCTCTTCCCCAGCCTGCAGCGTTCATGGGGTTGTTGTGACCCGAGTGCAGGACCCGGCATTTGCCCTTGTTGAACCTCAGACAATTGGCCTCAGCCCATCGATCCAGCCGGTCCAGATCCCTCTGTATGGGCTTCCCCCCCTCCAGCAGATCAACACTCCCACCCAACCTGGTGTCATCTCCAAACTTACCGAGGGTGCACTGGATCCCCTTGTCCAGACCATTGATAAAGAGATTAAACAGCATCTCGGTCCATGCATTCTTCTTTCCTTCCCTTTTTTTAGGCTAGCTGTTTGTTCTGCTGCTGATAAATTCTGGTGAGGTGAAGAGGTGTAGAAGAGCAAAAGAAATGGCATGAAACCTTTAGTTTTAAAATGAAAACCTCTGTACCAATTGACCATGTGTGGTATGCGATTACTTTCCTCTGAGGATGCCTATCTGTGTATTGCATTTTGGTTTCATTTGTCTTATAATTACTAGTAGGGATCAGTGAGACAGGATGTGTGAACAGACATATCAACCTTCTCCTGGCCCACAGAAAAGCCACGTCAACATGACCCTCCTAAGGGACTTGGCTTTTCTCTCATATGATGCAGTAGGAAGTGGCACAAGTTCAAAGAGTTGCTACTTCATCATTGTTGCCCAGGTAAGTGGGAACAGGAGGAAACACACAGGCCTCCTGTGATGATGTATAGATCTAATAGCATATTCAATTTGGAAGCATTATGCAAGAGAAATCAAGGAGAACATGTTGTGGCTGTTGTAAGCTACAGTGAACAGGATAAGCAGTGTGGTTTTCCCCAGTCCCTGTTGCCGTGCTTAGTCTTAGGCTGCCTTATGGTAAAAATCTGATGTTCGTTTAGTCCAGGGAGCCCGTGCTGTGAAGAATGGTGCTGTCATCTGAACATGTTGAGGATGAAGGTGGAATACAATCCACTGCTTTATACCACAGAGACATAGTGGAAATTCCTCCCTTCGTTTTTTGACTGCTGAGGAAAGAAAAAATACTGTGGCTCTTCTCCATCTTGTTACGGAGAATATTTGTAGGCAGATCTAGTCTTTATAGTGTGTATTTTGGAAGTCCCATATTATTGCCTGTCAAAAGAATGGGCTTGCAAGATGTCTGGGGGAACAGGAAAACTTACTTCCATTGCAATCGATCTGGATTGGACACAGAAAAGAGGAAGGGTGTGGAAAATGCTTCATTTTGTGTCCTCTGGCTAGGCAGAGGGCTCCTCCTGTCAAAACTAAAAGTTTAAAAGAAAAGAAAAACAAACGGTCAGGAAATCAACTGATGCTGAATGTCTGATTAATTTTTGAGGGAGACCTGCTTGTCAGGGCTGGCTGCAAAAGTCTTTATCTGCTGATTTGTAGCTATCTGATAGGATATGGAGTTTTACCGTTGCTGGGGCTTCTTTGAAGGAATCTGGTGAGTCCTTAGTGGTGGCAGGAGGAGGATGGCCGAGGGCACCGGGCAGCAGCTCTGGAGGTGCCGTTGGCAGCGGTGCTGGTGGTGACTGGAAACCAGGCTGACATCGGTTGGAAACGCGCTCAAGACTGCGTGTTCAAGGTGCCGTCGTTCCTTTTGTGCCTTGTTGGGACGCTTGGACAGAAGCACTGAGTTGTTTTGGGAAGGAGAAGAAGTGACATTGGGTGCACCTGGAGCTGCTGCAGCGGACACAAGTGGGTTTGACGTTTTCAGGTGATTTACCTAACTCCGGCCTGTTGAGACAGGCCGACAGGGTGGTTACGGATGATGAGTTGTAGTGCTGACATTAGCTAGCTCAGCAGCTCCTGTGTCCTGGAGGAGGCAATGAAGGAGTAATTGCTCCTGAGTAATTGCTAATTGCCATTCCTTTTTAATCTTCTTTCATCTCTCCTGTGTTTAGTGGCACCCAAACAGATTTCATAGCGTGATTTGGCTGTGAAGTCATGAGGTAGCTGTGCCCGGCATAAAGAAGCTGAAAAACAAGTGAGCGATTCTTTCCCAGGAAAGTAAAGCTGTTCTGATTACGTAAACTAAAGAAGGAAATAGATTGTAATGTGTGTGCTTTTACCTGTTAAGAAAAATAGCTGACATGATATAGTAAAATATAATATGGACTAAATAGTATGTTTTTAAAAGTTATCAGCAATGTAATTTTATTCCTCTGAGACTATAAAATGGAAGCTTTGTTTTGAGGTTTGTTCTGAAGAATCTTTCTTGTTCTGCATTATTGTCTAATAGGCTTTATCAGGAAAGTGTGTGTCAGTCTGAAGGACAATGCACACCGTGCAGCGACCTGGCCCTGCTCTGCGCGGGGCATTCTCCCTCTGTTTTCTGTGGATGATGCTGGGATTTTTAGGTCTGTGTTGAACACAGACACACAATTGTTTATCCTGGGGTTTTGTTTGTTTCTTTGTTTTTAACCCTTTAAAAAGGCTCCTCAGCACAGAGACCTCTGTAAAGTCCTGTCAGTTTTGTCCCTCAAGCCCCTTGTCTTGCCTCGCATTGGCAGAATTGGTGATGAGTTTGGTTTTCTGGAGTCTCAAGTGACTCTAACAACCCTCATGCTCCAGTCAAATCCCCTAAATAATTTCCTTAACTAAGTTTACGGCCTGTGAATCTCACCCATGCTCTCAGCTTAAACCTAAAACTAACCAACCAGCCCTGACGTGTTTATTCTTCAGCGAAGGTCTAGAACTCGGTCTCTGGCTGTCGGTAGGCAAATGCTTCACGGAAGGACACACGGATAATTGCTGGCACTCTGATCAGAACAGCTTCGAGCAGAAGCGGATCCTCGGTCACTGAAAGACACCTGTGCCAGATCAGGCCCCTCCGGCCCGTGCAGGAACACGGTGGCCGCCATTGTCTCGGCGTCCTTGGACATGGTGACGTGACAGCTGCTTGTGCCGCTTTCTGGGCCTCGCAGTTGAAACTTGTGAGGTGGAGGAGGCACTGCTGGGAAGCCCAGGACGCAGCCCACTCGCAATATTTGACCGCTTTATTTGCCAGCAAGTGTGTGTTTTGCAGAGCCAGTGTTCTTCCCGTGGTGGGGCATTAACTTGTTTGTGAGATGTGACCCTGCCTGCTTGGAGCGATGGTGGCTGACAGCTCTGTAAATACACAAGTCTGATCACGCAAAGTTCTCCAGGTTTCCTTAACATTGTCAGAGTAGTCCTAAAGTTATGATTACGCTTCTCTTTCCCTCTAGGATTTATAGCAAAGATGCCGAATAGCCCTTTGTGTTGCTTTCTGTTGTCTCCCACTTGAACATGCTGGTAACAAATACAGGGAAATCCGGAACAGATCTCCCCTGCAGCTGAGGATGGGAGGCCTCCCTGTTCTGTGTTCGCTAAAAGCTGTGTCAGGAACCACGCTGAAAGAAGGCAAGGGTTTTATTGTAGCAGAGAGTAAGTGGAAACAACATTTTATTGCGCTCTGAATTACAGACTGTGCACTACTGGTGAATTGCCAGAAGTGTGTTCAGGTAGTTTATTGCGTGTATCCTAGATTGAAGTCCTTTGGTTCATGTAGTCTGACTTGTATTTCTGTATCAAATAAAGGGGGGGTCATTCTTCCCTTTTTAAATAAATGGAGGAAAGGGGGAGATACATTTTTGATGCAATGAAATAATATTAAATGCTCAGCTTTATTGCTGTAGTATTTCTGTATATATTGAAAAGGTCAAAGAAACTTGAGGTAATGTTAATCATATAGCAAAAATGTACTTGTGGAACCCATTTTCTGTATACACTTGTGTGATGTAGAGCAAACCACCTTCCCCATTCTGAATAGTGTCTGATCTGTAATGCTGCATATATAGATGAATAGCTTAGAGAAGGGAAAGTGCTGAAAGATTTACTGTCTTTCATGATAAGAATCTTGGAGAAGAAAGGAAGAAAAAATTACTTGATCTCTAGAGGAGTTCTTCCCAAGCAGAAAAGACAATAGCAGAGGAGTATTTGCAGCTTTTGGAAGCAGAAGTGTGAAGAATGGAAAAGAGGTCAGAGATGTGAATGGCATTAAAACAGTGTCAATTGCAGGAAGCAGGGAACAGGCACATTTTTCATGGAGAATTTGACTTTGTTCCTTTTGGTTGAGGAGCTAAAACAAAAAAGTCATCTCTTCACTGCAGAATATAGTAAGCATTGCTAGAAAGCCTCTGTACCAGGAATTTGTGGGTGGCTTTATATTTCAGCCTTGTGTACCACTTACTGCTGTTCCCGTAGGTTGCACGGGAAAGGCTGCAGGAGGCTGGTGCATTTGCACATCGTCTTTTTTGCCCTGAAAGCTCATAGAAATCCACGTATTTATCGGCACTGAATTTGGGGGTAAGGCAGCAATGTGACGCGGCTTTCGGTGTGGCGCTCTGGGGATAAAGATGTTTCTCCCCCATTTCTCCTTGTTTGAGGATCCCGTGGCAACCTTCAGCTTCTAATGGAAAAGGCTCTGAGCACAAAAGGGTTTTGCAGAGCTGAATACCTGTGGATTTTTCTGTCCTTTCTAAGCCCAGGTGTAATGCTCAAATAATAACCCACAGCAGCGCAGAGAAGATAGTCCTTAATTCATGGCTGGCTTTTTGAACTGTGCATACAGAAGCATATTTAAATAGTGCTAAAACAAGCTGAAGGAGTTAGATCTGAAGAGAGCAGTGTGGCTGGAAATCGGCAGCTTAAACGTGCTCCAGATGTAAAAGTGGCTGTTTGCAGATTGGTGAACTCCATCTCCAAAAGCAAAGCCGTGCCCAGCTTGCTTCTCGAAGGCATCACGATTAGCATGCGGGACTGGATTTCTTGTCCTCTAAGGTGCTGAAAGAATTAGAAGGGCCACAGTGTGAATAGTTTTGTTTTATTTCTTATTTCCAAACCTGTCTTTTGTCCAGTGCGGGAGGTTCGAAGGCGGCACTACCAGTGCGATAGCGGCTCCGTGCATTGCAATGGCTGCGCAGGGCAGCTCTTCTCTTCCCACCTCTTTATTTTCATTGTAGTTGATTTTTATACCCACAGCTTCCTTTTTTCTTTTTGTTTTTGTTTTAAGAGCTATGAGAGCTGAGTATTTTTACCCAAAGGAAGAACTCCCCGTCATTTTTAGCCGTTCGAAACACAATAAAAATCCATTCCGAAGAAGATGAATGGTTGTGGAAATCCAGTTGGTGTGCGTTGCACGTATTCAAGGAGGCATCTGCTCGTGATTTCTCTTTTGTTGTTGTGCACTGATATATTCAGAGGAAAGATGTTAACAACAGCGTTTCTCTTGCTGTCATGGCTGCTGCCTGGAAACTCCGTGTCCAAAAATGAATTAATACTGAAAATCGGGGCACTGAAAGTCACCATTTAAACACTGCACATTTTCAGATTTTAAAGGAATATTTAAATAAATTCTTATTCTTTTGACGTTTTAAAACTCTAAATGTGATTCTCAGGGTTTCAATTAGCAGTTAAGATTCCCCAATACTGTGTTGTTTGGGAATTAAGCTGGTAACATGCTTGCTGGGGGATCTTTTAATTGTTGTAATTAAATTGCTGGGTGCCTATGGGTGCTGCAGTAATAGCAGGATGAGTCTTTCCCTTTAGTCGCGGCTCCTCACAACCTTCATTGCGACCTTTATTCTGCTCAGGGTTTCTGGCTGGCAAGAGCACTGGAGGGAGAAAGGCTCTTGTATGCAGCTGTGGTCTTTTAACGGATGTAAAATCAACACGCACCATTGGCGGAGTGGCTGGAAACGCTCTAATGAGTGAAACCGTGGCTCGAAGTTACTTTGCAAATCGTTAATTAAAGAGGTGGGAGGTTGGGTGGGTTGGCTGGTTGGTTTTTTCCTGCTGCGTGCAGTGCGAGGTTAGGATGCAGGAGCAGGGAGATCGCTGACCCTGTGGAGTTTTTGGCTTTTCAAAGCCTCTTGTAGCTCTAAGATAAGCGTCATGAGACAAAGGAAATCTCTGGAAACAGCATTTAGTCATTATTTGACAAAGATCCAGTTGCCGTGTCGCACATCTGTTTGTTTCTGTAGAGTACAAGCTAGATGTAACACGCTGTCTTAGGTACAACTCCGAAAAGGGAAGGAAATGTCATCATTTAGTCCCAGTATATATGAAGTAATTTTATTAAGTCATCAGAAAGTTATTAATTCTGTCCTGCTAAGGGGTAAACAAGGCTGCTGAAAGAAAATCTGGGCTGCTTGGGCCGTGCTCCTGTTGTAACCTTCAGTTCGTCTGTTGGAAAACAGAAATACAGCCTGTGGTATGGCAGCAGCTGGGGTTATGCCCGGGCTGATCGCCCTCTGCTCCGTCCTTGCTTTCCATCCCTTTTCACTTGATCCTTTTTTTCTCACCAGAGCCTCTGCCTTTAGTTTAATGCAAGTTATACACAGCAACTTCATTAAAAAAAAAAATTACACTAGAGACACTTGCAATTTGTGCAGGTGTCTGTGTGCAAGTCAGTGCATTGTATGTGAAGCGTTACTAGAAAATGTTGCTGCTAGATTAGAAAACAACAACTTTTAACTGGGAATGCTGAGCAATCTCTGTTTGGCAGCAGGAACCGTGCTGGAACATGTAAAGGAAATATAAATATATATATATATATATGTCTTTTTTTTTAATCCAGCCTTCATAAGGCTTCCATATGATATTAATATTACAGCCTTTTCCCTTATTCCGTGGAATTTTCTGTAAAGAAGTACCACTTCCATAATCTAAATGTAAGCAAAATCTTTCATATGCCTCTGCTACTTATAAAATAGTATCATAGGTATAATTAGTTTAGATAGATAACTCCTTTGGGATTTACTTCATTAAAATTGTTTGAAGTAGTGATGGGGCTCTAAGCCAGTGGTTTGGAGATGTTTGTATCTCGGTAGGATTGGGTAGTGTAAACTAAGCACTTTCCACACCCAGGAGGTGCGGCACCTTGTGAAAATAGGCCACTAATGCTCAAAGTCTAAATTTAGCCAAAGTTTTTACCTCGTGCCTTACATATAGATTAGTTATGGCCAAATTAAGTCAGTAGGAGACCTCTAATCTTTAATAGCTGTATTAACTTCAACGTTTTGTCAACATTATTTTGATTGTAAGTTCTTTTAAGTCTGACGGATTTGTGGTATCTAGCGCTGAAGTTGCAGGAGTTTGCTGCTGGGCTGCTGCTGCAGTACGGTGGGGTTCAACCTGCCCGAGGAAGACCGGCACTGCTGGAAACACCTGATGGAAACTTTAAAATAGGCCTTTACTGTAAGAGTGAGAAAATAAACGTCTCCAACAGACCTTGTAACAGAAGAGGGCAGGCTTTAATTAACGAGAGAAACTTGTGAGTATTGAAAATACGTGGTTTGTGGACATTCCTAATGAGGCAAACTTAACGTGGACTTGCAAAGGGACATAGCAGCAGGTAAAAGTGCAGTTTTTATCACTGATTAACAGAAGGATGTTTAAAAAGTAAAAGTAACAACAGCGAAAAAACTTGACCAGCGAGAAAACCATTTCGAAGTTTATCGCCTTTTCTAGGTGGTTTATGGAACTACTAGAACATTAGACTTGTTGTAGCTTGGTTAGGGACAGGCGAGACTATCAGGGTGTTAACAAGGGAAGGTCTGGTGGCGTTAGAGGGGTTTCCCTGCGGCTTTTCCACCCCGGTCACCGGTTGTCTCCGTCTGTCTGAGGCTGTTGGTACTGGGAGCAGCAGCAGCTCTGCCTCGTTGTAAGGACATTGAGGTGCTGGGGAGGGTGCAGAGGAGGCGATGGAGCTGGTGAGGGGCTGGAGCACAAGTGTGATGGGAGCGGCTGAGGGAGCTGGGGGTTCAGCTGGAGAACAGGAGCTGAGGGGAGACCTTCTGATCTCTGAACTGCCTGAAAGGAGCTTGGAGCCAGGGGGGTCGGGCTCTGCTCCCCAGGAACAAGCGCCAGGAGCAGAGGAAACGGCCTCAAGTTGCGCCAGGGGAGGTTGAGGTTGGATCTGGGAACAATTTCTTCCCCAAAGGGCTGTGGGGCATTGGAACAGGCTGCCCAGGGCAGCGCTGGAGTCACCATCCCTGGAGGGGTTGGACGGACAGAGATGAGGTTCTCAGGACATGGGGTAGTTAGCTGATCTCTAGTTAGGTAAACTGGCCTGTTTGGGGGTTGCTACCAAATGATGGCAGTGAATTGCACATATTTGACTCTCCTAAGACAGCTGGTGCATTAGAGGAGCCCAGATTAGATGCTTCGGTCAGGAAATGAAGCCTTGAGAGCTTTCAAGGATCTGAACTCAATTTCAGCACATTACCGTTTCAAAGTTTGCTTTGTGACCTCCTGTTCTGTAAGTCCTTAGAGCCACCAGGTTTCTCCAGGCAGAGCATACCTCACTTGTAGGGTTCATTGCTGTTTTGTGTTAATGGGTGCGGATATAGGAGATTCCTGATTTGAGTTATTAGCTTTTAATAAGCAGTCTCAATCTGAAATATAAAAACTGTTTGATGTCACAACTGACTTTATTTTTTAATTATATGTGATTCAGAGTTACTAATTGACATACCCTTTTGGTATTACTTTATGCCCCTAAGTGTGGGCTGTAGACAAAACCACAGAAGAGGCAGCAAACGTTCTTTATGCTTCTTCTCCAAGTCTATCCGGTTCGTAGTTCATTTTATTTTCCTGGAAGCGTGCTTTACCCTTCCAGTCCCTTCCTAGTTCGCATCCATAGGGAGAATTACTGCAGTGTGGACTTGGTCTCTTCCAGGGGTATATCCGAGTTCAGCTGTCCTCCAGGGGACGGCATTCCCGTGTCTTCCCAAACCTGTGGCAACGACGGTCACGCTGTTGAATGCAGAGGGCTGTTGTCTCAGTGACTGAGCCCTTTTCTTCCTTCTCATTTCAACCTGAAGCAGGTTTGTTGAAACAACCTCATGTCTGTTTCGTTAGCATCTGAAAATACGAGCACAGCCCTGAGAACACCCCTCAGAACCTGCTCGCCGAGGCTGTGGGCAGCTTTCCGCAGGTGCTGCTGCTGAGCATCCCCATCTCTGTTTGCCTGGGGACACTTTGGGTGGCAGTGCCCCTTCTTGGAGCTGGGCTGGGCTCCGCCAGCCCTGCTGGAGGTAAAAGGTGGCAGCTACCTAAGAGTTTACTGGCAGGCCTTGGAAGGGTTAAATGTTTTCTGTGTGGCAGTGAAGGACGTGGAAAGCTGCCAAGCATTTAGATTTGATATTTGAAAAGCAGCTGGAGTTTAACTGCTCTTAGCAAGCAATTCGGTGCAGGAAGGGGGAGACTGTAATAATAACGTTACACACCGCCGTTCACAACACTGGCGTTAAGTTTGGGTCAGCGTTTTCCGTGCAGCCTCCCCCGCTCAGCCGGAGCCGAGGGGCAGAGCCGGTGCTGCAGGACAAGCCCGGGTCCCCAAACAAGTGGAGCTGGGGACACGCAGAGGGAGCAGGGTCCCCTCTAGTGCTCCTGCAGCTCAAGACCGGCACAGCTTTATAGGTGATGAGCTCACTGTTTGGAAATGAGACCATTGACACGAACTGGCTTATTCCGGTTTTAAAATGGGGTTTGGATGGCTTTTTAAAGTTGTCCTCTGATCTCAGAGACTCATCAGTGCCCCCGGATTCACTCCAGTCCTCCCAGCTTCTTCCACACCATTGATGGTTTGTTTCTGTGAAGACGCAGCACCGCTGCTGCCTTGTGCCGGACGCCCAGGGGCTGCACGGCGCGGATTCCCCTTTGGGTGGGCAGGTGAAGCCCGTGTTCCGGGGTGGTGTATTTATCCTCCCCAGGTTGTCACCTTGCAGTGGGAGAGCATCGCTAGAGCAGGGCTGCGTCCTCTTACACAACAGTAAGTGGCGGTTTGCTCATCCCAGCTCTGCGTGCGGAGCTGTTAACCCTCCTGTGACAAATAAAGGGTTCGGAGGGAGGGCTTTTGATTGGGCTCTGGGTTGGATCAACTGTCGAAACAGCAAATGCCACGTTAAGTAACATGACACATGTATAGTAGCAAGACTTAATGCTGATTAAGTTGTTATAAGAGATTTAAATGGCTCCAGGGTATGCTGTAGTAACTGAGTCTCACCTCAGGTGTCTCTAATATTGTGCAGAAAAGAAATCCGTGACAGCGCATTTCCTTGATCTCCAATGTTGCAATAAACCCATCCTTAAGGTCACAGCTTCACAAAGCTTTTTATTTAATGGTTTGCAAAAAAAATCAAGAAATCTTGAGCTGAGTGCATGGGTAGGGTGGTGCCCCAGCATTAATCGCTGACGTGTGTATCTGCAGTAAGATGCTTTGTCATGGGGTAGGCGTTTGGATAATAAGAGGACAGGTTAAAAAAAAAAAACAACAGACAAACGAAACAAAAAGGCCCAAACCAAAAACCAAACCAACAACAACCAAAACCCACAAAAATAACCAACACCCAAACCCTACTGAAGAACAGGCAGTTGTGCACATTTACTACCAAAGTTTCAGGGTAGCTGCGTGTCTTCCGTTAACGTTTCAGAGCTATTGGGAGCATTATCTGTAAGTTACGATAAATAGCTGGTGTGCTCTGTTCCGCACTTTCTGCAGGAGAATAAATGTGCTGTGAGTTGCACATGTTCCACCTCTTCTTCCCTGTCATCTCTGCTTTTTGTTCCCTGCAGGATATTTGTTGGGAAGTTCAACCTGACTGTGCTTGGGAACACTGGGCCTGTCTCACGAGAATTAGAGCTCTTCACATCTTGTATCCTAGCAATAACAAGAATAAAAAGACCGGAACTTCTGCTAGGAAAGAGAAATTGGGTCAGATTCGCTCAGTGGCTCTGAATGCATAAAGTGGGCATATACCTGGCCCCAGTGTAGGAAACCTCAGAAGGGGTGAGGTGAGGAACTATTTTAGTAAGTTCTTTTAGCATGAGTTGCAGAACAGCCCAGGGTGCTAACACAGGAGCTCCCGTGTCGCGCTGCTGAGCCGTGCTGGGGGGCAATGGGTGCAAACTGGAACACAGGAAGTTCCACTGAAAGATGAGAAGAAACTTGTTCCTGGTGAGGGTGCCAGAGCCTGGCCCAGGCTGCCCAGGGAGGTTGTGGAGTCTCCTTCTGTGCAGCCATTCAAACCCGCCTGGACCCCTTCTGTGTGACCTCAGCTGGGTGTTCCTGCTCCGGGGATTGCACTGGGTGAGCTTCCGAGGTCCCCTCCAAGCTTGGAGCTTCTCCCCTGCTTTTGGCTGCAATTGCCACTGCCGGTTCTTTTTGGCTGGGGGGAGTTTTTTCTTTGTTTAGGGTTTTTTTCCCCTGTTCCCAGAATGCAATAATATTTCAGAGAGGCACCTGGGAAGGGAGGCTGACTGGGGTATGAGTCATCTCTCTCTTGGGGTTTTTTTGGCTCAGTAATTTTTTTCTGTATGAAATGCAATTAAAGCTTGACTTTGTTTATGAAAACATACGATGAAAACACCATTTCTTCTGCTTCTAAGTGACCGCAGTGTTCTGCCTCCCCCCTTCCTTCCCTATTTGTATCTACTTCTGTCTGCAGTCACACCAAGGCTTAGAAAGTCGAGCAGCTTTTCATCAGATAGACCGTGTCATGGCATGGCTTGTAACAAAACAGAGGAGAAGAGTCCAAACTGCGGTTTTGCGTAATATCTGCTTTATTTTTCTCCAGCAGGCTTGTGTGATCGTGACACCAAAAGCGCTTGCTATAAATTTTGGAAAATGCAGTCCGGCTGCTGCGGACAGTGACCTTCTCTACTGGTTGTGTGGCCTGTCTTTTGCAATATTTCTTTTGAATGTGTTTGTGTTGTAAAACACTTCTGAGAGCACGCTCATTTTTCTGTTGCTTATAACAACTGTTTTCTTAGTAATTTCCCACGCAGTGTTTGGAGAAGAGGGCACAGGTGTTGAATACAATGAAAAAAAAAACCCCAAAGCTTTGTATTGAAAGAATAGTCCGTTTCTGTTGTGTAGGAGTGGAGAGGGATGTGTGTGGCTCCTGGATGGAACTGAAGTATAAGAGGTGTGATAGTTACATTGGAGGAACTCAGTGACTGTCGAATGTCAGTGGGAATAGTTGAATAATGAACAGATGTCATAAACACAAATTTGGGGTGGTAGTTCTTCTATGTTTATATATGTATAGAAATCAGCTATAGGTAGAGCAGTGCCTGGCCCTCAGCTTCCTGGCATTCAGTGTGGGGGGTGTGTGTTTGGTGATACAGACTGAACGCTGTATGGGGCTTGTGTGGGAAATGGAACTGCTGCTTTTCCCAACCTGAGGTTGCCGGAGCTTTCCTCATACAAAGGAGCATCTTTTGTGGCACCGAGCGGCCGCAGACGTGATAACGTGTGCAGGTGTGACCGGGGCGCTTTCTCCTGCGAGCGAGGAAGCAGAGCCAGGCCACTGGGGCATTTCTCCTGTGCATGAATAAATCACAGAAGCAGGAGCAGTGTGGCCTTTAGATGGAGCAAAATTGCGTTGAGATCGCAGTCTCTTCCTGGGCGGGAGGGATGGGAGGTCGAGAAGTTGAGGAGTTTTGTCAGGCAGGTGATCTCTCAACAGGGCGTTATGGCCATCGATTCTGCGCACAGTGGCAATGATATTTTAAAGTGCTGGATGATTAGCTTGGAGCGCAGGTGTGATTTTTACTTTTTTATGTAGCTGGGAGCCTAACCCTTGTGTTCCACTCCCCCTTCTCCCCTGTGCTCAGGGGCAGCTCAGGAAAAGGGGGAAGGAAGAATCCGCTGAACCACTGAAGCAACAAGAGTCGCAGACAGGTTCACACTCATCCATCAGCTCACCTTTTCTACAGGCTCGAGGAGCTGTAAAACAGCACCCGTGACAACACATGCAATGAATGTGTATCTGTCTTAAAAGACGTGAATACCACTTTCTGTGTGGGGAATAGAAAAATCTGGTCTCTTCCCTGCAGAAAAAATCCCACCATTTGGTCAGTTATGTGAGAGAGCATGGCACCCCATTTAACCTTGCAGCTTGCAGGCACACACATTTATTTGACAAGAAAGTGCTAAGAGCAAACTGAATGCACAGCTTGCTAAACAGCCAATAAATCTAGGTTATATCTTCCTTGCCCAGTCAGGAAACAAGGGAGCTATTTTTAAATCTGCCCTTCCTGTGCACACATTGAAATAGAATGATTTTTCTTGTGCTAGGCAGAGCACGACGATGCTTTTGCATTAAATAATGAGCTCTTACTGTTGCTCTGAATTAAACGGGCAAGACTGGACAGAAACCATTCTTTCTCGAAAAAGACTGGCTCCGATGATTTCTCCAGGCGTTGACCTCTGCAAAGATTAAATCATCCAGGGAGGAGGAGCAGCAAAGCAACCCCTGAATGGTGGGGAGAGAAGCTGCCAAAAGCTTTGTGGGAGGTCTTCCATTGCATTTCGCTTGCTTGGGAATGGCGGAAATTACAGATAAGATCTCCTAATTTGTATGAAACGCAGTTTGATGTAAGAGCCTTTTGCAGTCCCGGCAGTTTGGATTATTCAGCTGAAGGCGGAGGGGTCTTCACTGGGGTTGTTAAGAAGTTGTGATGTGATTTACGTCAGCCTGCAGCCTTCAGCTCCCGTGCCGCATCGCTGCCTGCGGCCCCGGCGCTGTGCAAGGATGGAGCCAACGCCTGCTCAGCTGTGGAGGGTGGGATGTGACAAGTTTTCGTGGGCATCGTTGTACTGTAGTGTCTGGTTTCAGCAATCAATGCTTGTTTCAGCTTTTCAGCGTGCTGGGATGTAGTGTTCTCCATTGCTAAAAATAAGCTGGGAAGTTTATATAGTCTAATCTCTACCTGATGGTTGAGGTGATATAATTTAAATTATCGGTCTTAACAGTTGCAGGTGGTTCTGTGTTTGTGTTCAGAACGTGCCAGATCCAAGTCCTGGCGTATGTTCCTGCCACAATCATTTCCTTTATCTCTCCCCTCTCTGGAGGTGCCTGTTAATACCTGTTGTATTGCTTCTGTGCTTCGCAAGAGGAGCGAGACCGTATCTCAGTCATTGCTGCCATTCTTGTTTCTAACCAGCAATGGAGAACACAGCAGAATCTGAGTTTGTGTACCAGAGGATTAAGCTTTCTTGGCTAGGCTGCTGGACAGATGAAAACAGGAATAACATACCATACCCTAAGCAGCTGAACTGATGGGATGCCTCTTTCATGAGCTCGTGTTTGTTTTGAGCCGATTTAGAACTGTTTGGAAAACCATCCTGTCACTTCATGCTAATAACTGCTAAAATAGCTGCATACTATTTTTATAGGGAACCGTATTGCCTGTCTCTGAAGGTAGTTACACTGATGTTTTCGAACGTATTTTTCACTTTGTTTTAGTTAAGTATTGGAAGGTGTGCATAGAAGGAAAATAACGTTGGAAAAAATAGAGCTAAGTACAGTGAGCCATTAATATAGCTGGATAAGTGCTAGCTCGATTTAAGTGTCCATGTATATTCACAAAAGATCTGAAGATCATTCTACACCGATATATTGATTTATACTTCTTATCTATCCCAAAACAATGGTGACTTTTAATTTTTATTTTTTTGTTAAAATTTTGTTAAGGTCTTGCATAAGTTTTGGGGCTGAGGGGAGTAAATATTTTATAAGTCAACCACGGTTGCTATCTCTTTCTACCTGGGATCCTGGATTTAATTTGAGCTTTAACTCAGTGTCTCTCTCTGAAAGGATTCATTAGAACATGTTGCCAAGTTATTGCACTGGGCATAAAGAAAAGACCTGTTGAAAAGCAGCAGCAGATACATGTCCAAATAAAAATACCTGGAGTCATCTGAATCCCCAAACAGGGGAGGGAATCAAAAGGGAGAAACGTGTGGATTGAGATAAACACAGTTTAATGAAATCACAAAATAATACTAATATACCACTACTGATAAAATATACATACAGTGGAAATAGAATATAAAATAAATAGAATATAAACTAAAGGAGCAGCCAGTCCCAGGAGGGAGCTCCTGGTCCTGAACAGCCGATCCCAGAGAGAAAAGAGAGACAGAGGCAGAAAGGCCCAGAGGCCTCTGCAGAACAGCAGGATGGCAAAAAACCAAACGAAAGAACATCCCGAACAGAACTGCAAAACGGAGCAGAGACCAGAACAGCTCTCTGTGTCCATTCCCTTTAGCTGGAAGATCCCAACTCTCCGTAAATCTGAAGCCTGGCGCTAATGGGGTGGAATGTCCTCATTGATGGGTCTGGGTGGCAGTCAAGGTCTGTCCCAGCCATGCCCCCTTCCCAGCTGCCTCACACCCGCAGCCAGAGAGCTCCAAAAGTCCCAGACAACAACAACAAAACCCCATTAACTCTGTCCCGGGGTGTTATCTTCTTGTTCTCAAACTAAATCCAAATATCGACTATGCTAGCTACGAAAAAGAAAGGTTTGTAACTGTGTGAAGAAAATCAATTCACTTCCAGTCAAAGCAGCACGCTCTGTTGCTCATTAACTTTTCTTTGAGTCAAGGGTGAGAATTTGTAAGAGGAGCAAAAAAACACCAAAATCTAATTATTGTGTAAATGATTTGGATTTCTGTAATTTCATTTTGAGGGGAGGGGAAGAATGTCTGTTTGAATAGAATCTAATTGAGTAGTGCGCATAAGGAAAGATAAAATTTTGAAATTTAATTGTAGCTGACCAAGTCACCATCATTTTTGCGTTTATTTGATTTTCCAGGTCAATCAGAACGTGGAAATCCAAAGGGCCCGTCTGCGAGATGATATTAAGGAATATAAATTCCGAGAAGCACGTTTGCTGCAAGACTACACTGAGCTTGAAGAGGAAAACATCTGTCTGCAGAAACAAGTGTCGGTCCTGAAGCAAAATCAGGCAAGTTTGTTCAAAATAGTGAGCGCTGTTTTGGTAGCACCAGTTAATTCCTGTGTTACGGCACGGTTCTGTCCTGTTTGAACATCCAACCGCTCCTTGTCTGTGTTTGCACTACTTTTGAGACCATAAGCTCTTATCTTGTAGTATCAAGAGTTGTTGTAAAGTGTTTAAGTCCTTTCTGACTGTTTATACACAGCCATAAGGCTTCATTGCTTCCATATTGACCTCCTAGTCCTTCCATTGCCTTCTCTGTCTTCGATGGAAGTGACGTCTCTACCACTCTGATTTGTTACTTGGTTTAGTCTTTTTGCTACGCTGGATTTTCATTGTCTCTCCATCCATCCTTCCATCCTCGCCTACCGTACCTTTAACTGGGTGCATTTCTGAACAGATGTTTTTATTGCTATATAGAGCTTGTGTTGTCTCTCCAGTTCTGGGCTGTTCTCTTCTAGTTGCTTTCAATAGGCGTGGACTGCTGTTCTAGTTGCTCTGGACTGTCTGACCTGTGTGACTACTGAAAAGTCGCATCTAATTGCACAGTTCCAGCTATTTTCAGAATTTTAGAAAACTGCGTTTTTGGAACAACTCAAGAATTTCCCTGAGTTATCGTTTGCAGAGATAATTAGATTAGATGTGGTCTTTGGCACAGTTCACTTTTCTTCATGTGTCAATTGGGGACTCGCTATTTTTATTCTTCAGGTACCCATTAATCTCGTTGTATAAATAGAAGTCAAGGTTCAATTGAGAAAATGGAATCACATTCCTGAAATAAAAGCTCTTGAAGAAAACAGTAATGTTAATACAATCTATCGGAGTGTGTGCGTAGCAAAAGCTTATTAGGATTTGCTGCAGCTCTCCTTCAGTGGTCTGAATAAAAGCTGCTCTACCAAGCGAGGCATTTGGGATACTGAACGTATTTCATTGATCTCCCGGTGAAAATCCATGTCGGTGTTTATCGCTTTGGCCTCACTGCTGTGCCCAAAGGGGGTTCCAGCTTGGCCCTCTTCTCACCTCAGTGCGTTTGGTCTAGCGACGCTGTCTGGAGGGCCCTGACACCCTGCGCTGGGGATGAAGGTGCCGACTGGAAGAGCCAGCGCTCTGGTCAAATCCAGCCTCTGGGCTTGTTTGCTTTCCTTTTTTACCCTTTTTTTTTAATGCCTCATTCATTGTATTTAGAGGAGCAAGTGAAAGTACCCAGCTCCATGTTCACATTCTAAAATAAGAATATTGCAGAATGCTGTCATTCTGGGCTGAGCCAAGCTTAACCTCAGATGCTATCTGTCAGTTGCTAGGAGTTATTGACTACTGTGTTTGTGTTCTGGAAACCTCAAAAATAGACTACGATCTTAAATATTTTTGCTCAGTGGACATATATAGAACCAAGAGCTAATTCCTTTCATGGCTATGCATTATTTCATTTTCTACCTTGTCCTAATCCTACTTGATTAACTTTATTAAGCTTTAATTACCACACTAGAAGTCATCATATTTTCCCAGGCTTAACTTGCAAAACTGAATTAACATGATTGGTTCCTGGTTTTTGAGTCAGGTGTGGTTCAGCGCTACCAGGCTGCTGTATGTTGGCATCTCAAATTCCTTCAGCAGCTGGCAAAAATCAATAGGATCATATGTTGGGTGGTATTTTTTTTCCTTCCTTTGTTTCAAGGTGAGGAAAATATGTTCTCTATGCCTTTTTTGTTTTTTTCCCCCCAAGGGATTCAAAATTTTACACTAATGGTTGGTGTTCATAATTTCACTGCAAGAGAGGTTCAAAACAAATTAAATTTTTCAGGTAAAAACGTATAACACGCCATCAAATTTCATGTAGCAGCACTGTGAGTCTGAAGTGTAGAGTCTGAAGTGTAGTTCTCTCAAGCTGTAATAAATAATAAACCATTTTATTTTTAACGTATAAAAGCAGAGCTTGAGTGCGCGGTGCATCCCAGCAGTTTGAAGCTCAGAGTCCTGTGCGGCAGAGCGGTGGGAGCACAGCTTTGCAACGCCGGCTTTTGGAAACTGGAGCTTGAATTTGTGGGAAGGTTGGCCAGGAAATTTGTTAATCAAACAGAGAAAGGGTTTGCATAATGTGCTGGGAAAGCCTGTTTTGCGATGCCTCTGTATCACACGCTGTATCTCCCACCTCTCTTCATTAAGCTGGAAGAGCTGCTTAAAAAGTTTATTCCGTGGTCTCTGCGAAGGTAAATGATGTAAGCAGTGTTTACAGTCGTAGCGCCAAAACTAGGCTCCAGATCCGAAAAAATTATTCTAGTCTCACCATATTTAATGAAACAAAACATTCAAAAGTAAAATCACTTGATGTCTTGTGGGCAGACGTTTTCATTAGGGTTTTTTCCCCCCCCTCCAGGTGGAGTTTGAAGGCCTGAAACATGAAATCAAAAGGCTCGAAGAGGAAACAGAATTTCTCAACAGCCAGCTGGAAGATGCCATACGGCTGAAGGAGATCTCGGAACGGCAGCTTGAGGAGGCCTTGGAGACCCTGAAGACAGAGCGGGAGCAGAAGAACAACCTTCGTAAGGAGCTCTCGCACTACATGAACATCAATGACTCCATGTACAACAGCCACCTGAACATCTCTTTGGATGGGCTCAAGTTCAGCGATGAAGCCACAGAGCCCAATAATGATGAAATCATGAACGGATTGGAACAAAACTGCCTCAGCAAGCTCAGCAATGGCAAGCATAGTACATCAACGCCCAAGAAAAATGAAAGCTTCCCTCCAGCCCCCAGTCTGGTTTCAGATCTTTTGAGTGAATTAAACATTTCTGAAATCCAGAAGCTGAAACAACAGCTTGTACAGGTAAATAGGTTTCCTAAACAACTGTGTATTTCCAAATAGCTGCTAGAGGTTTTTTTGGACCGTAATTTCAGTCTTTTCAATATCTCACATGGCCACCATACGGTATGAACTATATTTGTAAAGGCACTGATTGATTTAGAATTTGAGCAGCTATGGGGCACGTGCTCTGGCTACTCGTTATGTCACTAGCGAGAAAGGTAGCATTTTGTTCAAAAATTGACAGTTACTCCAGTGATCTTCATGAAGAGGACTTTTGTACCCCATAACAAGTTTCTTTAATTAATTCAAAGAACTTGAAGTTTTAATCAGTACCAAGCACTTCTGTGTTACATTTGTGCTATTTGGAGGATGGGGAGTTTGAGAGAAGGTATATATTTGTGTCTCCTAGAAATGTTTCCTAGTTATTTTGTCACGCATTTTTAAAGTGTTCTATAAGAAAAAGCCTTTGTGGAAAAAAATGCTGGATGTTCTCAAAATGAGAACTTTGAGAGGAGAAACTTCAGAAGTTTAAGTACTTCTGAGTCTTTGATGAAGCTCCATGCTTCCACCATAGACTAGCTGCATGTTTTCTGATATTTACTTAATAATTTGCAAGATAACAGTAAAATTTGGCTTATCTTCAGCTGAAAGGTTGTTTTCACAATGGGACCATCAGCTATGGATGAAAAGTGTCAAAATGTGCATTTTGAAGTGGAAATGAGAAAGAATTGGCAAGGTACACTGTGCTTGAGATAGCTTTGGAATAAATTAAACAGCCTTTTCCATAATGTGCACGTGATCGGGTTTCTGTGACCATATGGACCTCGGCTAAGTTGCTGTCTCTTAGAATAAAATCATGTAGGTGATACGGTTCCCTTTACATACATGTGTGCGTTCATGCATTTCAGATGGAAAGAGAAAAGGTGAGCTTGTTAACGACGCTACAGGAATCTCAGAAGCAGCTGGAAAATACACGGGGGGCCCTCTCAGAGCAGCATGAGAAAGTCGGCAGGCTCACAGAAAACCTGAACGCGATGAAGAAGCTGCAGGTCAGCAAGGAACGTCAGTCTGCCCTTGACAACGAGAAGGACCGAGACAGCCATGAAGATGGAGACTATTATGAAGTGGACATCAATGGGCCGGAGATCCTGGAGTGCAAGTACAAAGTGGCTGTGGCAGAGATTACCGACCTAAAAGAAGAGCTTAAAAATCTGAAGGCCAAATACAAAGAGTGTGAGTCTAAGTATGAGGAAGAGAAGAACAGATACGAGACTGAGAGCCAAGCTCTCACTGAAAAGATCACCTCGCTAGAAAAATCCAGTCGGCATGATAGAGAACAGGTGGCCAGGCTGGAGAAGGAGCTGAAGAAAGTCAGCGATGTTGCTGGAGAAACACAGGGCAGCCTCAGTGTGGCCCAAGATGAGCTGGTGACCTTCAGTGAAGAACTGGCCAATTTATACCACCATGTCTGCATGTGCAACAATGAAACTCCAAACAGAGTGATGCTGGATTACTACAAGGAAGGTAAAGGCGGACGCAGTAGTCCAGAGACCAAGGGAAGAAGGTCTCCCATTCTTCTTTCTAAAGGGCTGTTAACTATAGAGCTGGGAAAGGCAGAGAACGGGAGCGGTGAGAGCAGCCCATCGCCAGTGTCATCTCTGCCGTCTCCCGTGTCAGATCCTCGGAAAGAACCCATGAACATTTACAACTTGATCGCGATAATCCGGGATCAGATCAAACACCTGCAAGCTGCTGTGGACAGAACAACGGAGTTGTCCAGGCAGCGTGTTGCCACGCAAGAGCTTGGGCCGGTGGTGGACAAAGACAAGGAAGCTCTCATGGAAGAAATCCTGAAGCTGAAGTCCCTGCTGAGCACCAAGAGAGAGCAGATAGCGACCCTGAGAACTGTGCTGAAGGCCAACAAACAGGTAACCAGGCCTTACAGATAGGAAGGTTGTAGAACCAGGGAATTAGGTCACAAAGACAAGAGAATGTATGACACTGCTGTACTTTCCACTCGGGGAGGCTGTTGTCGCTGCCGTTTGTTTGGCCCAGGCCCCTGTTTGGGGCACAGCTGTGCTGCCACAAAGCTGCGCGCTGGGGCTTTCACTGCCTGCTTGTCACACACTCCTGAGGCTTTTTATTATAGCTGCAGTCTACTGCTGTCTGAATTATATCAGATTATATTTAATGTAAGACACCTAAAATGAAAAAGTAAATCTTATTTTCTGCTTGAAAGAATTCCAGTAGTTACCCTTAAAGGAGTTCTTAAGCTTACGTACCCTCTCAAATTTCAAAATAAAAGAAAGCCTCTCAAGATGAGGATGTGATAGAAGAACATGGTCAAAATAACAGGGGTGAAAGGTAAAATTAGTCTTTGGGGACTGGGTTGTGCCATAACAGCCATTAGGACACCATGTGACATGCTTCATTGTTTCCTTTAAAGTAATGTAAATTGCAGCTGTCTTTAAAAAATAAAAAGAAAATGTATTGTGTTGTTTAAGCTGTACATACTTCTGGCTTTCTTTTGCACATTTATTTTAGTAAAGGTGCCCCAAAATGTAAGACAGGTAAAATGCTCTAAGGGCTAGAGAACTGTGCAAGCGATCGATGAATGAGTTTAAATATAGAGATACTAAATAGACTTTATATACTTAACACAAAGAACAAAGTTTAATTTCTTTTCGTAGTTGGAGGTAGGTGTCACTAAATTTATATTCTGTAACTCCCTAGATGCTGCTGCAGAGTTAATGGGAGTAGGAGACCCATATGCCTGATCTGTTTGCGGTGTTCAAAAATGAAATTTTATTTAATTTGTACAAGAGAAGTTGACTAGAAGTTTAACATTCCAGCACAAAGTAAATGTTTCATTATGTGAACAGTGATTAAAAATCTTTTGGCCAGCCACTTGGTGAAGAGTTTCATTAACCGGTACGTTTCTGTTCTTCTTGGTAAACAACAGACTGCGGAGGTAGCCCTTGCCAACTTAAAAAGCAAGTATGAAAACGAGAAAGCTATGGTTACAGAGACAATGATGAAGCTGCGAAATGAGCTGAAGGCTTTGAAAGAAGATGCTGCGACCTTCTCTTCCCTGAGGGCAATGTTTGCTACAAGGTAAAGAACCTACGAACTCTGCAAATGTCATTCCTTGCTTGTTTGGGGAAGAGCTGAGCACCTGCCCACCTCCCCGTGCAGAGTGGCGGGGTGGGCTCGCTCTGCTTACAGTGCCTGTCTGTGATATATTCCTATTGATGAGGGAAGTGCCAGGGATATAGAATGTTGCTACAAAATAATAACTTGTGGCAGTGTTTATTTCATTTGGGTGCAAGATTATCCCTGGTTCTTGAAGCCACTGACTTTGAGAAGTGACATTTAACAATGCAAAATGAGCGCTTGTTACACAATGGAGATGTGACTCTGCTTGACCTGTAATGATCCAGAAAGAAGTAAAGATGTTGCAAACATCTTGCTATTAGATTGTCCATCCTGCAGGTGAGTGTTGAGGCAGCAGCATCACGTTACAAAATGTAGGTCTGTTTCACAGCTCAGGAGCGTTCAGTTGGCTCCCGTGCAGAGATGGTCCTGGGAAAGAGGAAAAGAAAAGCTTGATTTAAAAGTCGTCAGCCCCAGTTTAGTGGGATCCACAGGGACATCCCTGGCAATGCGCGTTTGCCTGCGTATTCCATGCGTTGCCTAAAGAAGACGGAGAAGGGAGACTGTAAAGGGTGCTGATCACTGTCAGCTGGACTCTCCTTCTCAGCTGGCGCAAGGGGATGGGAGAGTCTGCGGGTGCTGTGCGCTGCTTCGCTCTCTGCTTTCTCTGGACACTTAAAAACCAACCAAAAATCCCCCAGACCAACCAACAACAACAACAACAAAGGTTTTCCTTCTGTTCCCTGCTAACAAGCACAGTACTAAGGAATCCCAAGGGTGTTTATGAGGATGCCTGAGGCTTTTCTGCATGATTTTGTGGGGCTGGTTCTGCAGCGGCTCTCGTGTTCCTTGAGTAACCTTACGCTTCCTGGTGATCCAGCCCTTCTACGCAGTATCTATGCATGTGGGTAAGCGTGGAACGGAGCAGTGGACACCGAGGAATGCTAAAAGTTGACTTGTGGCAGCTCATTATCCTAGAGAAAGGAACACCCTGTACAGGCTGGATTTGTCCTACTTTCTTTCCTCTCTGTCTCCCCTTTTCTGGAGTGTAATTAATATGCAGGAATTGCAATCTCTTCTTTAGTTGTAGATCAGCTTGAAGCTGAGAGGAAAGAGAAAAAGCGTACTATTAACTTTTGGTTGTTTTTCCTAGATGCAGATAGCTAGCTAATGACATGTAACTGCGTGTTTTCCCTACACATTCATTTTCCTGCCCTCGTGTGAGGGTGACTGTGAACTGGTTTGGAGAGGAGGAATTGTCAGAGAAATGCCTGGGTAATTCTCTCTCTGCCTTTCTCCAGGTGTATTAGCTAGAGATCAATCTTGTCCTCTTACCAGGAAGACAATAATGAAGATTCTATGGCATGGGGGAAACTGGAGGCAGAACAAAGGGTTTTTTGAAAGAAACAGACTTAAGGGCTCTACCGCGGGGCTCTCATGGGGAGCAGTGGGTGGCTGAGGCAGGAGTGAGCTCTGCTCGGGATGCACAACAGACTCCCCTGCCTAAATGAACCATCACCAGTTCTGAATACGTGCTTTACTTAGCAACTCTAGCGAAAAAAAATAAGGGGCCGAGAGCAAAGGAGGACTCAAAAAGCTGAGGATGGAGTGAGTGGAGACGTGGTCTGCTGAGCCCTTGCCTTGTGAGCATTCACATTCCTGATCCTTGCATGGCAGAGGAGCAGCTGGGCCTTGGACGCTGCATGAGGCCTGAGACAGGGGCAGCTGCACAGAGCAGGAGGAATCGCTTCTGTCTGCAGTGTGCGCTGTGCTTCAGGTGCCACAAGAGCTGTCTGGAGCTGTTACTGCAGGCAGTGACCAGTCCCCCCTTCCCGACCTCCGGACAGAGAGAATCACAGAACCCCAGAATGTCAGAGATCAGAAGGGACCTCGAAAGCTCACCCAGTGCAATCCCTGGAGCAGGAACACCCAGATGAGGTCACACAGAAGGTGTCCAGGCGGGTTTGAATGGCTGCACAGAAGGAGACTCCACAACCTCCCTGGGCAGCCTGGGCCAGGCTCTGGCACCCTCACCATGAACAAGTTTCTTCCCAGAGGATGGGTGCCTTGCTGGTTGGTGAGTGCGTTCCATGGCAGCGCTTGCTTCATTTCCATTTCAGGTACAGTAGGTTAGGAAGGGGTGCTCCGAGGTGCTTAGGTGAAGATAAACTCAAAAACTCTTTTGAAGTCTGATTTTTCAGGTGTGCTTCAAATATCAGAAATATGTAACAGCCCCATTTGTCCTCACCGTCACAAACAACCTGCTAATGGAGCATCTCTGAGCAGCCTGCAGTAAGTCATGGTCCTTCTCTGGCCAAGGGCTTTTTATAAGCAGGGACTGATCGCAGGTGACGGGGCCTTTACCGCACTGAGATTGTTTCAGTGCTGTGCTGGAGCAGCCTGCTGCACACAGGGCTGGATTTTCCACAGGAACCTGCCCGTCCTGGAGGACACAAGAGATCTGTAACAATACGTGAGAGTCAAAGGCTGGGCATGAATATAGTAACTGACCTAATTTCCTTTTTAAAGTAGGTTAATCCCACTAATTTGACAATACTACCAGCTATTTTTAATAAGTAATGAAAATACAATAAGACCTGAGCCTAGAGACAAAGAAAGGCTTGCAAAACACAGATGAACAGCTTCCAGGGACTGCTGCAGCCCTGTATGCCTAAAATTAAGCTGTCCTACAAAGGAATAAATCAAGTCATACGTAACGTACTATAGATGTACATGCAATAGCTGTCCTGTTAAAGTCCAGATTTTCTTAATCAACACACGTCCCTGCTGTATGTGCAAACAGCCTGCAACCCCTGGAAGCCAGATTTACATCTGTCCTATAGAGCTGAAAATTGAATTTATCTGCTTAATTAGACTGTAATAACTGTTCGTGTATCACTACATTACAGTCGAACATTTTGTAGTAAACTCTCTCTTCACCAGAAAAAAAAAAAAATGCAATCACTTCTGCATTTCAAGTGCAAAGAGAAGTTGAACATCACCTTTGTTTTACTTGTCAAGTAGGTTTGCACTTAGTAACAGGCATCCTGGGGGCTGCAAAACGTCAATAACCAGGGCCTGACAATGATGCAGCAAATGTGCATCAGGATGCAGCCTTCAGCTTTATTACAAGATGGGAAGCGGTAATTCTTTCTCTTTATGGATCCCCTCTGGCTCCTGCACTTTACCTGCTGTCTGGAGCAGCTGTTTGCAAGAATGCTTCACAAAATAACCTTTCTCAAAATCCATCCTACAAAAGGCACTACTGCGGTTACTGTTTTGAGGGGGTTATGAGTACTTAGCAATTTAAAACAGAATAGTTCGTATTCACATGGTGGACTGTAAAGAAAGCGGTGACTTTTACAGCAGAGTTGCAACATGGAGCTAGAATAATATCTGAGGTGGGTGTGTTCTGTATTTTAAAGAATAAATCTTTGCAAAGTGGCAAAAGATAATGTCTTCACAGAAACCACTCATCTTAGATTTTTTACCTTAGGTAGTATAAACTAATGAGTAGTTTGTTTTCAAGTGAAATCTTCAACGGAAATTTCCAAAAGACAGAATAAGTCTTTAAAATGCAGTATTTACTCTCAGAGTTTGATCTGAGTTTTAACTGCGTCTCTATAACAAGAAAGTATAAAGGGCCCATATTTGCAGTTAACTCTTTTCACTCAGGTCTTTGTTCAAGTACAAACGAATCAAGGAGCTACTTTCAAAGTGCCTGAGAGTTTATTGATTTTCATGTGACCAAAACCTTATGTTAACAGCACCAAGGAAGGAAAAAGCAGTGAGTGAAAACAGCAATTCCCAGGCTAGAGGGAGATAGGGGGTGTTCAGGTCACTTCAAAGGGTGCTTGGGGAGCTGCTGTTTTGTCCTGACAAAAAATATTTAACCTCCAGAAATATCTTATGGTAGGCTTATTTTTTTTTCTAACCCTCATTTAGTCAGTTAAGAAAATGGAAGGATATTTTTTAATACAGAACAATAGAAATCCCCACTTAAGTGTGAGGAGGAAGGGGGGTTAGTAGCAAATTTGAGAGAAATTAATTCATCTTACCCAAAGACATTGTCAGAAGAAAGGCTGATTCCTTTCTTTGCTAGACAAAGAGTCTCTCTAGTGTTTTGAGGGAACTTGAAGGAAATATGTCCTGTTTTCTAGTGATTTGGGGTGGGAGCGAAGTGCAGTTTCCTTGTCTTGTAGGTCAACATACATTTCCAGATTGCCTCTAAGCAATTTGTCGTTCAAACTGCAAGCACGTTAGAGCTCAGATTTCTTAGGATCAACTATGGAGAAAAAAGCATACGGTATCAAAACAGATGAGAAAAATCCAGGTTGGCATTTAAGCACGAGACAACAAAACCGAACAATTACGTGAAGTTGTGTTTGTCCTGATAAACCCTGACAGGCTTAAACTGGCTCAGAGAAGTGACTTAGGATACATCTTCACTGCTCTGATTAAAGACGCAGGTTTTGCAGCTTTGCTGCTTGTGTATTTTTGGTTTCTTTTCCAGAGCTTGAGAACAAGCAAGAATAGTAAGAGAGCAGCCATTCCTCATCCATCTAAAATAAAGACAGAACAGCAATTAAGAAATCTAGAAGTAGCAGAAGTCTTTGAAAAGCCAAGAACAAATGTGCCTAGATGTAAATAATGGTTATCCCCATGTTCCGATGCTTCATAAACTGTAAATAGAAGTAGAGAGAAACTCTGCAACGAGTCAGCAAGGGGACAAGCGGGCAGTGTTAGAACATCCTGGAAAGGCCGGCAGCACGGCACACGAGCCCAAAATTACCAGATAGGACTTGTGATAAAGAAGCAAACCCAGGAATACACCCAAGGAGTTAGCAGCTAGCTGTTGTTCACCAGTGGAGAACAGGGGTTTCAGATGAATACATCCGTCCGTTCACAATCACAAACGCTCTGTTGGTTTTCCAAATACCTAAAGCATTTGGGAAACTATTCTTGTGTCCATGGACATCAAAGTCCTGCGGAATATAGAAGAGTTTAAATCCATGCACAGAACAGTGCAGAGAACCTTTCCAGGTTGAGAATTACAGCTAAAGGGTCTTCATACTGGACTCTGCGCTTCTCTAAAAATATCCCGTAGGATAAACACTCGGAGGGGCCAGACACACCAAATGTGACTTTGAAAATTTCCAGAATGGGATTCCCAGAGGGGAATAACAGCATTTGCCTCCTATTCCTGGTGCCAGATCTAGAGGTGATGAATGACATCGGGAAAGAAAAATGTCGGGGCTGCCAGCACCCACGTGAACGCGAGGAGACGCCGGGCAGGACAAAGGCATTGGGCTGTCTTAGAGACGCTACAAAAAGACAGGAGTGATGTCTTGCACATAGCCACGTTTATAATACTGATGTGCCTGCGTCTAAGTGTGTCTGGCGATTAAAATATCTGCTACAAGTAATGCTGAATATACCAAGACTCAGCCTTGGTGAAGATGCCCCTTGAGCCTGGGTTGCAATAAGGAGTTCACGCTCTTCTCCCCGTTACTTGTTGAAGTAGCTCTGTCCACACCACTTACTCGTGTGTGCATCCTTTGAGCACCTGCTGCTGAGGAGCGGCAAACACAGGAGGTGTTTGTGTGGTCTAATAGTGCTGCTGTAGAAATATTCGGAGTAAAGGCAACGCCAGATGTAGCTCCTCTGCCCTTCTGTTTTTAATCGAAAGGGAAGGTGAGTTACTGCAAAATACCTTGTATGGGGGACTACTGCAGAGGCAGTTATCGGTATCCATCGTCTTCTAGGCAGGCAAGTCTTGGTTCCGTTTGGCAATTGGAAAGGTCCTGCCCGTGTGATAGCTTCAAAATTACTTGTAATCTAGTGGCACAGGATTGTTAAATTCAACCTGCAACTGTAAAAAAGAAAGGAGTTTTCTTTTGAATTCTAGGAGGACAGAATTTGCTGTAAAAGTTTATGATGTCTCCTTGAGAGTTATTATTTAATAGCTTTTACTAATGGCCATCGATTACACACGGCTGATTATAAACATCCTGGAAAACTATAGCTTGTTACCAACTGTTCTCAGTTCTTGGTGAAAATCACAATGGTTTACACAAATAAAGGTCGTAGCATTTATTCCATTCAAATACACAACTCAGATGAGTTTTCAGTGTGAGGTATTGGGGAAGGAATTACAAATTAGCGATTGGCTAAGGGGTTGAGGTAAGGGAGTGTGGGGGGGGAGTGTTAAAAATCAGTCTTGTATTAATTTCTAACGTAAAGATTCAGTTTGAAGTGGCTAATAACCCTTATAGCGAACACAGCCAGCACTCATTTACATGTCATTTTAACTACTTCTCTGCTAATATATTTCCCAGTTTTTAATAAAGCCAAAAATTCCTATTTAATCCTCCATGTTTTAACTTCTTACGTAGGTTGACAATTGAATCTTTGGCTATAGAAGCCGGTGCTTCTCTGAAGAGGCCTCCTCTGTCACATCTGTCCTGGAAGTCGTCACACGGTCCTTGCATTGATTGCACAGGAGGAGGGGAAAGTATAATTATACCCAGATGCATTCGCTTACATGTTTTTCTTTTTCCCAGAATAGATCTTGATTCAGTAGTGAATTTAGCTGTACGTTTTATTAAGTATAGTACATGCTAAAGCTTAAGTAAAATGGTATGTAGAAATAAGGCACAAATGGCATTTGTGGGAAGCAGCGGCACGCAGCTTTGGAAAAGAAGACAGCCCGTTCTTATCTTTTTCAACAATTTGGCTTCAAATAGTGTTTTGAAGGATTTCATTTTTCTTTCTCATCATTCTGTTAAACATTCAGGATATTTATTTCCTCAGTGTAGATATTTGTTTTAGCTGGAGGTGTTTTTAAAAACCCAGTCGATGTTTCCTTAAGCTCCTTCTTTTTGTCGTTGTTAATTACCAGTCATAAGAAAATAGGCAACATCAAAGCCTTCTGTTCACAATCCACTTTAAACTGTGAATGTGTGAATATACAACAGGCTTACGCTAATTTCTTATTCTTCTTTAAAGCATGAAAGCTCCATTATTTGCTTTCAGAGATGTTTTTAAAACAAAGGCATTTTCTGTTCTGACCTTCTAATGATTTTTTTTTTTTGCATTGAATATACAGCAGGGAAATAGCTCAGCACATGTCAAATGAAATTGTAAAAGGGAAGGATCCTTTATCATAGCTGCAAGGCAGCAAAAATATAGATACACACAGCACAAAAAATATGCTGCCATTGGTACCACTCCTCCTAGCTTTGCTTTAAGGTAAGGAGTGCGAGGGGCTCTGTCGCCCTGTGTGCTTAGAGGGGCTGATTTTGTTTTATTTCTTTGAGACGATGAAAGTGGGAGTCAGCCAAGAGCAGGAAGGGAGACGGTAAAGGGGGCAGGTCCTGGTCCCCCGTGCAGGGACCTGTGCTGCTCGAGGGGACGATGCTGCGCGTTCGCTGACCCCGCAGGGCCTGTGGGGCTGGAGCATTCGTTTGACTGAAAGATCAGGAAAAGAGGGGCAGGATGCAAAAACTCCGCGTGGTCGTAGTTATCAGTCCTGCCTCTCCCAGTGCTCTCCGATGGATGAGAGAACAGTTATCCAGGTGCCGTACAAACTACTGATAACACTTCCTTTCGGTTGGAAAGGACGGGGAAACTCCCTGTGCAGAGGTTTATGGAAAAAAGAAAAGAAGCTAATTTAGATATTTGAAATAGTGAATGCCATGTAATTTCTGAGGAGAGCCGTGTGATGTTTTAAACCTTTGTGCTTGATGAGATAATGACTTGCTACAATAACCTTTTGGAGGCAAAATCATGGCTTTAATTACAGCTTGGCTCACATGGAAATGATTTTACTGCCTTGGAGACTCTGACAGGCGTTTGTCTGGGGTAGCAGTCGGCTAAACACAATGGACTGTGTTTGATCAAGAGGCATTAGGGTAATATCAGAAACGTTTAAGGAAGAGGATTAAGGGACATTAGCAAGACTGTGTGGAAAGTCCCTACTCTGCTTCACTGAAATGGTTTTGCTTTTTTTCCGTAATTCCTTTTTAAATTTTTCTGTTCTGAAATGAGGTGGGGTGGGGGCAGAAATCTGCCCCTCTTGTCTTGGGGATACATTACTATATTTCAATGTTTTGTTTTTTTTTTAAATCTTAATAAAAAGAAAGTAGGCAGTGCAGAGTTACGTCAGGCAGAGGAGCTGCTATGGGTTAGGTCTCCCAGAGCTGCCTTCATATTCACATTTGTAAGTCAGTTAGTGGATTCTTTACAATATTCCTCTCAAACTTCTTTGCTTTCCTGTTGGTTTTTAAGCTGGTGACCCACCATTATATCCTGGTCACCTCCAATATCTTAATCCAGTGTTTCCTTCTAGCTGTGAAAAGAATCCTTTTGTCTCTTGGGAAGGAAAAGAAAAGAATATTGCACAATCTTCTAAATGCAGGGAAGTATAAACTCCCCAACCCCCCCTGAAAAGAAAACAGGTAGAGATCACAGAACCCCAGAATGTCAGGGTTGGAAGGGACCTCGAAAGCTCACCCAGTGCAATCCCCCCGGAGCAGGAACACCCAGCTGAGGTCACACAGAAGGGGTCCAGGCGGGTTTGAATGGCTGCACAGAAGGAGACTCCACAACCTCCCTGGGCAGCCTGGGCCAGGCTCTGGCACCCTCACCAGGAAGAAGTTTCTTCTCATCTTTCAGTGGAACCTCCTGTGTTCCAGTTTGCACCCATTGCCCCTTGTCCTGTCACTGGTTGTCACCCAGAAGAGCCTGGCTCCATCCTCCTGACACTGCCCCTTTCCATATTGATCCCATGAATGAGGTCACCCCTCAGTCTCCTCTTCTCCAAGCTCCAGAGCCCCAGCTCCCTCAGCCTTTCCTCACACGGCAGATGCTCCACTCCCTTCAGCATCTTGGTGGCTGCGCTGGGCTCTCTGCAGCAGTTCCCTGTCCTTCTGGAGCTGAGGGCCCAGCACTGGACACAATATTCCAGATGTGGTCTCCCCAGGGCAGAGCAGAGGGGCAGGAGAACCTCTCTGACCTACTGACCACCCCTTCTCATCCACCCCAGGTCCCGTTGGCCTTCCTGGCCACAAGGGCCCAGTGCTGGCCCATGGGCACCCTGCTGTCCCCAGGACCCCAGCTCCACTGCTCTCCAACAGGTGGATGCTCTAGTGCAGAAGGGCAGGACTGATACCCCCTCAAGATTTCTTTTCGTCTTTTCCGACTCCCCCAGGCCGTTTCAGTCCGCGTTCCTTCGCTGGTGAGCGGGGCGAGGTGCAGCCCTGGGGCGGGAGGGCTGGTTCTGCCCTGGAAGGTCCCTCTGGCTGGGAAGAGCGCGGTGCTGGGCCTCTGGCAAATCTAAGGTTCCGGGGTTTGTTTTCTAAAAGGCGAAACCCCTCACTCGCTGCACAGAGCAAGAGAGACTGTGCCGACCACCAGGGCTCGGGGAACGGGTTCCCGCTCACGCAGCGCCCTGAGCTCCATCACATTGTATTCACACAGGTTTTGTACGAATAGTTCAGGATCGTTGTTTATTCTCCTCATGTATTAAAAAATAAAATTCTATTTTTTCCTTTCCCCACTTTCTTCCCAAGCAAATATAATTAGGAGTATAGGCCTAGTCCCGCTATTCGAAGTCAGGGAGAGCAGCATTCAGGACTTGATAGTATAAGCACAGCTGATAAATCTGCATGTGAATGCAGTTTTGTTTTGTAGTGGGGGTGGGTTCTGTTTGGTTTTTGTTTGTTGGTTTTTTCCCTAACCTGCTTTTTTTTTTTTTTTTTTTTTTCTTAATGCTGACAACTGTCCCGTACCCTCGGGAGATTCTGTTTTGATGTTAAAAGGAACTTCTCTGCTGAAATTTTTGCTTTTATGAAGAAGTTGTGTTTCACAGATGTGGCCATTGTAAATTCCAGCTGGTACCTATGAATATTTATTTTTCTACCCATATGTATAACTGGTCTTCCATGTGCAGTAAATATGCGTCTACATGTACAGACATTAATTTTTTTCAATTGTTTGCAATGCACTGTTCAAGTGAAGTAGCTTCCAAGCTCAGTGAAAATGAGTTTAAATGAAACAGCTTGGGGACATCTGAACAGCTTCCTCACGGGGTTCCAGTGAGACTCCGTTCCTTTGTCTGATTGTTTTAAACTTAATTTTGGCGGTGAAAACAATCATAGAAAGTCCAGTTGCTATAGATAAAACAGTACTAAGTCACTATTTGTAGAATTTGTACATAAGGAATCAGAGTAGGTTAAAGCAGAATTACGAAAAAATGCTTGTTTTTAACAATGCTGTTCAGTCGCCACTGGAAGTTTGTTATTTGAACTCTATGTCTGAAGTATCAAACTACAAAGCTCAGGTGCCCATCAGGTGGTATCAATAGCCATTTTAGTAACAGTGATTTTACAGCACCCCTGGTGTTCCCCCCAGTGCAGCCTGAAGCTGAAGAACCATCGTGGTCTCTGTGTGAGCACAGCAAAAGTGATTTGACTGAATTGCGCCCGCTCGCTATGGAAGGACCTTGCCAGCCTTCAGACAGGAGCACTTCTGTGTCAGGCTCCATGCCTTCATTATCTAAGGATGCTGTTAATTATAGTACATCTTGAGAGGTGTGAACGTAACTGCCGAGTGCTGAATTCTAACAAACCCAGTGAAAAGTAATTGCAATTTTTTACAGGTTTGGTTGAAGTTCATGTTTAAAAGCGTGTGTACGCAAGCAACTGCAAAGCTGTCACTCCGCTAATAGCAGCCAGACACAAGGGGTTCATCTAGAGGGAAACAGGATCGCTAAAGATTGCTGTATTTCGTTGCAGATGTGACGAGTACGTCACGCAGCTGGATGAAATGCAGCGGCAGCTCGCGGCAGCGGAGGACGAGAAGAAGACTCTGAACTCCCTGCTGCGGATGGCTATCCAGCAGAAACTGGCCCTGACCCAGCGCCTGGAACACCTGGAGCTGGACCACGAGCAGTCCAAAAGGGTGCGCACCAAATCTGCTTCCAAAGCCAAGAGCAGTACCCCCAGCGTAAGTCACGTTCGGTCCTGTGGAGACAGGTCTGAAGGATCTGTCCTTAACAACCAGGTTTTTTGTAGCGAGAAATACAAAATCTATTGTGACTAGGACACGTGTGTAGAAAAAAGATCGTTATTATGCATCTTATTTTATGCTGTAACTGTCAGCGTAAATCCCCACTATCTAACGTCGCAGTGAGTTGACTTGTACTAGTATGTTGTTGAACCAGGTAATACAAATTGTATTATGGTGGTCTTAACTGTAACGAATTCGTAAGTATGGGGATGCTATTAACGAGTTAACAGTGGAATTAGCTTTTTCCACAATTAACATGTATGGGTTTTGCTGTTTATGGTAAGTGTTAAAAGAGTACACCTGATATAGTATATCCGGTGCTACTAATTGTAGTTTGTGTAGGCACAGAGGTGATCCTTTCTCCAGGGTTGCAGCATACTTCAATAAATGCGTTCACAGACAGAAACAAACAGAAAACCTTCCTTGTTATTGTGGCTTAAGAAGTGGTGAAAAGCAAACATTAAAATTAGAGGTATGTCTTGAAAATGCAAGGCATTTTGAAACTGGAACCAAACTTAATTTGCCCATTGTGGCAGATATTGAGAACTTGCTGTCGTATCACCACTGACCAGAGTCCCAAAGCTTTTATGGGCTATAAAAGCTAGAAGCAGCTTGGTAGGGTACATTATTTACACTCTGCTTCCCTCTCTTCAGAGGGTTAACCAGAAGAAACTTGCACATTTATATTTAAAATATGCAATATTTACCCCACCTGATATAAAACTTCAAAGTTGAAGAATTGGGATCCTACCTGATAGACAGTTCCACTTTAAGAAGTTATGCTGTGGAAAAGTGTCATGTCCTGAAAGGATCTTTGTGGTCTCATGTTGCTCCTTGCAAGCGTAACACTTTGGAAAGAATCTGTTTTATATATTACTGTAGCCACACAACCTATATGTGTAGAATTAATGTGACTATGGTCTAGTATTGTCGGTCACAAACCAGTTTTTCTCAGCTATCAGTATTAATTGAAATAGGATAGTGTTTCAGAGCTCTGATCATTTTTTTTAATTACACAAACGAAATTGCATTCCGTATGCAAGCAGATGTTTCACAGGGCTCTACATTATAGGCACAGGAAATTGAACCAGATCATTCTGCTAATAATTATTTATGAAGTAGCTTAGTATAGATATTAATCTTTAAAAACAAATAGACCTTCGTCTGCTATTGACCTTTTAAGGAGCCTTTTTAGCCACTTAATTACAATATGTTTGATAATATAAAAGTGTACTTCATAATTGGTGCCTACATAAGAGAAAAAAGGTCAAAAATGTTGCTTCTAAAATTGTGGAAAATTTGCGGAGCACAAGAAGGCACGCTTTTTTCTTTAAACCAGAGTTTCAAAGTGCCTAGCCTCAACCTTTATTTTAATGTAAAGCCCTGTTCATTTTGTACTCTTTCGAATAATTTTGTATGCCTATAGTATTACTAAAAGCAATGCGAGTCTGCTTGCTAGTGCTGTTTTCTAAAGCCATTCCAATGTTGCTGGTGTGGTACTGCCTCATCTCACCACCATTTCTTGGAGCCGGTGGGCAGCTGCTCCCTCCGCATCGCCGCTCTGCCTATAAGTAGCCAGGAGACGTCACGGTGCTAAGAGAAGGTGATAAGGAGCACAGGGAGGGGAAACTACAGGGGATTTGGGCCTTCTCAGATTAAGAAAAAGATTTCTAAATTCCTACAGTGAGACTCGAAACAAATGGGGCTGTGGAAACCTTGCCACAAAGCTGGGAACCATCCGAATGTCAAATGCCAGAATTGCATCGACCAATACGGAGAGGAGGAAAAAAAAAACCCTCAAGTGATTTAGGTCTAATACGTTGCTCAAACATCACTGCTTGAGAAGTTTAAACAACTGGCAATTCTGGCTTTAGAAACTAGGCCCTGTGCGTCTATTATTACTTTGTTTTAGAAAACACTGAATTCTCCTGAATTTGAGCTTTAATATTGCAAATAGCAGGTTTGATATTTTAGATGTGAGACATCTTTTAACAATTTTCAATCCTGCTTTTCTCTTCTTTGCTGCACAATCTTCCAAAAGGCCTTTATTCTTCTCATTCCTGCATTCATTATGATTTTAAAAGACTTCAGAAAAGCAGGCATTTGAGTGCTTTCTCTGCTCCAGTAGAAACAGCTACAGTTTTGCTTCCACTCTGATAGGGAGCTTTTATACAATTTTTACTGCTTCCATGTCTCTGCTGGCAGTATTTTTGAAAAATACTAATGGCAAGAAGGTGAATTGGAGAAACTAATTGAACCCATTGTTAGGTTTTTTGCAAATTAACTGGAACCTCCTGTAAAGATTTCAGTGTTACCAGACAGTGACTATTACTATCAGTCTTCGCTCACACTTTCAGTTCCAAGTATGAACAATTTTGCTCTTAGCCCAGTAGTCTTAGCAGTCGTTTCCATCTTCGTTCATTTACGTGAATCTTTAAAAACCAAGAAAGCCAACCTGCCCACTATTTGAGCTTGTCAAGGTGATGGTTTAACTTGTTTAACCTGTTCTAAACAGAAATGAGGAATGGTGGTAAGGCGACTTGATCCTGCTGTTTCTACGTTTAGATATTGTTGAAGATTGGCTCTTGTAATTCTTGATTAACAATTTCTTGAAACATACATTTGCTGTAAGTCTTTCGTCTCACTTTCAAAGGGTTGGGGTAACGCATGGCGAATTTCTTAGGCCGTCACCTACCTCTGCGAGCAGGCTCCTCGGGATGGTGTTCTCTGCATGAGCCGCTGACCTGCATGTTTCTGGAGACCTAAAGCTTCACTGGAAATGTTCCTTGCACATTCACGGCTGTTAACTTGTGCTTGAAGAGCAAAGCTTTATTCAGTACTTGTAAGAAACTTCTTTCTGCAAAGCCGCCGCTTCCAGGCCAAGCGCATCGAGCCTTGTTCCGCCAGCTTGGAGAGCCCGTTTCCACCCCACCGACCTAACAGCCCCCGGCCCACTAACCCGCTTGCGCAGCACTTTGGTTTCAGTTCTTTAATTGAGAAATAAACAGTGTTGTTGGTTTGTTTTTTTTCCCTAATGCTATTTTATTTTTCCATTTTTCAGCTGTAGAGTAGTCCCTGGAGAAGGCCTTTCCAGCAGGGTAACAGCATTTCTTAGCCTCTTTGGTTACGGTTAAATGTGGTAGCCCGTTGCACAAAGAATGGAAACCACTGACCCCATCCTAACTTTCGAAACCACCTTTTCCTATATACTACCTGAAACTTTCCTTCTATGCCTGAAGCTATAAAACAAACGAGCTTTACCTGTAAGTGCTGCTGCAGTAAGAAAACTTACAAGTGCTGAAGAAACCTGCAAATGTAACGATCACCACCTTAGTTTATGATCTACTAGAAATGTTCGGGTGGGGGAATTTCTTATTTCATTGCAGATGCTCATTTTTTTTTTATCTGATTGTTAAACCTGTGCACTTTTGATATTTTGATATTTTTCTTTAGCTTCTTTAATTCCTTATGTAGAAGAGTTTATAAAAAGCGGTGGTTTGTGATCATAGTCTCTCTCCGGTTTGGGCTTGTGATTTTGGAATTTGTATGGCAGAGATTTTTTAGGGGCTCTAGATTGTGGTTAGAAAAGAGTTTCAACAAAAGCAGGAGCTCTGCTAAACTGTGCTTCAGCAGCTTTTTTATGATCATAAAAAGTTAAGCTTTATGTTTAAATTACTGATATTTTTTTTTTTTTAACTGCCATGTTCATTAAGAAATCCAGGGTATTCAAATTCTGGGGTTTTTTTCATATTGTATTATTATTCTTAGGAATAGTTCAATGTAACAAGAAGAAAACTTGACTTTGCTCTGGTTAAAACAGTAACAGGCACTTGAAAAATATTAAATAACTAGTATTAACTATAAATTCCAGAATTCCTGGGTTTTAGGAAGTTGAAGTATTAGTGATTAACAGAATTTTATACAACTGTACCAGTTAAATTCCAAATTGGAATTGTTTTGTTACTTTTTCATTTTATTGTGCCAAATTGTGGTACATTTAGAAAGAAAAATTCTAAAGTTGTCACTGATAGGGTGTTACATATCAGCGCCTTTCTGTCATTAATTATTGCCAGTAGTGCCTTTAATCATTTTAAGGGAGACTCTTAGAATAGCGTAGTCTAAGTCCTGTAACTTAGAAGAAACGGAACGGCTGTTTTGGAATTTATTGAAGACGTGGAGCAATAAGTGCAAAGCGAACTCCCCTTTTGCACATTTTTAATGGGTAGTCTTACTATAGAGATTATATATTCAAGGAATTGTAAAAAATTCTGTTAGTCAATGATATTTCATCATGCAAATCCTTGCAAATTCAGGGGTATAGATGAAAAACAAAAAAAAAAACACAAAAAAACAAACTACAAACAAACCCAAATACCCTTTGGGAACCAAATGGACTCATGCTGAACAAATGAGCAAGATGTATTAACGCGTTTGTGGTAACAGTACAGAGAACGTATCAGGAATTTTGCTGTTATGTTAGCTTTGTACGGTGGTGGATGCAGTTAACCATAGTATTGTTTGCAAATGAGAACAAGGAAACATTGGTATCTTCCCTTGCATGTTGTATCTAATCATTGTGATTTCAGGAAACAGAAATGGAGAAGTGCATCAACAAGCTGTCGCCGTCCCGGCCGTTTGTTGAGGCTCATCCGAACGATTGAATTGGTACTTGCTGGGGGGAAACCTTCCCACTCCTCGAAAAAAGTACAAATTGAAATAATATTGCCAGCTGGGAGAAGATTTCTGTTTCCTGGAACAAAAAGCATTATTATTCCTAGATGTGGGGACTTATAATTCCATCTTCTGTTACAGTATTGATTCATAAGAAATATTGTTGCATTTAAAATTACTACATTTGTATGTGGGTATTTATTTGAAATGATGTCGAAGTACTGTATTACGTTTTATGTGCATTACCTTTTAGTGGTGGATTGGTCTCCATTTAACGTCATATGCATGTGTTCTTGCCAAGTAACCTTTACACAGATCTGAAAAAAAAACAAAGTTAATGAAAAAATGTGGAAACTTCTTAAAAGTATATCTGTGTGTTAATTGGGTAACCTTAGGAGGTATAGAAGGCAAAACGTTACTTCTAAATTAATAAAAAAGCATTTAATGTAGGAAAGCAATCTGCCTGCGTAAAGGTAGTCACATTGGCAGTATCAATAAAAGAGAAAAGGAATTGTGTTTTCTGCTTGTTGTTCTTGTGGTTTAAGAAGGTGCCGTTGTAATCGGCTGGTCTTTCCAAGCTGTTCTCAGTGTGGGGCTAAATAAGTACTAATTCTTACCTGAGAAACGGAAAACTTGAACCCAAGTTCGCTGCAGAGCTAGAAAATTAATTATGTGTGCTCGTATTTGGGGAGCAGCATCCTCTGTGCTGTTTCCTGAGGTTTTCCTGGGTTAGTTTTGGCGTGACCGGGGTCACTGGCCAGCCGTGGGACCCTTGTTGTGGCACGGGAAAGGGACTCGGGGCTTTTGGTGGCAGGGGTGACAAGTTCCTGAAAGAACATCGTAATTTCTCCTATACTCTCCAAAATGTGTTAGATTATGTTTATCCAGTAGAATTAACAAAATCACAAAAAAAAACCCTGGAGGACCACTCTGAAGTCTGAGGGTGAGGCTGAGGTTTCCCCATGGATTCAAGGATATTCCTGGATTAATGAATTTCGGTGTTGGCCCCTAGAAATACCAAGTCTGGTTTTATACTGTGGTTTTACAACTCTTATGTCCCCAGGCAGGATTGCTAGAACTATTCTGCTTATTGTTTCCGTACCTGCCTGCAGTCAGGGGCGTTAACCCGCTGATCGATGTTATAACTGGAGAGCAATATGGCAGTTTTTACCGAGGCATTGAAAATACTTGTTGAATTGTGTGCGATAAACTAGCAGAGCATATTTGCCAGGGCGCTTGCCCTGATTGTATAGTTTTGCATTTGCAATAATGGGAGCTTTACCTGCAGGGTCATCTAAGGGAGAAACGTTGCAGAGACACGCAAATGACAGCGGTGGCAGAACAGGCCCGTCGAAATCGTAAAACGCCGTGATTCAAAAACGCTTTAATAAGAAAACAGGAGAATATTTAGATTAAAAGCTTGTCTAGGAGATGGCTATGAATGAAAACATGAATTGATTTTACTCTTTTCTGTGTAGAAGGGAGGGAATGTCGCTGGTGCCATATGGGGGGGTCGCCGGCCACGTTCCAGCTGCAGACGGTGCTGGGTTTGGTGTGTGGGAAGGGAACGGGCAGCTCACGTAACGCTCCCGCTGCCCTGGAATCCGTCCTGCGCTGCCCATCGCTCCGTCTTCGCAAGTAAGGCTTGAACACAAGCTACTGCCTTCCCAGAGGAGGAACGGGGCAGATGTTCAGATGTGCTTAGATGCCTCAGGATAAGGAGAAGCAAACCTGAAAGTCCCCACGTACCTCATTTTACGGGATGAAGGCGAAGGTGCTTTTTGGAGATCCCGCTGGATAAGACGGTCAAATTCAGCTACACAAATATTTACAGAAGTTACGGTTTCAAAAATAGAATCGCATTCTTTGTGGTTTTTGAAGGCTGATGATATAGGTTGACTTACAGGACCAGGAAATGGTATTTTTCCACCCAAAGATTTAGAGAAAACAAGGGAAAACTACAAAGATCGCCTCTGTGAGCACAAAAACAAGCAAAGCAGCTAGTTAATATGATTATTTTGAGTGTTATATTGAATGTTTATATACAAAAGCTTCAAGCAAACATTCATTAGTGGTTGCCGAGAGAAACACTTGCGTAGAAGCTACTCAAAAGAGGATTCCATCCTATTCCGCTCTTTTAGAGTAAGCGGTGGGTGGTGGTTGCTGCTTCTCAGTGCAAAGGCAAATTTCCACAAGAAGGAGCTCTCAGTGCTGCAGAGGGAACTTTCTTTCCTTTAATCTGAGACCTGATGTCCAACGTTGAATCTGCATCCGCCAGCCTTTCCTCACCCAGCCCTGCGACTCTGGGATGTGCTGCTCTTAACCATCACATCTCATAATTACCGAGTGAAGTGCTTGTAAAATGTCTTAGATCCAGTAACTGCATTTCGATTTAAAAAAGAGGCCAAGAAGCGAACAAGCTGGATCTGGTTCGAGATATTAAAGTAGACCTTTTCTGAAGTAAAGATAACATACCAAGCAGGAACAGTGTAATGAAAGCTGATTTTCGTGATTATGCTGAAGGAAAACAGAGAGAAAGTTTAAAATTTGTTTAAAACATAGTATATTGTCCTAGGCAAATAGCAGTATATATGTAATGTGCTACTTGCTGATTAAGGTTACATACATAGGCAAAGCTTGGCTTAGGTGGATGGGGTGAGCTTAAGCTGAGCCCAGAGCCCACCAGTGAGAGTCAGAGTCGGTTCACTGAGCAGAAATAAACACGGTGGCTTTTTACTGAATCAAATGTCGGGTTAGAAGGACACTCTGCACCGTACCTGCCCCAGTCTCTTTGCGTTGCAAGAATTTTGAACAACATTACATTTAAAAAATATCTCTGTGATTTCACTTTTTAAAATGTCAGCAGGTGGACATTTGTGTTGTGAATGTCCTGTGCTAAAATACTATAAGAGGCTTAACGGGCAGGAAAAGCTTAAAAGCTCATGATTTAGTATACAGTTTGAAAGAGCTCATACACATTAAAAGAGCAGAATTTTTAAAAATAAATTCTTGCTAACGCATAATCCCTTATTCTCAATAACAATATTTGTTCTTTTCTGATACTGATTATTACTGCTTTTCAAACAGTAATGTATTTGAGGAATTACTAATCTCCGTATCTAAGGGGGGAAGGAAAAACAACTGTTCATTTTAGTATATGCTACTTTGTATTACTTGTTGTTAACAAGATCGTTTCTCCTTTAATCTTCTCCTTGAAACCTTTCTCCCTGTTTTTACACAGCAATTTGAGGTTCTGACAGTCTCCCAGCACTCAGGTGCGTGCTGACTCTGACTAAGGAAAACAGTCCTTTGGGCAATTTCATCATCACAAACATTTTTCCCTTAATTTCTGGTGATGAGACTGTTCCTAACTACAACAGTTTGTATCCTCATTCCAAATTATATTGAGTAAGCAGTTGGGCAGCTTGGACTAATCTCAGATGTTATTTAGCTTATTTTCCTGTGTGGGTTCTACCCTGGAATTGAAATTAATGGAGCTCAAGATTTTTTTCAAGTCTTTCAACAACGAGCATTTGATCCAGCAGTAGGATATTCGCTTCCTGTTATCGCCAAATGAACCATGAGCCTTTATTAAGCTGAGCATTCATCTGTCTCCATTCAGAGGCCGACGTCTCTGCCAGGGAGGCGTCTTGAGCTGATGCTACTGGGAGCTTTGGGAGGAGGTTTTTGAAGTGTGATCTTACCTGGATCTAAAGAATGGCCTGAACTTGGGCCTTATTAGGGTGGGGAAAGCGTTAATTCTTTTTAGCTTTCACCAGTAAGAGGGCCATGAAGTTGGTGAAGGTTTGGAGGGGAAGCCGTGTGAGGAGCGGCTGGAGTCCCTGGGTTTGTTCAGCTGGAGCAGAGGAGACTGAGGGCAGAGCTCATGGGGCTGCAGGTTCCTCAGCAGGAGCAGGAGGGGCAGGGCTGAGCTCTTCTCTCTGTGACAGGGACAGAACCCAGGGAATGGCAGAAGATGTGCAGGGAGGGTCAGTGGGGCATGAGGAAAAGGTTCTGCACCCAGAGGTGTGGACACTGGACCAGGCTCCACAGGGAGGGGTCACGGCCCAACCTGACAGGGTTCGAGAAGAGACTGGACAAGGGCCTCAGACACACGGGGTGAGCTGTGGGGTGTCCTGTGCAGGGACAGGAGTTGGACTCCATGAGCCTGGTGGGTCCCTTCCAGCTCAGGACATTCTGTGGTTCTATGACTTTCATGCTTAGGGTGGCAAGTTGGTTTTGGTCGGTCCAAATACTCAGGTCAAATAGCTCAAGCAGCCCAGGAAGCTGCTGCTGGTGCCTGATCCGCCGGGGACAGCTGCGGGGACAGCTGTTCATCGTCACTTCAGCACTGGTAGTTACCACTGCAGCCTCACAGGCCAGAAGTCGGCTGTGTTTCACATCTGTTGGCAAAAAGTTGGTGTTTACTCTTCCCTGACTCCAGATGCTTGAATCTGAATAGCAAACCAGGTTACTGGGCAGACTCAGAACAGCGTGCAACCCTGTCCGTGTATCCGAAGGGGCTGCCACGTTGAGGATGAAGTGGGGACCCAGCTGAGCTGAAGTAGCACATCTGACCGTGCTCAAAGAGCTGGGCCAAAAGAGAACAGACCAGACTGTGTCAGCACGAAGTGTCAGCCCCAGCTCCCTGTCCTCCATCTGCCCTCCCTGGTGAGGTGGTCTTTGGCCTTCAGACCTGATGCCATCCGATCTCGCCACAAACACGAGCGCCGCTTTTCTCCGGCGGGTTCTTGTCAGGCTGTTGGGTTTGTGCGAGCTGCTGCGAAGCCGTTAGGTGTCAGTTCTGGTCTCTGCTGACGTGACTTGAGGAACCAGCTGGAACAGGAATGAATCCAATTTTCAGGCACCTGTTTCACAGGGCACTTGGCTGTGGCTGGCGCCTTCTGTTATGCTGCTGGCAATTCATCAGAGGGGGTGGCACCTCCTGGATATCTCGGAATTGCACCTTCCTGTGGGCTGCCAGTGACACTACAGGCCTGGCTTTGCATCGCTGTTGGTGGTTTTTAGGGTTTGCGGGTTTCCTCAGTTACTGGGTTTGGGTACAATACTAGAATGGTAGGGGAAGAGAAAAAGTTTGCATATTCAACTTCTACCTTTTTTCCTCGTTGCTGTATGGATGAAAGCCTGGGTATTTTTTTTTTTTTCTTTCAACAACATAGGAATGTACATGTATGTATCTTTTCTGATTGGATGTTTACTTTCTGCAAAAAAAATATTTGCTAAAAGCTTGTTTGGCTTTCAGTTGGAACGACGAGGGTGTGGAATAGCTGAGAACACTTTCCTTCTAAGAGCTGTTAGGCAGGGGCTGAAGTATCTTTCGCCTCAGTAAAGTGTGAGGTTGGGCTCTTGGTGCTGTTCACAGCCCCCCTGAGTTCTCAACAGTCCCCGGCAGCACTGGAATTCCAGCCCGGAGAAAGGCCGAGAGCTTAAAACGATGTTTGTGTTCTGCCTTTCCAATCTAGTTGCAGAAGCTGGTTGGGCAGCAGAAAATAGGGTAAGAATTCACACCTTTTTCTCCTTCCCTTTGTTTCTTATTACGCTTGGAGTCATTGTTGTCATGAGCTTTCCTGATTCCTTTTCTGACGTGGGTTAGACTCTTCATTCTCACCAGGACGCTCTGCTGAGAGATGTAAAGTGTGACTGTCACTTCTGCTGCTTCATCATATCCATGGAGCTCAGGGCTCTTTTGAGAAACCAGACAGAGCATCTGTCAGCAAACGGGCAACAAATCTATCTGCTTCCTTTTCTGTGTCATTTGTAGGATGCAAAATTGTCACTGCTGCTTCCTCCATTGCTCCAAAGGCCAGTTTTCACCAGCGTCCTGTCTCAGAAGGGATATTACTTCTGTGGAGGCAGAAAGAAGCTTGCAAAAGCAGCCACTGGTCTAGCCCCAGATTCCTATTTGTAGAAAAAAGGATGCGGTTTTTTTGTGGGGGTGAGAAGGGGAAGTGGCAGGAAGAGAGATGATAAAGTGGGGAGAAAGGGTGTAAGCATGGGGCGGATTGAAAAAAATAAAAGAGAGAGGGAGGTATGCAAGAATATGAAAGAGGCAGCAAGGAAAAAATGGCAGCAATGGATTAAGATGGACTGCTGAGCAACTCGGAGCAGCTGGATCTGCCGGGGGCAGGGATTGTTTGGCACAAGGCCTAGGAACAACTCAATTCCAAAAAAGCAGCTGGCAATTTAGTGTAGTCTGGTAGTACAGACTGCATAGTGTGCATTTCTCCATCTTAAAGGGATCAGCTAGCACGTTTATTGGCCATCAGGGGCTGGGAAGAGGCACAGGAGGCTACAAAAAGAAGGAACAGTGCAAGAAAATGAGGAGAACGTGTGGGAGAGAAGTGTGTTCCCTGGCATATTTGAATGCGCTTGTGTGTGGTTTCAGAAGGTCTCATGCAGGTCTCCTGGGTTGCAGCAATCCTCTTTCAGCTTTGGTTCGTAGAATGAGTTCCTATCAAAGCACATCAGGATACTTCTTGTAATTAATATGAGTCAATCTAAATACAGCTATGCTTATCGGAATGTCGATATCGTGTGTAAGCAGATACATTTGACTAGCCTTGGGTTAGGTTGCTTTTGAACGTGGTTTTAACTAAACTAGTTTCCCCATTGTTTTATTAAGAGAACTAAGTTTGCAGCCCCAGGTGCCCATGGAAAGCTCCCAGCCAAGGCAGCGGTGGTGCCAGTACCAGTTGCCAAAGCTAAAAGAGCCGAACACTGGGACATGTTATCCTGGTGAGGGACGCGCTCTGGGCAGAGCTGGGGGATCTGTCACCTTTTGTACCCGCTGGAAATTGTGCAGAAAGTCATGGACAGAGGGAAACACAAGAGCAATTTGGCAGAGTGCAAGAAAGCCAGGAGATGCCAGCCAGGTCCATGGAGAGGGAGCCAGAAGATCAGTGTGGGGGAACAACCTGTTGGAGAGCCGTGTAGGGGAAAGGGAGCTGGGGCCCTGGGGACAGCAGGGTGCCCATGGGCCAGCACTGGGCCCTGGTGGCCAGGAAGGCCAATGGGACCTGGGCTGGATGAGAAGGGGTGGTCAGTAGGTCAGAGAGGTTCTCCTGCCCCTCTGCTCTGCCCTGGGGAGACCACATCTGGAATATTGTGTCCAGTTGTGGCCCCTCAGTTCCAGAAGGACAGGGAACTGCTGCAGAGAGTCCAGCGCAGCCACCAAGATGCTGAAGGGAGTGGAGCATCTGCCGTGTGAGGAAAGGCTGAGGGAGCTGGGGCTCTGGAGCTTGGAGAAGAGGAGACTGAGGGGTGACCTCATTCATGGGATCAATATGGAAAGGGGCAGTGTCAGGAGGATGGAGCCAGGCTCTTCTGGGTGACAACCAGTGACAGGACAAGGGGCAATGGGTGCAAACTGGAACACAGGAGGTTCCACTGAAAGATGAGAAGAAACTTGTTCATGGTGAGGGTGGCAGAGCCTGGCCCAGGCTGCCCAGGGAGGTTGTGGAGTCTCCTTCTGTGCAGCCATTCAAACCCGCCTGGACACCTTCTGTGTAACCTCAGCTGGGTGTTCCTGCTCCGGGGGATTGCACTGGGTGAGCTTCCGAGGTCTCTTCTAACCCTGACATTCTGGGGTTCTGTGATTCTGTGAACATGGCAGTTGGTCCCTGACTGGTTTAGATCTTGCTTTCACAGCTGTGCTGTCCCTGTGACAGCCACACAGTGCCCAGCTCCACCGTGCCCATTTAAAGCCTGCACCTCTGCAACATCCTCACCAGGAGTGAGTCCCTCTGGGAGGGTTCGGTGCATTCGCTGCACACAGCTGTGCGAGGGCAGACGCTGTGCTCAGCCCGCTGCGCTGGTACGTTTACAAAAAAAGGTTGGCAAAGTTCACACTATTGCAGACCACCAGGGCTCCTGCCACAAAATACAGGTATTCCCATGCAGAGCTGTTAAAGCTGGGCAGTCTAAAACTGCTCTCAGTAGTGTGAAGAATATTTTTCCAAGTGAGCTTCAAGAGAGCAGAGGGAGGAAGAGCACGAGCCCTCGCCAGGCGGGAGACCTGCCCGGTGGAGACTTGACGGGAATGCTTGTTCTCTCACCTTGCTGGTTGTGGATTTTCTTCTTAGTGCCCAGCAAATCAAGGCATAAATTTGGACAAATGAGTTAAAATTTGTACTAGCAGATCAGTTTATGCAGCATGGCTGGAGGGTCTGGCCACCTGCCTGTTAAATCGTATGCTTTACAAGTCTGGCCACCACTGAAGATCTGAACTGTTTTTTCTTCTATGTGGCATTTGTGCTGGAAGTGCCAAATTTCCAGTTCAGCCGCCTCGTGCTCTGTTAATTGCAGAACTACTAAATGTGTGGAACAGCTCTCTTGGTAATCTCAGCTCCGTGAAATAAGACTGACTGTGCTCTAAGAGCAGGGGGGACAAACCTTGTTCCCATCTTTCCAAGCACTCTTTTCCAGATATCAGGATAAAAATGAACAAACAAACAAAACCCCAACCAAACAAAAACCCCCACCCATAAACAAACTACGGAAGCCAAATGCCAATGGTTAGATTTAGTGCCAGTGGCTGATTTTTGAGGTCTTGCCTATAGAACATTAAAATATTTTTAAAGGCAAACCCCACGCATAAGTACACTGAAGAATTCCTCCTCCTCTGTGTAGCTTTGCCAGTGCTCGCTGTGGCTTTTCCCAGCTCATCCTGAATGTATTTCTTGCTCTTCTCATGAGCCGCTGGCAGGGCAGGTTTGGAACACGAAGCTTTACGAATGGTTGTCGCTGCTGCAACTGATTACCCTGAGAATCACGTGATGGGCAATAAATAGAACCACAAGTGCGAAGAAATTCTTCTGCTTTTGTTTTTGGATCCCTCTGGTAACTCCAGTGTGTGCCACTCGTCAGCGCGCCACATCGTCAACCAGATTGGGTTTGCGCTGGACCTGCCGTCACCAGGAACTTGCTGATTTTAATGCCCGGTAGGAACGGGATGTGGGCCAGCAAAAGCTGTTTCCAGCCGCACGTTAGGTCAAAAGGCTCGACAGAGTGGTTGTCAACCAGCGAGAGCTCAGCTACATCTTCCACTTCGCTTGTCCTTAATCCCGAGTTTGAGACTCAGCTGTCTCAAAACTGCATGGCCAAGACTTCATCAAGGGTGAGTACAGCGGCCTGTGGCCACTTCTGGGGGACGTGGGTGCAAATAAGTGAGAACTTCTACATCTTTTTGGCTCACCGATTACCAGCATTACCAGTTTGCACAGGGGCTTTGTGAAAGGTGGGAAGCTTGGCAAGGGCTGCAGAAGGTCTTACAGGAGATATCACGTCCCGTTGTACAGAGAGGAGCGAAGCTAAAACTATTGAAATAAATAATAAATCTCATTACCAAATGGATAGCATGGCCACATATGCACGGCAGATAGAAGAAACTTAAATATGGAGTTTTATAGAAGCTGTCGTGCTTTAGCTCTCTTCCCCGTCATGCCGTCACTGTTTGGGATCTCGCGCTACTTTCAGGAATCAGAGAACAAGGAACCTGCTCTTGCTTTGCAGCTGATCAGGAAGAGGTTTAGAGCTGACGGAAGACGTACCTTGGCCCTCCTGCCACCCCTAAGCTACTGTCATTAAGGGGTGACGGTGAATTCCTGCATCTCTGATGTCCTCATAGGCTGTTTCTTGTTGTTTCTGTTCTAACCTGCTCCCCCAGATGTTTGGGGAAGGTGACCTGCCAGCTCAGGGCCCTGTGTGCACTCAGTCGTTCAGATAACAGCTTTGCTTGTGGAATGGTGCTTGCTTTGGTGCTTGGGTTGTGAGCCGTACTCATTATGGCTTCAATGGCAATTTCCTTCCTTAACAGATCTTTTTTTCCCCTATTTCGATGACTGCAGAAAAATCCAGTGCCTGTTCACAGCATGGACAACTGGTTTGAAAAGTCATAAAGAAAGCTGTGTCTGGCTGATTGCTCTGTTCTGCACTGGACCTGAACTCATGGGGGACCTTTTTGGTTATTATCACTCTTCACAGAAGAGAAATGATGCCACAGATGCTTTTGCCATCTGGTAAAAAACAACCCCAGCGCTAAATGGCCTGTCTCTTGATAACACGGACTGAAAACCTGGACTTCAGTGGGAATCACTAAGGTCTGAAGGCAAGAAAATGAGGATGGAACTTTGCTACTGAATCATGGTAAGATGTGGATGTCCATAGAGATGTGAGCAAAAAATCAGCCCAAGAATGTTTCAAGGGAATTTGATAAATACACAGAAAGGACCTAAATTGAATGGTTTGTACTAAGGCTGCCACCTTTTCTGTTTTTAATGGTTCGGTCTTTACAGAGGTGGAGTCTTCCTCTCTTTTGCAGAAAGGATTTACACACAGACGTGTTTTGTTCCTTTCTGGGCACTGGTGGAGAAAAGTCCGAGATAGGCTACTCAGTCATTACTAATAACGGGCAGGAAAACAAAGCTGAGCAAATTCAAGGCCTCGGTGACTGAATCCTAACTATCACAATGAAAACCTAGTTTCATTACATTCGTTTATGAAGTTTTGCTGCCTGGTGCTAACGTAGAAACCACAGCAATTAATTCCAGTGGCATAGCTGCTAAAAGCACTGTCAGTTCTCAACAGGAGATAGACCTGCTACATCAGAAGTAGTAAACAGTTCCATTATTTAATCAACAAATAGAGCCTCATAGCGCTCCACGAAAGACCTGATTTCTCTCAGAGATTTAAAGAAACTCCAGCAGAAACTCCATTCCTGGGTCTGTAGTTCATCTTCAATTCGACTTTTTCCCTCAAGAGTGAAGTAATGTGGTAGAATCATTGGTATATTCAAGCTTCACAAACAGATCCCTAGTTAAGACCGTGGTGATTAAAGCCTGCCTTTTCTCATTACAGTGACATCTAAAAAAGTACAGGTAGGAAGAAAAACAGTCTAACATCTCTTGTCTATTAGGTATATCCAAAATGTATGCACAAGGTAAATATTACATCTGCTATATAATTCAGTACACAAAGATCTAGAAATAAATGTATTTTGGCTAAAACGCCACTTGGAGATTCTGACTTTCAAGGAAGTTTGGGCTTTATACAAGTACATAGATTGGATTATATTTTTAAAGCTGTTTTTGAAGAGGCCACACAAGATGTTTATGCTGATTCAGCCTACCCAATAAATTCTGTGAGAGTCTTGGCCATTTGACTCCTTGAAGAGAGGAGATGCAAACTGACTGTGCTTTAATAAATCAGATTTACTTTCCTGCTTTCATGGGGACAGAGGCAGCACAAGATCTGCCATGTGACAGCAAATCTGCACATCATTGCAGGGCAGGAGCGTCCCCCCCGCTCTGATTTGCGCACTAGCTAAGCCCAACCGTGGGCTGGACAGAACTGGAATTATCACCATATGAAGTTGTGGTTCTAAGGGCAGCTTGGGGGGCTGCAGGAGTAAGTTGTGGGTAATTCTTGGTAGTATTGCGTTCACAGAGATCCTGATGACACATAGAGCAGGTCCGCAATGAGAGCAATGGGTGTTCATTGGTTTGAAACTTGTATAAATGATCGTTCAAGAATGTTATTGTATGAGAACCTTCTAGTAGTTTCATGAAGGGTCAAAGAGAATCTCTTTTTAAAGAATATATATTGGTTTTCTGGATGATTCAGTTATAGGTTACATAAACATTGCTGATTTTTTTTTCTGAGTAAGTAAGTTCTACTAAATATTTTGGCTTCAACTGGTTTGTGGGGTCACCCATAAGTCATGGAATAATTACATAATTTATGTGATGTATGTAGAGTACCATAAAAAAGAGACGAGAATGCCTTCATCAAAATTCAAAATAAGTCAGTGGTTGTTTCTGAACCCAGATTAAGAGTGACCAGGATGACAAAAATCAAGTGCCATAATTCTCTCCTCCTGTTTAAAAGTTAAACGTTGTTGTCGCCAGACCACCGTGGCATGTCTTAAAAGTCAACATTTCTAGCCTCTTTCAGGCCAAAGCTGGAGTAAATTTACAATCCGATGGTGCCCAGAAAAACAGTATTTCCCTCTGTTGTTTGACAGGGGTTCCAGTTTTGGTACCTCTCTAATCAAAGCAACAAACCGACAGAATCTCAGTTTGTCTGACTTCAGGTTACTGAAAACTTCGGGGTAAAATCTACAATGCCCTTTATGTTATTCAAATATTTAACTAATAATTTCTGAAAAGGCTCAACGTAAATCCTGCTCAACGCTAAGAGCGTGTAGGTACCTCTGTCTCTTTCCTTTTGAATAATGGAGTTTATGTTCCTGAAGACATTGCTTTTGAAAAATATCACCCTCAGTGCATCTGTGCCATGTCAGATGATTCAATTCATAAGGCATATCTTGTTTTTGAGGGTAGTATGAAAGTCAGTGTTGTTTGGAAATGTTTAATCAAATGGTGACAAGCTGTAACTCCTCATTTACTTTATAATGTGACACAAAATAAATTACAAACATGGGAGGTGAAAGGACCTTCTGGGTCACTGAGTTCCTCCCCAGTTTTGCAGATGAATATACACATCTGACAAGCCCATGGCTTTCAGCAACCTAAAAATATAAATGCAAACCCACAGTAAATAGAATCTAATGTATGCACAGAGGTTTCTGTAACACTGCTGTGTTCTGTCGCAAGTCCAGCCTCAGTATTGTGGTTGTGACCAGCAAACAGAGACACTCACTGAGAGATCAGGAGTCTGCGGGCTGCCACATGCGCTGGCTTTGAGCTGGAGGGGTCGGTAACTCCTCCTTGTCCTCCTCGTCCTCTCCTGTGCGTGCAGAGAGCCGCACATCAGGTGAAGTTGTCCTGGTCATGGTCCCCTGGTGATCCAGGGTTGTATTATCATTTTACACCAGAGACACACAAGGAATTGATCCACCATCCTTACATTTACCAAGTAAGAGCAACAGGACAGTTGTTTTCCCCAGCATTTAAAAGATGAAGAATAACTCTGTTGCCCTCATTGGGGACTCCAAGAAGAACGTTTCTTGTTGGGAAGATCAGGCTCTGGAAAGAGGTGACACACTCTGAACATTCATTATCTGTGGTATGGACCGACTTCTGCTTTCAGGGAGTCCAGATAACAACTTCGATGTATATTACCTTAAGATCTGAATCAATTTATATGAACAAACTGTTAAGCCGGTGTACAAAGAATAACAGCGAAGTTAGAAAGACCAGGATTTGAAATGCCTCATTGTTAAGGAGAATTAACAATGATTCAGCACACAAGCCCTAGTAAATATTTAAGTTCACCTCCTTTATGAAGTGGGGATAAAATACAGACTATTCCACTCTGCTGTAAAGATCTTATGCCAGAGCATAAAAGCTGCTGCAGGACTTGTATCCTGAGTCCAGGACTGTTTTACTTTTACCTGCAGTTCCTTGGTTTTCTCTGTCTGTTGTTCTGTGCTTTTTCCTCTGGATTCCTGGCTGTTCTTCCAACTGCTGTTGGTGAATATGGAATAAACTTGCTTTTGCCTAAGGTATCATTAAAAAAACCCCAAACCTTACCTCAGTAGGACTTCAGCTTAAAAATATTTCCCCTTGAAAGCTACCTTTAATGAATCACTTTTTCCCACTTTTTTTTTTTTTAAATGAAAAGTGAAAGCAACAGAATCTGTTTCAGTGCTGCCATAAAATTTATTTTTTTTTTATTGCAATTGCTGGTTTAATCTCATTGTTAATGAGAAATAAAGCAGTACTTCTTTCTCTGCAGTTGAAAAGGTTCAAATTCACAAAAATGAGATTACTGTAAAAGTCTTTTGAGTATTTAGGCAATCTTCAAGTCTTCAAATGAAAAGTAGTCTCTTCAGAAAGGAAAAAAAAGGTCTGATCAAACTTCTGAGAGTTATAAATAAGTGCTCTGTACACAAAGGAACTTTGTATATTCAGTAGAGTGTCATATGATGGCAAAAGCACATGAGGGTCACCCTGAGGATTACATCATCCGGAAGAGGACACAACATGCATCTCTTACATGAAAAGCATGTCAGACAAAACCCAAGTATTTGCAAAGCCTTAGCTTCTTGGTCCTCAATGTCTCATTAAATCTATAGAGGTTATTTTTACCCTCTTTAGATTTATCTTTCCTGGACATGCACTGGTAATCCTTATTGAACTGCAAAGCCTGCCAGGAGGGAGAATAAATTTATGTTGAGAAAGCATTTTAATGTGATATGACAGGCAACTCTTTTTCTTTTTGGGGGGAGAAGGAATGCATATTTGTGTGAACTTTACTGACTGCATTTAGTGCATTTTGTGACCCTTTCCTATTACTCTTTTGTACACGTGCATTACACACCAAGGGTTTGAAAGCAATAAAAACTACCTTACGATGAAGACCACATTCAATGGACATTGCCCAGTGCTTCAGAGCTTCATGAAGTATATCGTACTGGGTACAAAGGGTAATTTGTGTTTGCAAATAAGATTTAATAAAACCAAGACCTGAGGGTGCTCAGCAAGATCCAGTTCAATGCAGAAGATTGCCAATCAGTTTCTATTCTATTTAATAACAGTTTTGGCTTCTGTGAGATTAAGCCTGAGAAAGGCAGAAGTGAGAGAAATGTTGACAAGACAGACTTGTTCTTATTATGATTCCTTCATGAGACACCAAAGGCAAACAGCTGGGGGCCCAAGACACGTTAGGAGGAAAGGGCTTAACAGAGCTGGACATGGATCTAGAGCCTGCAACTCAATCAAAGGCTGAGTCCAGGGCTTTTACTCAGGAGTCATGAACTGCGCTGCAAAGCACAATCCCAGGCTCTGTTCCTCATGCTTTTAACGGATTGGATGTCTCCCATTTCATGGGGGGAAAAGTTATTCAGAGAAAGTGTCCCAGCAAACACCTTCCTGTTCTAACCCCAAATCTGTACTGTCTTGGTTTTTTGCTGGTAACGTCAGCCTACCTTCTCAGTAGCTTTTATTCTGTCAAATCCCTAGCAAAGTTGCAAAAAAGAGCCCCTCTTTTCTTTGTAGCTTATCTACTGAAGCTGCTCTCTGACTCCAAATTATTTACCTTGGTTGAAGAAATGGCTTATTCTTAGATGTGGAGAAACCTGTACTGGCCCTTTGTTACAGTCTTAGCTGGCCAAAAGTAACGGCTGCAATTTAACGTTTGCTTAAATTGTAAACTTCTCCCAGAATTATTCAGCTGATTCCGGTCAGAGATACACAGTAAATACTGCAAATTCCAACACTGCAAGTGTTGAGAGCACCTATGATGAAAAATGCTCTAATTCTCTAGGAGAAAAAAAAAATCAAAATACTGGTGAGGGTGGGGAAAGAATTGGACAGGACATAAACTGATCCTTTTAAATAACATTATTTGGTGTTCTGATGCTGTATCTAATATGTTTAAATGCTTTGTGTCAGCTTTATACTTTATAGCACGGACCTGGCTTTACTTGAGAGCAAAGAACCCAGGTAATTTTCAGGAATGGTTGTTTCTGTTGCTGAACAGCCATTACATCTGATAACCACGTAGCAATAGTTGGTAAGCACAGATCTGCTGAGATGACCTGCCTCATTGTGCTAAGGACGGGACTAGTTTTAGGGAGCTATAACCATTTCGGACAGCAATAAATGCGGGGAGTCTAATCTCTAAAACTGTTGGTTGTATGTGAAATTTGTATATGTTTACTAATGCTTTGAGGTAGGATTTTGAAAGTAACAGGATTTCAAAAGTTACATCAAGAAATCCAGGTTGGTACATTACTGATAAATCTGCTCTTACTCTAGTTTAACTAGATCTATTCATAGTTACTCTAGAACAGCTACTCCTTTTATTCTGGGATAATTACGCCAAATAAATCCATTTTATTAATTTTGTTACAAAAATGTTATTCCATGTTACCACGCTATTGAAGTTACCCAAAAGTGTATTTCCACAATGGGACCTACATCAAAGATGGATGTTTCAGGGGAAAGATAAGGAGCAATGACCAATTACTGGGTAATAAAAATGATAGACTAAAGCCTGAGGTAGTTAACTTTTGAATTTGCCATTTTGCACTTTTTCCCTGAAGGTAAATGCCTTTGTGAAGACAGTTCTACACGGTTTTGTTCTTTCGAAGATAGATTGCTCGATATATGCTTTTAAGCTTAATACGTTTGTTTTGCTCAGTATTATTTACTCCTTGCAATGAGGAGCTGAGGATCTTAACTCTCAGAAAGCTCTCCTTTTAGCATGTACCTCACCTGAAAAGCCAGGGGCACTTTAGCAGCGCCGCATGAGCATCCTGCTGCCCGTGAAGGAGAGACGGCATCGTCCCGCGTCCCACTGCGGATCTCCTGGCGAGTCCTGCTCCCTGTCTGAGGCGGAGAGCGGTGGGGCTGGGGGCACCTCCTGCTCTGATTTTTCAAGGAGGCCTGAAAGAGCCTTATGGCTTGGGGTGGGTTTCCGGCGGGTGGGAAGAGGTTGGGTTGTCTGAGGGGACCAAACAACAGGGCTTGCATCTGAACTGCTCTGACACGTACGTGAAGGAGAGGATGGCGGCCTGGGCAGGCACCCAGGGCCCCGGGACGCGCGCCCTCGCTGGGCCCCGCCACATGCCCTGCGTTTGGCTCCGAAGGGAACAGCTGGTGTGGCAGCCCCGTAGCCTCTTGAAGCCTCCCTGTCTGTTGCTTTTGATGGGATTTCGGGCTTTGCCCTGGGGACGCCTCGCATTTCTTGACCACCGAAGCGGGCAGAACCTCTGTCCGGTTTGCGGTGTCCGGAGGGGCCCGTGCGCCCCCTCCTCCCGGGCCTGCCGAGGCGCGGGACGCGGCTCCGCCAGCACGGGCCGTTCCTGGCTCGGCTCCTCAGGCGCTGAACGTCCCCTCCCGGAGCCGCTCGCCCGGCCGGGCGGGAAGGCGGCAGGAGGGGGCTCTTGTCTTCCCCTCCCCGCCCCCGCGGCCTGCACGGGGCCCCCTCCCCCGGCGTGAGGAAGTGCCAGGCCGGGCGGGCGCTCTTCTCCCCGCCGCCCCCGCGCCGGGGGCAGCACCTGGTGCCCCGGCAGCCGCCGCGGTCCGTCCCGCCGTGTCCCGCTGGCCGCCTGGGCCGGGCCGA
>VWYH01005897.1:144799-184480 GCA_013399365.1 Pampusana beccarii
TTTTTGTTCCCCGTGGGCGAGCTGGCGTGTCTGAGGCGAACCCATTGTCAGCGGGTCCGAGCCCTCTTTAGGCCCGAGCTCTTTGGCTGGGCTGCCGAATGCTGTGCCGGGTCCCCCCGCGGGCAGCGCCGGCTGCGGGTTCGCCGCGCGGGACTCGGGGTGTGCGCGGCCCGGACACCGCGGCTGACAGTGCGCCGGGACTGCACCGTCCAGTAAATACGGTACTGAGCCGTGTAAATATATTTTTAGTTCTTCTAAAACCACATAAAACCAGTTCTGTTAAACACTTATTTTGGTAAGGCTGTTATTAAATGCATAGATCAAATTTATTTCCTGCCAATCCATGTTTAGGCATTTATGAAATGCCAAGTTTTTCTCCAGTCTCTCCTTTTTAAATACCTTTTGGAGCTGTTAGTACTTATAATGTAAACCATTTCTAGCTGCAAATTGGAAACCTCAGAGCTATAATGGTCTGCTGCATTTAGCTGGCTGTCTCTTGCAAGCCCTACGTTCTCATGCAAAAAAGAAAAAAAAGCCTTGAAAAAGCTCATGAGATTCATGTTTAGAAAATTGGCTGATTGGCTGCATACATGGTAGCTGTTTTATAAACCTCAGTACCTAAGTCACATTTTCCATTCCAGATATTAGGAGTGGTTAAACTATGTTAAAGGGATATACTCTAGTTCTCGTGCATGCTTTAGGGAATTTTAAGACAAAGGAAAATGGCAATTTGAAAGAATCTGGGACTAACCACTTCTTGCAGTGCCTGATACACAGCAGCACCGAAGAGTAGAAGAGACTATTGGCAATTGTTAATGACCAGAACTGGTTTTGTTGTCCAAGCAGAGAAGTATGCAGAATGTAAGTGGGATATGTATGCTGACAAATACATTGATAAAAGTATTCTTGCATTCTTTTGAAGAAATGTATTTTTAGTAGAACGCTAGTTTTCACAGGACTATTAGGATGTTTTAATTATACAGTTCATATTCAGAGCTAGCGGAGCTTGATTATAAAATCCCACCCTGAAATAAGCAGGCTGGTTCCGTCCCTGGTTTAGCTCATTTATGACCCAGTTCTTTCTATTGTATGGCTCCTTACCTTAATAAAGGTAGAGAAAAATTATTAAAATGAAATTAGGTTTAAAGGAATTCCTTCTTTACAATAAATACATCCTTATTTTAGAAAAAATGGAAGTTCTCTACCCTGCTTCTCAGGTAGGTAAAGGCTGGATCGAGCCAAGAAAGATAATGGTGAGCTGCAGACCTGCTGGGGTTCCTCATCTGCCCTGGATCCAGGGTTATTCAGACAGTCTGACCTCTGGAACTACTTGGGTACCAATCTTTAGTACATTAAGTTTGGAGATGGGTTCTCCCGCATGGATGGAGCCTGCAGGAGCTGGAACACCGGTGTTAGCAGCCTCTCTCTCCGTTAGTTATAGGAGGACCTGGGACTCTCGCGTTAGATGCCTGTAGATGGATACACAGCCCACCCTGGGTGTGATTATGTAGTTTTGTTGACTGTGGCAGTCTTGAGTGAGAGTTATTTCTGTATTAAGTGTTACAGCGCCTAGAGTAGGTGATCTAACAGAAACCTTGTAGAGGATGAGGTTGCTTGCTTTTATGACTGTGATCACATGTGCCCTGCTTGTGTAGTCCTGGCTCAAATCAATCTTGAATGGAGCTGGAATTGCCCTCGTCCAGTCCCCTTTGGGGCAGCTCCCTGCATTTAAACGTATGTCTGAAATTCTTGCTGAAAATGAAGCCAGGGCTCTTTTGTCCCAGAGGAACTCTGCCTCTTTCCGAAGGCGCAGATGCAAGCCCTGTCAGGTATCTTCCACAGAGATAGGGAAGAACGACGGGATTGATAGTAGGTTGCCCTTTCCTTAAGGAAATCCGGTGTGGTGTAGTAACACCACAGAGTTCTTGTGGATGTCCCCCAAACATCAACTGAGGTGATGTGAGGAGGTCGTGACTTGCTTATTTGGTCTTAAAGTGTCTCAGAGATGCAAGAGAAGATGTTATCGTCAAACCAGTAAAAATGATGGAATCAAAATAGAGTGGCGATGGTCCTCGTAACTTCTGGTGTGGGATGAGCGTCCGTAGCGCTCCAGAACGAGGGAGACCGTGTTAGATTAGGAGCGGTGGAAGCACATTGGCAGACCCTGGTACACCGGGAGAGATCTGGGAAGTCAGGATCCAAGGTGCTGATTTTTCGCTTGTGCATTGTTTGCATTGCAGTGTTGAAAACACTATAAACCTAGCTCAATAATAATGAATGTATGTTTTTTTCGAATTGTACCTTTTTGTTTGTTTGTTTTAGGGATCTTGTTAAGATTATCAGACATCAGTAATACCTGCAAATGGGCCTGCTTTGGTTAGTGAGTGTGAGCAAGTCCTTTATATGAGAATTTAAAGGACTGAGAGTGCAACAGTGTGATTAATGTTTTGTTTCCCCTCTGACTGTACACCGGTTTCTACTCAAGCTATGAACTTGTAAAATGCTTTTGGGTAAGTTTCATTTTCTTCTTCAAGCTGTTTTTTAAACATTTAAAATATTTTTCATTTACTAAATACTGAAAACTTGAGGAATTTGAAAGTGTTTAAAAGAGGTGGCTGGTAAAGCCTAAGTAATAAATACTTCTAGCTCCCAGGACTGGTTACAGATATTGTGTTCGAGATCTGAGCTATTGATTATGTAGATGTTAACTGTTCTGAATGGGGTAAACAGGGTGGAAGATTAAAAGCAGTAATGACTACTGCGGTATTCATTTTTGTTAGCGTTATCAAATTTTAATGTGAAAATGAACATTTCACTTGGGAGACCTTGGTTTACTATTCTCACATAACGATGGATATTGGTACCATTTGCAAAATGTCTCTTGTTCCAAATTCTCTGAATGGGTTGAAAGTTCCTTTTAACTAAAACAATGACTACATATATTTTTCATATGTAGAAACAGAGAATTTGAGATAGCCTGAGATAAGGTAGGCTAAGGTGCAAGGTGAGGGAGAGAGGAGAGAGAAGCTATGAGGATCTCTGGGCTGCTGGGGTGGTTCTCGCCGTGCTGTGGCCGCTCTCCTGCCGTGTCCCCACCACCAGCTCTCAGGTCTCAGTGTCTTGTCCTCTGCCAACCCCTTCCAGCTCCCCACCGAGCACCAAGCCCGGCTCCCCCGAGCACAAGGACCCCAGACCTTCACCATGAAAATCCACCATGAAATTGGGAATAGATGTTCGCGGATCAGCGGTGCACTCTCTGGAGCATACAGTAATTGGAAGGCAGGCAGTCCCGGCACGAAACTCTGGCTGGTTTGGAGGTTATGAGCAGTGAAATCTGAGAAGGCCTTTGTTGGTGGAACAATAGTGGAGGTACACTGCAAAGTGCTTCCAGAGAAACTTTTTGCCTCTCCCTCTACTCTCTCCATTCCCAGCCGTCTCCTGAAAGCGAGGTTTTGTATAACCGTATTTGCATTTTGTGTCTTAAAACTTTATGGGTCTTTGACGTTTATTTCACAGTTTGTGGCTTTTTGCTTTATCTGTGCTGGCTGTCGTTTCGAGTTTCTGGTACTGAAGCGCTGCTCGTTTGCTTTACCTTGACACTGAGCAAATGCTGTACCGGGCAGCGCAGGGGAGAAACGCCAACGCCTGGTGTTCTCCCCTGCAGCGCCACATGGTGCGGCAGCCTGATGTTCATCCCCCTTCCCTCGTTGGGATGGCCATTGCTTTTTCTGGCAGTAGTCACCATGCACTTCTAGGAGAAATAACCCAGGGTGTGCAGTTGTGACCTGGCTTCTCAGGGTTCTGTTACAGAGTTTAAAAGGCATTATTTAAAGCACGTTGCTTCTGTGGTCCCTGACCACTACCTCTCAAAATGCTGTTCTCTGTGCTTTTTCTTCTGGTGTCACTGACTTTTGGTGCTATTTTTGTCTTTCTGTGAAATGCAATTATGTATTTCAGGCTTTATTGGTATTACCGGCTTCCTTGTTTTCTTGGTTGCACTTTTCGCATTATTTGACCAGTTTTAAGACCCTGGTGTGGAACAGAAAGCCAGTGATTTAGCTGCTGTGGGAGGGCTGGGTGGGGAACTGGGCAGGCAGATTGGGAGAGGAGGTTGTTGACACAGGATAACCTCAGTCCTCTGGTGCAGGATTCCCTGCAGGGCCAGCTGGGGCTCAGAGGGGTGATTTCATCAACTCGTCACCTCCAGAAGCCCCGTTAACAGAGGATTGAGGTTCCTACCTTGGAGCTGGGCTGTCTGAATAACCCTTCAGATATCATAGCACAGCACCATTTTGGCTGGAAGAGACCCTCAAAATCATCGAGACCAACTGTTAACCCAACACTGGCACTAACCTATGTCCCTAAGAACCTCATCTATGTGTCTTTTAAACCCCTCCAGGGATGGTGACTCCACCACTGCCCTGGGCAGCCTGTTCCAATGCCTGACAGCCCTTTCCGGGCAGAAATTCTTCCCAATATCCAATCTAAACCTCCCCTGGCACAACTTGAGGCCGTTTCTTCTTGTCCTATCACTTGCTACTTGGGAAAAGAGACCAACACCCTCCATGCTACACAACAACCCCTGGCTCCAAGCTCCTTTCAGGCAGTTCAGAGATCAGAAGGTCTCCCCTCAGCCCCTGTTCTCCAGCTGAACCCCCAGCTCCCTCAGCCACTGTTCGTAAGACTTGTTCTCTAGACCCTTCACCTTCGTGTCTTCCTTCTTGTGCACACCGTGTTCCCGTTCTTCAGAGACTGATTTGATGTTGCTTCTTAGAAATTCTTTGTCTTAATGGAGATTCACAGAGACAATATTTTTAAGCTGGACTGCTCAATGGCTAAATTTTGCATTATATTCGCCGTTTTTCTCTCTTCAAGCATTTTGAGTATTCTGTTGCTGAACTGTACTGAGCCACTGCTTTAAGTGTACCTACCTCTACTGTTGATTTATGGTACTCATGGAGCTGGTTAATGAATGTGAAAGACTGCAACACTGACACTTTGGACTCTGGTGAGATGTCAGCCTGTTACTGGAAGCCCAGCATCTATGGACGGAGCAGCTGGGTACGGTGTACAGCAGCATCCACATCTGTGCGTGTCATCGTGGCAATCTGGATGGAGATTTTTGGAGGCCACCAGCCTTCATATTAAAGAATTTGATTTCTAGAGGTCCAAAGAGCCTGGTAGTCCCGGAGATATCTAAAGATAGCTTGGGTGCCAGAGATTTCTCCTGTTTGTTTTAGCCCTCTGAAAAGCAGGCAGGTGTCTGACTATAATGAAGGAATTTAACACTGGGCTCCAGTTTTCTTAAACTCTTGGCCTCTTTTTGTTCTTTCTTTTTTAGCTTGCAGGCTCTGAACAGAAATTCTCTCTCGGTAACTTAACCCTGAGCAAATATTTACATTCATGAGATTCTTGCTACTTCAGCAATCATTTTGGGCCTTGAGGTTGGAACAAGGTGAAAGTTACTGTACCAAACATTGGGGCCGGGGAAAAAGCGGAGAAAAGAAGCCTGAAGAAGCATCCAAATATGATTTTACCGTGTTTGGTAGGAATCACCTGTTCAGTGTATTTTGGTTGTCACTCTGCAAACATTGCCATATTCCAGAATGAGATTTGCAGAGATACCGTATTTCCTGCCACTGGTGCTACGCATCTGGTGGGTGCTTGCGGTTTGAATTTCACCCATGTCTTCAAAATGCTGAATAAAAATGTTTGTGTAAAAATTGAAGTGAATGGGCCACTAGAGGGGAAGACTGAAATGGAAAAGAAGGGAAAATTGGTGAGTACAATGCAAAAAAGAAAAAAAAAAAGCATTGAATGAGGTTTTGAAGAAAGAGGGTTTTAAAGTCAAAATTAGTTAAGAAACCAGAAATTTGTGAAAGAGGAAACCTGTACAAAACACTGTTTGAAATTAACCTGTGAGCACTGCAGAAATGAACAGTTCTCCTGGGTACAGAGTCACAGAGAACTGAATAGCTGAGGCCCAGGAGGGAGTGATCTCCCCCAAAACCAATGGCTGAAAATACCACCGGATCTTGGCCTCCTGTGTTTTTGTGCTCTGGATTTTACTGTTGCCATCCAACAGCACACCCTGTGCTGGCTGCACCATTCCTGGGAAAGAAAGAGGATGATGACGGTGAACTCCGTTCTCACAGCCTTTGTGGGAGGTTTCTCATGGTGGCCCTCAGCAAAGGCTGGACACTGACTTCTGCTCCCCAGCAGGTAACGATAGGACAAGGGGTGATGGTACTAAACTAAAGGAGGGGAGATTCAGGCTGGAGATGAGGAAGAAATTGTTGTCCCTGAGGGTGGTGAGAGCCTGGCCCAGGTTGGGCAGAGAGGTGGTGGCTGAACCATCCCTGGAGACATCCCAGGCCAGGCTGGACGGGGCTCTGAGCAACCTGAGCTGGTGAAGATGTCCCTGTCATGGCAGGGGGGGCACTGGGGGACCTTTGGAGGTCCTTTCCAATCTAATGATCTCCAGTGCAGCGCTGGGCTGTGTGTGGAGCCCCAGGGTGCTGCTCTGCCCTTGGCCACGTCCCGCAGCTGCAGCCTTGCCGAGGACCAGCTGCTGGGAACGTGCACTCGCATGGGAGAGCTGGACGTGTGAGCCAGCCCAAACTGGGTATTGCATTCCCTCTTAGATTTGACAGAAAAGGGATTGTGCCCCTGCAGCTAAATTTGTGCTGTTGGTTGACACGGTTCTGCTGGAGCTGTGGCTGAATCTACACCAAGTTACGCTGATTAAAGGTCTGTCCCCCAGGCTGTAGCAGCGTATAGCTGCATGTTGGAACCGTTAGAGTTTGCATTGAAGTAGCATATATGGTTTTTCTATTTAAATTTCTTTTCCCTTTTTTCCCTGTTTGTTGAATATCTGCGAAGCCCCAGGTTGGGGGTGGATGATTTTGCCTGGAGGGAGATCTCAGCCTGCGCAGTGCTGCCCTTCCAAGGGGTTCCCATGGAGGAGCAAACGGTGCTGCCTGACGAGCCCTCCTGCATCTGCCTTGCTAATTGCTGTTGATATTCTTACAGCCGCCTTTTCAGCTGTAAAAATGCAGAGCCGAATATCAAACTTGGAAATAATCCCCGCCTAATTATTATGCAGTTGAGAAATTAATTTCTTAAACATTTTTTTGACTTGAGGAAATACGTGTCTTGCCTTGCCATTCCTAGTTTACTAATGGAGGTGCAAGTGTTCACAGCTATGGGAGAGCAAGATTTCCTCGAATTAGTAACATAAAAAATAATATTTAAGAAATCCTGTCTCATCCATAGTGTCTGGAGTTGTTGGAATTTGGTCATTGATCTGAGTTACAGCTGCTTGATTTTGATGGTTGTGCAGTCAAAAAAGCTGCTTCACTTTGGAATGCAGAACAGATGCTTTTCTTATTCACTTGAAAGGATAGTCTGATTTTTTAATGTTTTTCTTTCCCAGACCATGCAAGTCCTAAAAGTTATTTTAAAAATTGCTAATCCTCTTGTTAGGACAAAGAAACTGTGGAAGTGAATTTTGAGGGTAAAGGAGCTGTTGTGTTAATGGTCCATCCCGGGGAACGTGTAGCAAATGGTTATGGAATAGCTGGCACCAAGAGGTGGTGGTCTGGTTTGTGTTGGGCTCTTGTTTGGTTGGGTTTTGTTTGTTTGGGGTTTGTTTTGTTTTGTTTTTTCTTCCCTCTTCTTACCCTCATGCCCAATTGTTTTAAAACTGGGTTGTGTCTTAAAGCATGAGGGTTCGTAAACTTGCAGAAATTATGGACTCCACTGAAACAGAAATTTTCTTATGGTTGGTGACAGATTTAGGGTTGTTAGTACATATTCTTAAAAAAAAAACCAAAACCATTCATTTCTAGTTGTTGAGAAAATATATACAGAGTGGTGCCCCTGTTTTATTTGTATGTTCAAAGTGTTAAAACACAGTATTTTGACAATAAACTTGGGGAGGTGGCGGATGTTCAGCCCCGCTGCAGTGTCCACAGGCAAAATGTTGCATTTTGCGTTGAAGCTGACTCTGCCAAAGCAATAAAAGCCCTGCAGGTAAGTGGCCTGTAACTGCAGCGCAGTGTGCACTGCTTTGGTGCTCCCTTTTTTCCCCTCCCTCCTTGTTGAATCAGGTTTCGGACAAAACCGCTGTTTTTTTCAGACAAAATAGCAGGGCCATGTTGTGTTTTCTGTTTGGTGGAGGTTCCGAAACCCAGGAGCTGTAGATGGTGCCTGTAATTTGGGAATGGCTTGGTGAAATGCTCTTAAAGATCTTAAACCCTGAGAACCCAGGTGTTAAACTTGGCTGTTTGTTTTCCACCACATCTGCTTTTGCACCTATATTTCTTGGCTCTCCCAAGCAGCTGCTGTAAGAACATATTCCAAATCTGCCAAAAAAATTAGATTATCTTGTCTCCTGTTTCCTGATTTATTCCATCAGCTTCACCGGAGGAACCTCGAACTCCTGTTGAGTCCTGGTCACCTGTTTGTCCCGCTCCAGGGCCCCCAGGACGGAGGAGCCTCGTGTGCATCAGCCTCACACTTGCTTTTTCCTTTTCTCACTGCTTTTGGTCTCTCACCTCTCCTGACATCTTGCAGTTCCGTGGTACCTTCAGGATATTCCCGATGACATCTCTTTCCAAGATGTGTTTCTGTTGTGGCGTCTGCTCGGCTGGCAGTCTGTGATTAAAATTAATGAAAAACGAGTTCCCGCAGTTACAGGCTACCTTAGCATTGGTTTTTCAGGTCCTTCTGGTGGATGCATTGCAAAAATGCACATTTGTACTTTCCTCCCTCTGAAACTTTTGGTTTTAAATCCAAAACCTTGAGATATAGATAGATCACGTGAGTGTATTTTGATAACTGCGTAATTGTGCTGCTCTTTCCCTGTTTGTGCTTGGTGTTGCTTTTTATTTGTTGGTGTGGTTTTTGTTTGTTGGTTTGTTTCCCCCCACCAAATGTATATTCCTCTGTCTTGTGATGGAAAAAAAGAGATCTTAAGTGTTAAATCAGACTTTTGAGCATGTAGAATGTGGGTGTAGCTTGCAGAATTCTGGGTGTGGTGATGTGATAACTAATGAAAATGGTCATCATTGCCATTCCCAAGAACTGTGCATCCTAGGGGGAATCCCTGGGGCTCCCTGCGGAGGAGGCACTTCACACTGAAAACTGGTTTTCTTTTTTATTTAATTGTACTTCGTAGTGGGGAAAAAAATGAGGCTTCATCTAATATCAATTTGATCAGTAAATTGATATCTCATGTTGATCTATCTTTTGAAATGCGTGGAAGATGTCTAAACATCATGCACCATAGTTTCTACAAATACTGCAAAATCATAATTTGCATTGAAGGCCTTAAAATACTTTTTTTTTGGTGGAGTATAATTGAAGTTTGTCTTTTAAAAATGTTGATTAGGGTGTTAAAAGGTAGCATAGTTATAAAAGGGGAGCAGTTCAGGCGTAACTCGATTCCGTAGCTTCCTTTTAATTTTTTTTTAAAGACTTGAAAATCTGGTGGTGCTTTCCTCTTTTTTAAGTTGATGATCGTGACTGCAGTGGTGTCCCCATGCTGAAGAGCCATATGGCAGACTTCGAAATCAAAACTGTTATTTTTCGGTCTGGTGTAATGATGCAAAAGAGAAAACTCGATTATTTCGCTTAGGAGCAGAGTGCGCAGAGCGCTCTGGTTTTTAGTTTCTCAGCAAGTTTATTGTTTAAAGACATGACCGAAAGGAATTTTACATTTTTACCCCTCGTGCTTCTGCCATCAGATATTGAGGGGAGCTCATACTTAAAGGGATTAACAGAGGATGGAGCAAGATGAAGCCTCATGTGAGCAGCCGAGGTTGGGCCACAATTTTTCTTGAATGTCGTACAATGTCAGTGGATAATCTGCACAGAACTCGGGTCCATCAGCCGTGTTGCGTGGCTGTAGGGAAAGGAATCTGTTTGGAAAATGCTTATCTGAAAGAGAGCCTGGAGGGGAAATACTGGGGATGTTCAAGTTACTGTTGGATTTATATGCAGAATTCCGCTTAAAGTGATGCTTCTTTATTATGGGTATTTTTAGGTGGTGTCATGGCTGGGTAATAGACTTGTGGAAATGTGTCTATTGAATGAATGTGTAATTAATGCTGTGTATTATGTCCAGAGTAAAACAAATGTAATTCACAAGACTTCTCTTCGTAAGAACTGCATTTAGCAAGTAGTATTGTTTTTTGTGTGTGTTAAGAATTTTCAGCAGCTGTTTGTAGATTGTTTCACTTCCTTGATTTGGCTCTTTTGTTGATTTTGGGTTTCAATGATGAAAAAGTATTGCTGTGTCTTTAGCTGACACTTCAATACACTCTGAATTTTTCCCCATTCCTTACACCCAGCTGACCTATTCAAAATGGTATGTGGAGTCTTCATTTAGACTTGCTGGTATTGATTAAACTGTAGTGTCTGATTTTTTATTTTTTTAAAATTTTTCTCCTTTTAAAATACATTAAATGTATTTTTTAAGAACTCTGTGCTGGATCTCACAATTACAGGATTTGAGCTAGTTTGTTTAAACAAGAAAACAACAAAAACTGGAAGTCTGCATTTTTTCTGCGTTGTTATTTTTACGTTTATTTAACGGCAGTCATGATAAGGTCTGATTCATGTGGGGTTTGTAACACAGTCTCAGCTGTGGATTTCTACAAACAGAATTTTAGAGAGCTTAGAAGTGTTTGTGTAAGTTAGATAATGACAGTATTTGTTGCTGTGCCCTGTGTGAAATATGTAGCATATTAAAGATATCGCCATATCTTCTCTTATTTGGAGCTGGTCTAAAGGGGTCAGTGTTGCTGCTCTTTGTTTAGGCCTACCCATAAAGTCTGTCCTCTGTGTAGTCTGACTATAAGGGCTAAAGCCAAGTTAAACGCATTTTTCAGTTTTTGTTGTTTATTGAAATTAAATCTTGCGTGGTTTTTGGTTTGGATTTTGTAGGATGTGGTGGGTTTTTCTGTGTGGTTTTGTTGTGTTGCCTTTTTTTTTTTAATATATATATTAATTGCAGTACAGTCCCTTCTTGAGAGCAATTAAGAATACGACATCCTTCCTTCCAGACTCTTTTTTAGCACTGACAGTTGTCTTCTAAATATTTGGTCCAAAGCAGCAGATCCCGCTCCAGCAGGCAGCCCTGCTTCCCAATCCATTCCTGGCGCAGTCACTTTTTCAGAAGGTTAATGCAAACACCGTTTCTTCCTTCCCTTAACCTCTGTCCTACTGAGTATGTGAAAATAACTATTTGTGTTTAAATTGGAATTGTTTCTTTCTGCTAGCCTCCAAATTTCGGAGTGCTGCTTCTGCTCTCTGCTGCAACCTGGTTCTGCAGGCCTGACCGTCTGAACTAGGCCGAGGTAAGGCCGGGGTAGCCGAGGGCCTGTGGTGGGGAGGATGGCAAAATCTTTGTTACCAGTAGTAGTTTTGGGGTGTGGGTTGGTTGGTTTTGGGGGTGTGTGTGTGTCTGTTAGTTTTTTTAAGAAGGCCTTTGAAAATAAGGTCATCTGTTATACACAGGGTGAAATACCTCCATCCCAGTTCAGGCAAATGGTCCTTGGCCGTATGAGCTGAGCTTTAGTTTGCATTATGTGTCACCAGATCCTCGGGTGGATTTGCCACTAGAAAAAGAACATTATCTTCTGAATTCAGGTTGGCTAACCCCCTATTAAAAGTGGGTTTGCAATGTTTGTAAGCTAGGGCACGCCATAGTCTTATATCGTGTAGCCAGGAGTGTTAGAAACAGTGAAATACTTTCTACTCTCTGCACAGTCGTGTTTAGTTTCATGATTTTTAGGATGACACTTCAGAAATAAGTGCTGATGCTTGATTTTTAGTGCTGTAGGCAGCCTACAAAGCCAAGCAGATCCAGTACAGCAGAAGATAAAATATTTACTAGTGTCTTGTCAGGGGGAAAAAAAAAGATTCTTCTGAGTTCATGAGGATTCAGTCTATTCCCTTGCAGCTTTGTAAGGAAATTTATTTTGCTCAGGTTTACATTGCAAGTATGCTCAGAGATCTGAACCAAACTTCGACTTCCCTGCAAGCCATGGCTTGGGTTTTTTCTCCTTCATGTTCAGATGTTGAGTAATCCTTAGATTATTTTTAAAAGTGTTTGAGCATACAGATTGTAAAGTAGTGTCAGTGTTTAAAATCTAGGGTGCTTAACAGTTAATGGTTTTCTTCAATGTATCAATATCATTAGGAAAGAAAACAGGCTATTATAGGTTGTTTTTCTACTGTGTTTTCCACTCTCTAATTACAGGCTTGATATGGGTTTTATCGTTTAGGTGGCATGACGGACTTTGGTCAATCAGGGCAGGAAATGACAGGGACAAATGTTTACTGTCTGCTACACCCCTCTGTCCCAATGGGAAAATAAAAGTAGGAACAAAACTTTTTTCTTTCCCCCTTCATTTTCCTCTTACTCAGATGACTGCAAGTTCGTTAGAATGGAAATGAGTTGAAGAGGCTCCAGTTGCAGTTCTGGTTATGAAGAACCTGGGTACCTCTAAAAGACTAGATTGCTTTGAACTTGGGAGACGAGGAAAAATTGCAGCAGGCAAAGGTATCTGTCATTCTTGTGGTGAATGTAGAATGTTTTATGATTAGTGGCTCAAAGGGGTTACAGAAATACTTATGAGGGCTGTGGGAAAAGTAAGGTTCTGGATGCTGGAAAGTGGGGGGATTTGGGTTCTGTCAAAGAAAGGAGCTTTGCAATGATGTTATTCAATGGGGAATCCTCTACAGCAATTCGGGGTGTCCTGCAGGAAGTCGCAGTGGTAGCAGAGATTGTCTTGGCGTCTCATAACGGCTTAATCGAGTCTAAGAGAAGAAAAGTGTTTTCTGCGTTTCTGTAGCTGTATTTGGCTGGTGTTGCAGGGAACTCTTAATTGTTAATACCAGTAGGAATCCTTTCCACCCCCCCGCCCCGTTCAAGCCTGAGTTACTGCTGTACTGTCAGCATACTTGCCACCAACAATAAAGGCAACGCTAGAAATATGTGTATTTAAGGACTCCGTAAGGTGTATGTCAGGAGAAGATTTCTTTACCTAGAAGATGGTGCCGTGGCGGAGTTCTGTCTGTTTGTATTGAAAAAACTGGCATTTAATTGAGTCCTCAGAAGACCATAGGTCTCTACTGGAAAAAGTGGGTGTTGTAGGAAACTCTAGATATAGCCATGCTAATTCTCGTAAATCTCTCAGCTTCTTTCCATGCCCCTAAACACAGGGTTTGCAATCCCTAATGGGGTATGAAGACACCGCATTGAAGTGGCTTTACTTGGCACTGTGTTAGGACATTCTGAGGCCTTGAGCCGTAACACAACTTGGTTCTGGCACCGTTGCTGCGCTGCAGTTTGCAGAGGAGGGCTCCTCTTATCCTGTGTGCAGTTAGGAGCTTTTTATCCTACTAGGACTAATAGCAAGACTGTATCTCTACCTTGGAGCGCCAAAAGTACATGCATGGGGCAGTATACTGATTATTATTTCTTTCTTTTTTTTTTTTAATTTTTTCCCTATTAAATATTTTAACCTCCTTAGTTACATTAAGTGTTTTTATTTTCCACCCAAAACAACTGGTGTGGAACTGGGAGGTTACTGGGAGGCGAGGTGTTGCTTGAGTGACCATCGTGTCAGGTTTTCTGCAGTTAGGCAGACTGTGTTTTGCACTTAGTTGCTTGACAGTTTTTAATCAGGAGAGCTAGAAACTTGGCCTGTTTCAGGTACTGACTTACACTGTGTTATTTAAACAACTGAACCTTTAGATATTAATATACAGTACCTGCACTTCAATCTGACTGTGAATCAGCTACCTTTGAATTGAGCCTTGAGGTAATGCTTTTTGGTCTTCGTCAGCACAGTTGGATTTCTGACAGCGATTGAGAAAGCTGAGGATTGGCTTTGTTTCCTCTGATGTATTAAAGTTTTTTGTCTCTTCCTTACCTCATCTGGGGCAGTTGAGGATTTTATTTGGAGTCTGGGGAAAAAAAAAAAAGGATTAGCTTATTTGAACTGGCTGGAAAACTCTGCTGGACTTGAGAGGTTCAGCTTTAAGCTGCCCAAAAGCTGGGGTTGGATTTAGGCTAGCTTGTTACTAGCAAGGCAGCTCTCTGCGTGAAGAACTGGGCCTACTGCTGTTTTGGATAGCCTTTAAGGTTTCAACTTAATTTTGAGTGTGTAAGTAGAGAGTCTCCCTTGCAGCCAGGTGGGTCAGCTCTCCATCCCTGGCATTGGCGTCTACCCAGGGCAGCTCTGACCTGGGATGCACACGTGAGCAGTCCAGAGCAAACATTTTTTCCGGTGGGTGCTGCCTGTTAGAAATCCCTGCTGACAAGTTTGCCCTCACCTCCTGGATAGCCTGGACTTTGTTTAAAAATAGGCTGCAGTGGTAGGCTTCTCTCTTGTGTCGGGTTCGGGAAAAGACAGAGTTTGGGTAGTAGAATAGAATAGAATCATTTTGGTTGGAAGAGACCCTCAGGATCATTGAGTCCAACCATAACCCAACTCTAGCACTAACCCATGTCCCTAAGAACCTCGTCTAAACGCCTTTTAAACCTCTCCAGGGATGGTGACTCCAGCACTGCCCTGGGCAGCCTGTTCCAATGCTTAACAGCCCTTTCCGGGAATAATTTTTTCCTCATATCAAATCTAAACCTCCCTGGTGGAACCTGAGGCCGTTTCCTCTTGTCCTATCACTTGCTATTTGGGAGAAGAGACCAACGCCCTCCATGCTGCAACCTCCTTTCAGGTAGTTGTAGACAGCAATAAGGGGAGTCATAGAAACGATTCTTGCAGCATTTTTGTACCTGGTTCAGGAATGGGAAGCAGTTCCACTTGGTGTTGTTCCTATTGACATGTATTCTTAGGTTTTAATGTTTAGCAGTAGGTTTTGCTTAGGTAAAACATTTAGGTTAAAAATAGAGAAGTTGGCCGTGTCTCCATCAGCAATAAATGCAGCCTGTGGAAGTGGATCCATGTCAGGAAGCTGATGCTGAGGACCTGACGTCTGCCCGGTGTGTTTGAAGGGTTTTCAGGTGAGCTCTCGCCTGTTTGCTGGTGCGTAGTGGGTGCGCTCACGTGCAGTTACTTAGAAGGTACTTAGAAGAACTTAGCTGAAAGGAAAAATCACTAAAAGAGTTGTTTTTAACAAAACCAGGACATTGTCTCTCCTCGTGCCACTGCCTCTGACGGAGCGTGGGCTGGTTGTGTATCCAAACGGTGTACCTCGCTCATCAAGTTTATTTTGGATTAATTACTTGAACTTGGATGGACTCCCAGCTTCTGTAGGCTTCGGCGAACAGGACCGTGTTGTGGAGGCTGGGTTGTTTGCTCTGTCAGTCTGATTTTGCTGTGATTTCGAACAGTTAAAAGTTGCTTCGGTGCTATCAATAGCCATGATCTTCCACAGCAAGGGATGAAATTGTTTGAAAGGCTGGGAAGATACTGTTGGTTTTTCTACCTTGTAACTTGATTAACACTTTTAATCTTCCTAAAAACGGGTTTCCCAAAGGTATCTGGCCTGCGGTTGGCTTATCAAGATTGCTGAATAATGTATTTAAAAATCAGTGTCTTTAAAGTCGTATGTTTTTTGGAGGGGTGCAGTTACTTTGAGAGGTGAGTTACTTTGAGGTTAATATTTTGGTGGTGAACCCAGCAAAGGCTGGGTTTTTTTTCCCNTCCTTTCTCCTTTCTCCTTTCTCCTTTCTCCTTTCTCCTTTCTCCTCCTTCTCTTCTTTCTCTCTCTTCTCTTTTCTCTTCTCGGTTTCTTACTTCAATGATAGCAAAGGAGATGTATATTTTTTTAAAATCTTTACGTCAGAGGTAGTGAATCTTGGTTTAGATAGAGGAGACCAGAATGTGTTTTGAAAAGGCACAGAAAAAAGAATGGGAAGTTTGGTTTCTAGTTCAGTGATTGCTCTTTCATTTAAGGCATTGAAACATACTTGTTGACCTTAATTAAGGCATCTGATTTTTTTTCTTCTTCCCCCCCTGGCTCCCATGAGGGAGAACAGTTTGATATATCACCAAAGGTGACTGTTTTCATTTAAAGCTCCAGATCTCAGATTACATTACCCCCCCAAAAAAAAAAAGTAGTAATTTGACTAAGGTTTTTCTGATGTCTTTGCTGGAGATATACATATTTTTTGTTGTTTTCTGAATGCTTTTTAGTAGATTTTGGACAGTAAGTCATAAATAACTCAAGTTTCCTGAATTTCAGTGAGGTAAGTCCATCAAATCCCTAGATGTGTTATGAGAGTCTTAATGGCTGATCCTCTTCTAAACACCTGCACCTGATAGAGGTTTGTACTCTTGTTATTTGCATCTCTGAGGTCATAGGTAAATATTATCTCTGCTTAATTTGTTTATTTTTACTTGCCTAGTCCAATTTGCTCTGAGGACAGGTTGCTTTCAGTGCAGTTCTGTGTCAATCCACCAGATGACACTTGATGCTTAGAGATGAAAAAGATGAGTGGTCTTGTATCAGAAATGATGTATTCCTTTGTTAATTTAGAAAAAGAGTGAAATTCAGAACATTTTATTTCCAAGTGTTTGGGTTTTTTTGTTGTTTTTTTTTTTTCCCCCCACCGTTTTCATATGGTACTTGTAAAATTTTAGGGGTCTGTATCAGAAAGGCTTATATGCTCTACTTGGGCTTTTCCTAAAAGAAAAAAAATGTTGAAGGGAGACTTTTTTTTTATATAGGCTTTGAACAAAACTGTGCAGTAGATTAAAACCACGATCATCATCACCTTTTGATGGACTGTTACTAGAAATGACGCTGCCGTGGAATGTGAGGTTAGCGAAAGGAGCACAGGCCCTGGAAGGCCGTTCTCACCCTGCTCGTTCCCACCATTTCTGTGGTGGAGCCCTGGTCCCTTGGCAGGCTTTACCACAATGTTGACAGAAATTACAAATATGTAAATAGTTCAGACCCAGCTTTGGCAATGCGGAACGTTCTTGAACACGTACCTATCCGTGCAGACCAAGGCGTGATGTGAAACCATGTGTTTGTACCAGCGCAGAGCTGAACAGCAACGCTGTGGTAAGCCATAGGGCTAAATTCTGGTGTTAGTTTGGTTTTGTGTGTGTAGAAAACAGTGGATATATGAGCCAGTAAACGTTGTTGTAGCAATATTTTTGAAGTCAGTAAAATAATATGTTGTAAAGGGCTCTGGGTGATGTGTTTTTGTCGACCTGGACCCACAGGTGACAGAAGGAGTGGGGCTCAGGCCCTTTGCCGCCCAAACTGGAGGCGGCTGTGTCTGCAGCCTCGGCCACACTGTGTTCATCTCAGCAATGCTTTTGTGGCAGTTTCTCACTGCTGTTCATCCTAAGAAACAATTCGTAATTAGAGAGAGGGAAGTGCGAGATGGGTCACGTTTAGCCGTTCCCGTTCGAATTGTGTGGTATTTAGGAGGTTTATAGATGTGTAAAAAGGGTCAGTGGCCGGTTTGTGAAGTAAAATGCATAATTTTATATGGAGTAACCCACCTCGCGCCAGATAACCTATTTTGTTGCAGCTTTTGCTTTCTTCGTGTCTTTTTCTTTACTCTCTGGTGAACGTATGATTAAGGTCCCGTGCCTAAGCAATGTCATCAGTTACACCACGGTTTTGGAAGTAATGTGCCTCACTGGTGTTTTAATTCAAAAGCTTTAAGATTAATCTACCATTTTTTTGATATTATCCTTGAAATAATACAACTTAAGTAGCTAGCACACAAATCCATGGCTGTGCCTTTACTTGTTTTTCTGGGTAAGTTATTTGTATTTTCTTTTTTATGTATTAAGCAGCTGGTTTGCGTTGCTTAGCAGGGTCTGCTCTGGGGCCCTGGATCCCGTGCAGCTCTTGTGCTCTGCGTGGCTGTGACCTGGTCTTAGTGGTTCAAGTGACTTTCCCCGAGACACTCGACGTTCTTGTTTCTCTTCTCCCGATGCCATTCATGATGAGTAAAGGAACCATAGTGTGCACAGATGTTTAACAGAAGCATTTTCGATCTGACGTGTCAGGATATGTTCCCAGGATTTGGGAATTGTGCTGGATTGACTGAAGTGAGAATTGGACATTTCTTGATGGATTTTTTTGTTTGTTTGGTTGGTTGGGGTTTTTTCCTGGTTGGAAAATACCAAATCATGGCAAGTGATGTAAATCCTCCTGAACTCTTTGCACTTAAACATACTCAGCATCCGAGGTGCGGGTGTGGGGTGGTGGCAGCCCCCGTGCAGGGGGGTTGCAGGATCTCCTCATAGTCCCGAACACTCCGTGCTGTGGTTTTGCTCTTTGAAATTACCTTTTCTGATGAGTAATATAGAATCTTGGAAAACTTGGGGTTCTACAGGGAAATTCTGACATCTCAAATTCAATGCCAGTATTTTTGTTTGGTTTATGTTTTAGTAAAAGTGAATTAAAAAACCCACCTCACCTCATCTATTCTACCTTGTCTATTTTGATGCAATATAACCTATTACTCTCTCTGGACAAATAGTAAAGGGCAAAAAAATCTGCAGAGCAGGAGAAGTGAAGGGGAATGATAGTTCCTGCTGAAGAATCATCTGCCTAGCAGATGTTAAAAGTAAGTCTTGCAACTATTCTGCTTTTAGATGTGTGTGTGTGTAGTTCATGGATTTATGCACATTCTTGCTATGATGACTGAGTTCCCCTGATAAAATCCATGATCAGTTAGTGGAATTGCAGTATCTATGTTGGCAGGTCCACCTGTGTTTGAGATCTGTCCTAACATTAATCTTAGGAAAATTGGGGATGGGTCGTTTTCATTAGTGGACCTTTGCTCAGGAATTTAGTTCAGTCTGCACAGCTGGAAGGATTGGGTTGCTCGTCTGTTCGTGACTGCTCATTGTAAGGAGCTTCACGTTTATGCTCTGTGGCCCACCCTGTGGGTTTCCACTGCCTATTTTTTCCTTCCTGCCTGCCTGCTACAGTTCTATATTTTTCATATGTCTTTAGCCCAGGAAGAGTTTCAGATGTTGTCCAATTCAGTCAAAGGGAAATGTGGTTAAGAACGGGCCACTTGTGGTCTGTCTGGGTGAGACGCAAGACCTGACTTTTCAGGGTGCTTCCAGTTAGATGAGAGGTGGACAGCCCTAAACAGAGTTTGAGAAGCTCTTAAATGGCAGGAGGAACATTAAAGTTTATGTTTGGAGGGTTAGCAAAATTGAGTCAAATAATCAGTACCCTTTGTAATTTAAATCTGAATTTCCCTTTGTCTTTTTTATCCTGTGCACAGACTTAAAACACAGCCTCATCTCTCTTCCTCTTGTGCTTCTTGCACCCCTCATACCTGGGCAGTATATTAAAATAGAGGAATTCCGTGTCTGATCACAGGAAAGGTGGGCTGGTATGAAATAGTTTACAGGCCATGGTATGAATTTGTCATGTTCCCTGCTGCCCTCCCACTTCCCTTTCCATCTGTTAGCTAAAGTCCTTTGTTTTTAACTATCATCACTCCTTTTTCCTCTTGTAATGCTTATGGTCAACTCTTTTGTTACACTTCAGTTTTGTCTCAAAACCCCATGAAAGAATTATACCCAAAACATAAACCAATAATTCTCAGATAAGCCAAACTTTTAAACTGTGTGTTCAAAGGAGGTTTGAAATGAGGCAATAGGAGTTTATGCATCCCTAATTAGAAGCAAAGCTAAGCGAGCATTACGAAGTTATTGATGATAAATCTCAGCCCTGATTAAACATCTGTTGAAGCTCAGCTTAGTGAATTACAGCAAATTGTTGCTGCCCGAGATGCAGTTACTGGTGTTTGCAGGGCTCTGGAGGAGCCGCATCACAATGTGTTTGTGGGACCAGTAACAGCAATTTGGGGGCTCTGTCTGCTGAGCCAGCCTTGCTGCAAGAGCTAAGGAAGTCCCTTATCCTTCTTAAAATAAAAGCAACAAGTCCAACTTGCGTTTTCGTAACCGGTACAGTAGTTTTCACCTTTTCCATACAGAGATCCTCTTTTTTTTTTTTTTCATATTCCTTTAGCGATATGGAAAGATATTTCCTTGAGAAAATGGGTTTCTTGAGCCAAGAATCCGTTGCCAAATGTTTATCTAAAGCATGTCATTAGTATGGACAAGACAAATGCTAACCAGGCCAAATCCAAACCTCTTGGCAGCAAGCTGGGACAAAGAACACTTCTGAGTCTCTTGTGCCAGGCGTTTAAACCCGTGCAAGAGATTGTGCTTTAACGAACAACATCCAAAATAGAAGCCTTGGGTGCCATAAAATAGGCAAGTTAGTGCAAAACAAGAGGGCCTGGTAACTTCATTGCTTAAGCCAGGGTGTAGTTTCATGGCTATTTGAAGAAGAAGAGAACAGAAGTAAATCCTTCTCCTGCAAATACTGAGCTCGTTCTGGGTCCGAAGCACCTTGGGCCGGGCTGTGGTCTCAGAAGCGCTCCCCGAGCAGCTGTGTAAGGATGCTGCGGAACAGTAGCTGGCAAACATCAAATAATTCAGTCCATTGATTTGTTTCTTTGTCTGGTTCCCTTAAGCAAAAACCTGCTAAATCTCAGCTGGGAGATGATTTAATTTCTGTAATTGATATGTTATTCCATGTCAATAGAAATGATACTTCATGAAGTGCCTTGGGATTTTTTTTCTTTAAAGTCTTTTGTATAATAAGATTATCATTAAGCCTGATTAATTATGATTGAACGCATTCCAGAATCTGAGATGAAAACTCTAGAACCTACAGCCTTGAGTTGATTGTAATTTTACAGATCTTTGTACAGGCACCGACTTTTGATCTATGCAAGACAAATTAATAGGAATGTCCAGAATTTTTATTTTTTTTAAATTCGTATCAATATGGTTTTAACTTTTCCCTTGGTGTAGCAAATGCAGGGATTTGCCATGCCAGGCAAGCACGCTGCTGCTGGCTCCTGGCAGGGAAACTGGGTCGTTTGGACCTCTTAAGCCTGGTAGAGAAATGAGCAATTGAGTGAATTGTAACCTTTCTCTTTACTGCAAAGGATAAAATGAAAGGGAAAATTTTAAAAAGGCCTTTGCTTTGTTTTACGTGAAAGCGTACACATGTACAGATAATTGTAAAAGCTGCAGAATAAAACTCATAATGCAAACGCGATTTTCATAAGTCAGAAGCAGAGTAATAGTCTATGTTAAAATTGCTAATATAATCATGGTCTCTTTGTTCTGTGCAAATTTCCGCAGGGTGATTTTTCTAACACAATTTTTTTGTTTGTTTCTGAATCAATTTGCAAACTGAGTAAGAGAAAGCAGAAGAGCTCTGGGCCCAGCGGGGTGGTTTGTAGGGGGATGCGGTGCAAGTTCTGCCCGCCCCAAGCGGAGGAGCTTGTGCCGAGTGTGAAACCAGCTCCTCTGGCGGGTTCTGGCGCCTTCAGGCTTGAAAAATAACCCTTAATGCAATTCATTTAATTCAGTTGAACCTTTCAGTTTCTTTGGCTAAGACCGCTGCGTTTTGGCACGTGGATGAGAATCTGTCCCCGTTTAGAGCATCCCATGTTTACATATAGGTCCCTATAAAAAATACGTCTTGTGTTCTGTATAACATTACTTTGATGTAAAGCTTTATATAAGCAACTTCAATGGATACCTTTAAAAGCAATTTTTAATAGAGTTGTGGAAGTAAATCCCATGCTGTTCTAGTTGTGGAGGACAAGACCTTTCAAAGGTTAAACCTTGTCGTGGCAGCTGTGAGTGACCCTGCTCCAGCGTAGCGTGGAGAGGAAGCCTGTGCTTTGAAAGGCTTGAAGTTTTGCTTGGAAGCACTAATTTAAATCTTTTAAGGGAATGATTTCTTTGCAAATACACTTACTGCTCAGTGCAAGTGAATCTGTATGGTAGAATACTGTGTTCTTTTTACTACTTCTTGCATGAAATGCTATTGTGGTACTAACTCCTTTGCATGGTGCGTGCTCCTTTTTTTTTTTCCTGCAGAATTGCATATTCTGTTTGCATTGGACTGTGACTAATGTACGGATTTGCTTTCTGTAGCGCCAGTGATGTTCTGCCAGTGTTTTAGCAGGGGATTCCCACAAGAATTTCCCTGCTTCTTCTGTGTGCCACTGCAGAGTTGTGTGCATTAAGAATACATGTACTTTATTTATTTACTTTGGAGAGTGGGAAAACAAAGGCTCCCGTTTACTTTTTTTAGTCTGAAACAGTACTAGCAGCTCAATAAGTGGTGCTGGGTGGGAGGCAGCCCTGTCCTGAGCTGGGCAGGACGACCCTGGCCAGGAGACCCTGCTCCAGTGCTGTTCCTGCTGGGAAACCTTGGCAACACTTTTTTCCCCTCGTCTTTCATTTCCAAGCATTCTTTGTTTGGACTGTGAACAAAGACTGTTTTTAGTAAGTATTTGTACAGTGCCTATCTCACTGGGCTCTGCTTCCCTTTGGGATTGTTAGGTGCTTTTGTAGTAATAATAAAATTAAAACTAGACGCTGGTCGAAGAATCCCAGAATGTCAGGAACTGGAAGGGACCTCAAAAGCTCACCCAGTGCAATCCCCCGGAGCAGGAACACCCAGCTGAGGTCACACAGAAGGTGTCCAGGCGGGTTCGAATGGCTGCACAGAAGGAGACTCCACAACCTTCCTGGGCAGCCTGGGCCAGGCTCTGCCACCCTCACCATGAACAAGTTTCTTCTCATCTTTCAGTGGAACCTCCTGTGTTCCAGTTTGCACCCATTGCCCCTTGTCCTGTCACTGGTTGTCACCCAGAAGAGCCTGGCTCCATCCTCCTGACACTGCCCCTTTCCATATTGATCCCCATGAATGAGGTCACCCCTCAGTCTTAGCAGGGGTTGGAACTGAGGGCCCTGCAATCCAACCAGTCTGGGATTATCGAGGGGTGTATATATATACATACATACATACATATACACACACACACACATATATACGCATGCATATATATATGTATATATACACACATCTGTAATATATGCACACATGTGTATATATATAATTAATAACTATATGTATAAAAATTTACGGAGAGTTGGCCTGGCTCTTGGTGCTGCTAAAGCTGTGCAGTGTTATGCACCATTCACAGTACACAGCTGTGCTCTCCCTTGTACAAAGGCTATCTTTGTTTTTCATGTGAAGTCATGGTCTATTTAAAACTGTTTTAATAATGAATTTTGCTGGAAACTGGAGGAAATGAGTCCGTGGGTTTTTGTCCTGATAAAAAACAACTTGGAAATTGCAAAGTCAACTGTGAATAAATATGCATGTCGTGTTTTATGGTTTCTGCTTTCCAGTTTTGTTCCTCTTTCGTAAATGTTTTGGACGAAGTTACAAAGCTCACATCGGTGACTTCATACAAGTAAGTTCTACTTACTTTCAAAGCATCTGCTGACCATGGAAATAAAATGAGAATAGAAACAAGGCACTTCACACCTTTCCTATTTGTTTCTCTTAGATTCAGGTAATGAAATGGATGTATCGAAGGTCTCTTGTATAAAAACCATTCATTTAGACTTATTGCTGAATATTTTTTTTTCATTTTAGGTAAAAAATTGGCAAACTTTAGTGGCTGAAGTTATTTGGGTGTTTAACCTTTTGACACCAGTTACACTCTACAGGTGATTTAAACTTCTCTCTTTCCTTTAGGATCTAGAGGGGGCATGTCTGAAATAAGTTGCAGAAATCCATGTGAACAGGGCAAAATTTTCTGGTTAGTTTGTTTAAGCCTAAAAATGCAAAGATGCTGAGTTCTCAAAGGAATGCATTTGGCAGGACAGGTGACTGACAGCAAAGCTAGTTCCATTTTCTCAAAATTTATTTGTTTCTCAAAAATTTACCTTGCAACTGGACAGTGATAAAACCCCATTGCTGGCTTAATGTCACCAGGGAAGCTCCAGGTGGGTTGGAACAATCGTGCTTTAAAGTTGCAACGCCTTTGTAGTAATTGCAGATTTGGGGGAAAAAAATAATTGATAACGACTATTTCATAAAACTTCTCTAACTGGCATCTTAAACCAGCCTTAGTTTTTAAGGTAGTGTCTGTAAGCCTTATTAGTGCATCTGAAGAATTTTTCTGGTGTTGTATGAGAAGGAAATGCTGGCCGTTAGCAGAGATGGGGTTTAAAATGGTGAAAACTTTGCTTTCTGGTGACTTGGACTAGGTTAGAATATGTGGAAAACCTGTGTGGCTCACAAAAAGCATCTGGAGTTGTCTGTCGCCCACACACTCAGCTCTGTGCAGGAGAAAAACGTCAAAATATGTATTTGCAAACCACAAACCATCCCCGTATACAACAGGCACCTCTATAAATCTCCATTTTCATGCGCTGCTGTACCATTTCGCTTCTAGTTGTTTCACTTGGGAAGCTGTAATGTATTCACATGGCGCTCTTGTGTAGCTCTCAGACAAATTAATAATTGTAAATATTTTGTTGGCTATTTAAAAGTTACAACTCTATTCCAAAACCCACCTCTTTCGTACAGTGTTACCATATGGCTTGAGTGATTGAGTGCATCTTGTGGGGGTTTTGCTGGTTTTTGCTGCCTGTGACTACGCTTACTATTAATACACAGCAAGTCAAGTGTGTGCATTATATATATAGTGTTGCAGTAAGGCAGGCTGACAGTGTTTTCCTTTGTTTCTTTTGCAGGTGAGTGTAGTTGTCAGGGTATTAAATAAAGGGTGAACAAATAACAGGTATCTCCTTGTTCCCTTTTATTCGCGTGATTTGAGGTGTTAGTTTATTCTTAACAATGGCCTCTTTTTTTTTTAAATTATATATGTATTTTCTTCTTCTAGCAGAAGGTTATCAATAATAAAACCTACCAGCAACCAAGAGATGAATTCTTCATTTCTTTGAGTCTGAACAATTCTAATAAAAGGCTTCAAGAAGATTAGAGGAGGATCACATAGTAGTAAATAGCCGTTCACTTGTCATTTTTGTTCTATTTATTCTTTCTCAAGAAAATATTAAAGTATTTCTTTTTCCTCAGCTTTGCACATCTGGTATCTCGCCTTGTTACTAGAGACATGGTATGATCCGTGTGTTCCCTTCTTCGAGAACACTGGTATTAGCCACTTAATCACAGCAGTGGAGGCTGGTAAGAGTCTGTTGCTATTTAGCTGTTAGAAAGTCTAAAACAGTAATGCTTTTTTATTTGTTTAGGGAGTCTTTGAGGAAACCTCCCGGCTATCCCGTCCAGACATGCCTGTGATTTTTATATACGTATAAAAATATGTATAATATTTGACTTTTGCTAATCAACATATGCTCTTCTTGCAATTTCTTGACCTTCTGCTGTGCCTCGGTTGTTACTTCGTCTCTCCCTGGTAGGTTACCTTTGAAAGAAAATAATAATATGTCTGAGCTGCTCCCATGTGAATTCCCCTGGTCTCACCCTTTCCCTGGTAGTTGACAGTGTGGCTTTTTAATCTGGTTTCCTGAGGAAGCGAGGCTTGTGCGATTGTGCTGTCTGTCCCTCGTTGCTCCTGAGACAGCAGGCTCGCTTCGGAGCAGCTTGGGAAAAGGGGTAAAGAGGGGCTGTGTTGGTTTTTTTTCTGAAATTCGTTAGCCAAATGGACCGGTCCCTAGAGAGGAGGAGACAAGTGGGAAAACCATCAGGTTGGCAGCTGCCAGCTGGGCAATGGGCACAGGAGTTGCTGCAGACGAGCCCCATCCCGCGCTGCCCGGTGGGCTGGGGACACGAGGGGCACAGGGACGGCTGGTGGCCACGGGAGGGGCGGCCGGGCCCCCCGGGCCAGCCGAGCCCTGCAGAGCTGCTCTGGGCCGCAGCAGTAGCTGGGCTGCTCTGGTTTCTGCCTTTGGGATTTTTAAGCCTTTTTAGCCATTGCTTGCTAGTAGCAGTTGGTGTTTTATGGTGTTTTGCCGTGTTTGTGTTGGCAGATTTAGTTCTGCTCTTCCTTGAGTTTGCGTAGGAATTGGGATTTTGCTTTGAGTGGAATTTGCTATTAGTGGTTATAAAGACGTGACGGTGGGGCAGCTGTAGGAGCACAGCAAAGCACAGGAATCCCACTCTGTGTGATCCGGGTGCCTTTGAATCGGCGAATAATTTTTATTGTGATGTCACAAAATCACTAAGATTTGCGTTTTGTTTGTATTAGGCTTTTTGATTTGTGGTCTGGTAAAGAAATGTTGAAATGCTGTTTAGCTGGGGAGGAAAACAGGTAGAAATCTGTGGCTGAGGGTGTTTGCTCTCTGCAGGAAGATGGACTGCCTGCCCCTGGCGTTTCTCCACTGCTGTACCAGCAATATGGCTTCTAGGGATGCTGTACGTAGAAATGTAATATTACTTCTTCCTGCTGTGAGATGTTGCTGGGGAAAATGTTTTTTCATACTTCTTTTTTTCCTTTCTCAAGTGATGTTCTTGCACAAGCTGTGTATTGTCAACTCAGACTAAGGTGGAAGTGGCTGCAGTGAGAGAGTCAGAAAGGGACCCACTTTAAGGTATTTCTCCCGCCAGTTCTCCCCCAGTCCCATGTAGGTGGGAGATCAGCCGTCCCTTTAGGGGCACCAGCACCCCAGTGGTGTCTCCTTTTCCCCCCATGTGGGGCTGGAGGATGAGAGGGAGCCCCAGGGAGGCGGCAGCTGCTGTGGGGCTGGCTGGAGCAACCACCACCACCAGGGCTGTCTGCAGAGAGGCCTCCAGCCGTGTGCCCAGCTGGCTTTTGTACCTGTCCTCATGGTGTCTTCACCTCAGCTTTACTCCGGGTCTGTCCTTTTGTATGGGCCACAAGTCAGTGCCCTCCTCTCTTGTTGGCGTAACTTTTTAAACAAGCCCACTGGAAATGATAAGTAAACACATGATGGAATTTGGAGTGGATCGCCTTTAGCTATCACGCTTACAAACCCAAAATGGTGTGTTGGGTAGCGTGGGCTTCTCAGCGTCCCCTAAGGAGATGCTGAGGCTGATGTGGAGCTCTCTGTTTAATAATTATTATTACTAAAAAAACCTTTAGCAATTCCTGTGTGTTCAGACGGTGCGTGAGGACTTTTTTCACATGCAAAATCTAAATACATTAGTAATAGTTAATGGTGAGCTGATGTCTGTGGAAGTGGCTGTTGCTTTGTGGCAGATACTGGGCTGTGAGTATTGCGCCTCAGTCAGAAGCGTTGCGTTACTGTCACTGTACCCAGCAGCTCTCGGATGGACACGCATTAAATTTGTATCAAATTTGATCAGTTTGATGAAGTTGTACTGGTCATCCTTGCCGGGATTTTGGTGCCAGGCTTCAGTCTACCGTGGATTATTTTGGCTGACTTTTAATGGGAGCTCTGCCAAGACCCGCGGGGGGGGCGCAGCGCTGGCCTGGGTCGGGGTCTCGCCGGGGAGCAGCGGTCGCCGTGCCAGCCCTGCTTTTGCTGTTCTCAGTTCTGCAAATGACAGCAAAATCACTGAGGCGATCTGGTTTGTACCATGTGTGGTGGTTGTCTGTAACTGAAATGCTACCCTGTGTTTTAATGATAAGCTGATGCTCCTTATTGAGCCTTCCTGAAACCAGTCATCCTTGCTACAGCCCCAGCTCTGCAACAGGTTCATCCTTCTCAACAGATTTTTAGTTGCAACTGAGCGCCAATTCCGATCTGTGCCGATTCCAATACGTAAATAAAGTTCCAGTTTTCCGTCTCCTCGTTTGGCGGCTCTTACACCACACTCGTTTCAAACAGCATCCCCCTTGTGTCTCAGAGAAGTTTCGTGCTTTACGACTACGTGACATTTGGTGAAGAAGAAAGTGCGTGCAGGTATAATTAGAGCAGTAGTAGAGCCCGTTCTCCCCGCTGGTGTCCGTCCCTCCGCCTGGCTCTACAGCATCTCCACCGAGCAGCAGTTGCCATCAGCGCAGCCCCCTCCCCTTCCCACATTTATTGCCATGGTAACCCGGGGAAGGCATTCTGCAGCCTCAAAACTACTTTTGCTCTTTCATCATGCAAGCTGGCATTGTCAAGGGCTGAGTGTATCCCTACAGCTTTGAAAGAATAAATTAAAAAAAAAAGGCTGAATTTGGATGGGCAGCTGCTATTTGGGAGGCCTTACAGCAGGAAAGAGCAAGCAACCTTCAAGTGACCTAGTGTCCGTACGTTGCTTAGTAAGGAAAAAACCAATCTTGCTTCATTAATTGATTAACTTGGAGGGTGGGGGTTATCGGCATGATCCTCTGTGCAGGGCTGGGAGGTGGGAAGGGGCAGATGGCGGGCGGGCTGTGCGGGAGAGCGTGTGTGCTGGGACCTGCTGCAAATCCGGCTTTCTCATGGAGTCTTTAATGGCTTTTCAGGTATCGTTTCGAAAATGGTGTCTTAACAGATGCCTGCTCTTTCACGGTGTTATGCATTTGCCTTTTATTGGTGTAGAAGTGGGGATGTTTAGCGGCATCTGGCAATGCGTGCTCTGTGTGAGCGGTTTAGAAGCTGGTAGTAAAGCGTTCGCTGTGTTTCGTGCCGTAATGAGCTGGATTGATTTTATGATCTCTACTATGCGTGCTTTCTAAAATCTGTATTTATGCAGCATTTACGTGTAGATATTGAGAGGATTTTATTATATTTGAGCAGGCTAAGGCTATTTGATTGCTATGTGTGATAAGAGCAGCATGTAGAACTGGTAGTACTTAGTAAAAGAAAAGCAGTTTCTTGCAAACAGTATCTGCAGACAGAGAAGAATGAAATGATGTTGTAAGTAATTATTTTTTAAGTATTCTGAAAGCAGAAACCTGTCTGATACAAGTGTGGTCAGAAATGTTTCAGACAGTATACTCACCTTGTATGATAAACGGGTTGGATAGATTGTTAAATTTTCTGCTGTGTCTGTTTCCATGTTGTCTGAGTAGATGAATCACAGTGCAGTAATAGAATTGATTAAAATATTTCAGAGGTGCTGCCTGATCAAAGGACTAATGTTTGATTGGCTTCTGACAAGCTGGCAAGATTTTTGTTTTTCATTTCTTGCATTATTTGGTTGGGGAGGGGTAAAAATGTAGCTTTCTTCTAAATGTGTCTGAAGTACATAATGGCTGTCAAGTCACCATGACAACGTGGGGACCTGGATCACATTTTCCCTCCACCCCTTTTCTGTTTTGTTGTTTTATGAATATTTGTTATTTATGCATTCTCTGAGATGTTTGAGGGAGTGTCTTTCAGCTCCTGTTGGTACAGGCCTTTTAATGATATCCAGATCTTAAAGTAAATTACGTTTGCGGGGCTTTCTTTGATTAAGCACAGTCCAATGTATATAATTTGCCGTACAACTAAGGACATGAGCACCTGTGGCAGGAGTTACGGGTTTTCCTTTCCCATGATTCTGGCATTGCAGTCCTGACAACTTCTGCTGAGCTCTCGCCTGTTTGGGGCGTCCTGTGTTCTGGTGGCATTGCCGTGTGGGGTGTGGAGCCTGGGGACTTCTCAGAGTTGGGTACCAGCTGAGGTGGAAGAGCGTCTTTGTTCATGCATGGCTGGAGTGTGAGGAGGACAAGAAACAAGTCTGATTGTGGCCAAGAAACAAGCAGTTCTACCACCCCTCTTTGCTGAGGGCTGCCGAATGCACCGCCCAGCGGGGAAGAGGCTGGAGGGTTTTCAAGACGTGGTGCCGGCCGTTCCTTCCCTCACGCTGGCGCTCGCTGAAGATGCACTGCGGGTGCAGGGAGATGTGTGTTCAGTTCCCCTCTGGCTCTGGGGCACTAAGATTTCTCCACTTGCAGGCTTGTGCAGCCTGTGAAGCTCAGACCGCCGTACAGAATCACAGAATCACAGAATGTTAGGGATTGGAAGGGACCTCAAAAGATCATCTAGTCCAATCCCCCTGCCGAAGCAGGACACCTAGATGAGGTTACACAGGAAGGCATCCAGACGGGTTTTGAATGTCTCCAGAGAAGGAGACTCCACGACCTCNCAGCGGGGAAGAGGCTGGAGGGTATTCAAGACGTGGTGCCGGCCGTTCCTTCCCTCACGCTGGCGCTCGCTGAAGATGCACTGCGGGTGCAGGGAGATGTGTGTTCAGTTCCCCTCTGGCTCTGAGGCACTAAGATTTCCCCACTTGCAGACTTGTGCGGCCTGTGAGGCTCAGGCCGCCGTACAGGCCGCTGCGAGCTCCTGTGGAGCGCAGGAGGGCCGAGAGGCGTGCGAGCGGGGCTTTGCTGGGGATGGTGTGGGCGCGTTTGGAGCTGGTTTGCACTCCCACAGCCACCTGCGTGGAGTTGGACGGGCGCTTACTTTGTGCTCGGTGTTTTGGGGCGACACGGCTCGGGGAACCTTGTAGGTGAGTGTTAACTTTGGGGAGCAGACACCTTACAGGGAGATCTCTCCCTAGTGCCGCCTTCCGCCTCCTCTCGGCAGGGCCCGTGGGATGGGAGGGAAAGTGTTGCTTTCACACTTGTAATAGCAACATGCATAATTAATAGTGAGTTTATTGGAATAACGAGTGCTAGTAGATGTTCTGTGGAGGTGGCGTTTCAATGTCAGTTAAATACTTTTAAGTTATCATCATACTTCTTGACAGAAAAAAAAACCACTCTAATTTGGGTAAATGGGAGTAAAAATCATTGCAGTTTTCACTTGTACCTATGTAAACCTAGAAAAGTATGGTATCTGTGGTGTCTTCTCAGAACATATGCATTTACTTGCCCCTGTGGCAGAGTGGTGAGCGTGTTTCAGTATTGAGGCAACTGAAAAGCAAATACAACATGCCAGTGACTTTTGGCTTTATCTTACTACCTTGACATGAGAAAGTGGAGAACCAGGTGTTTTCCTCTGCTCCTACCAACCTGATGTTTTTCTTGCTGCCACATGAATAATATAATGACTTTCTTAATTTGGAAAAATGCTGTGTTCCGGCTAATGCTGGGGTTGAAGCTCCAAGTAATTTTTAACAGAGTTACGTAGAGCTGGGTAGGATTGTGTCCTTTGAAGAACCGCATGTCTACGTGACACAGCCTATTTCCCCTTCTCCTTGGTGTTATCTGATGTTATGATTTCAAATCTAGCAACTGTGCGGAAAACCCAGTCCTTTGGAAATTCATCTCAAGTATCTGAGAAGAGATTTCATTTGAGCCAGAGGCTCCAAACAGTGAGATAAAACAGTGATGCGAACAACAAGTAAGAGCAGGAGTCTGATGGAGTTAGGTTATGCAGACTTTTGTGGTTACAGACCTTGCTTTCAAGATCCTTAGATGCTAGAGGCAAAAACTTGAAAAGGCATGAATTTCGGAGTAGTTAAAAAGCAAAACAAACCTAACCCAAACCAACTGCCATAACAAAACAAAACTTTCTTCTTCCCAAGGTTTGAGCCAAGCTTGGTGCTGTAAGGAGATCCAAACAGAAAGAAATCCCTGTAGATATATGAAGATTGTATAGGGAAAGGACAGATGAGCAATGGAGGTGGCATTACAGCATTTTTGGTACTTAAGTGCCCTGGAGATTTAACTTTTGCTTTTTACTCCATCTGATGGTAGCAGTAGTGCTTTAAGAGCTCACTGACGGTCACTTGAGACCACGGCTATTTATTTTTTCCCTAGGATCATACTCATTTGCAGTAGTTTTTTAGGAAGAGCCTGGTTTTGTTCTGTGCCAGGGACTGGCGCTAGGTTGCCATGTAATCCTTCTCAGTGTTTCCCAGTACACGGGGCGTGTTGGCGTATGGGCCACGATGAAGAACTGCATCCAGGGTCCAAAAATTCTTTCCAACTTATAGGGTCCCTCCTTCTGACCCCTCCAAAAAAGTGAAAAATTCAACAAAGTGGATAAAATTCACAATTCATTGTTAAAATTGACTCCTGTTTTTATAGAGCTATTGTTCTTTGCTGCCCCAACACCCCCCAAAAAAGTTTCTGCATTTGCAGGTTCCACGAGGAAACCAAAACTGAGCATTTTCACTTAAGCATGGGATCAGTTGAAGTTTTGTTTCCCCTATAAATGCAGACATGGCATTAAAAAATCCTTTCCACAAAAATGATAGGCGTCTGGATAAAACACTTCACTGAAAAAGCTAAAGGTCTAAACCTCTTTGGTTATCAAAGACAGTGGGTTTTAACTTGGGTTAAATTTATTGAATACCATGCTCTGAGAAGGTGGGAAGATGAAACTCTGGTTATTTTGCTTGTAAAGGTGACTTTATTTTTAAGAAGAACAAGTACCAATTTTTGCATGCTTCTTTCAATACTACCAATTCCCAGTGAAAGTATTTTGTTGAAGAACAGGAGGTTTCTGTATTTTTTACCGTTAGAAAATATCACTGAGACCTGGTGCTTCTGCTTCCTGGCCAGTCGAGCTGCTGCAAAGCCTCTCGTTCCTGGGGTTCTGCCGATGTGGGGCCTGTCCGGGGCTGTTGGTGCTTGTACCGTGCGGAGGTGTCTCAACCCGACAAAAGCTTTCTGACCAAGAAGAACACAGTGGCTGTGGCTGAGGGAGCAGGGCAGGAGGGCTCCTTCAGCTGGGGAAGGTTAGGTGTAGTGTCAAACTGCACCATTAGTCCCACCATCTGTATCTTGCACCTGTGTTAAATTCTGTCCTTTAGCACAGGGTTTGCCATTTCTTTCTGCTGTCGAGTGTTTGGTCTGGTTTGTTAAAATGTCGTTTTTTGGAAAGGCCGCCATGAGAAGCAGAATTAACGGCAATTGCTGTTGACTTGATATCCTGGCATGGAAATAGATGGGACACACGGGGGTTAACAGAGCTGGTCCTGCGAGGGGCTTCCCTTTCCTTTCCCCTTTTCCCCTTTTCCCCTTTTCCCCTTTTCCCCTTTTCCCCTTTTCCCCTTTTCCCCTTTGCCCCTTTGCCCCTTTGCCCCTTTGCCCCTTTTCCCCTTTTCCCTTCCCTGGAGCTGCCCCCTGCTCTGTGTCCCCCTCAACAGCCGAGGTGGAAATACAAGGGGCCCTTAAAGAGTTAAATGCACAGAAGTACTAATCAGTGAATATTTAGGTCATGGAGGACTGAGACTGGAGAAAAACTGCACATTACTGACAGCTGGTGATTTTTAAGTGGTAATAGGGAGACTGGAGAGTATCTTCTCTCTAGTATTAACCCTAAACTTTGAGCTTCTAATGGTACTTTCTGTTGTGTTTGCATTCTTAGTTGCATTCCTGTTGCATTGCAAGAGGTGAGGTGTGCAATGAGTCCCTAAATGAGCTTTCTAGAACTGTTACTTGTGTCTTTCATCATGTCTTACACTCCTAGTCAGAGCTGGCTTCCTAATAATAGTAGATGTTTTGAAGATTAAATACAGGTAATTTGTTGGCTTTTCTGAGGCAGTGCTTACAAAATTCAATGTCTTTCTGGCTTTCTGCAGGGCTCTGCCCCATAAACCATTTCTCAAGCGTATGGGTAGTCCTGGCTTTGAAAACTGTGGGTGAGTGTTTGCATGGTACGTGTTGTAATTGTAGTCCTGTGAGCAGCCCCCTGAAATCCACGGGATTACTCACGCACCTTTAATTTCACATCCTCACTAAGGTCTGCAAGAGCCAGGTCTGGTCCCTTGTGTCTTTCGGGCCGTGCTTGTGCAGCTGTAGGAACCGGTTCTGCTCAGGGAAACGTTGGGCCAGGCGCAGTCCTGCTGGTACGGCTGGGAAAGAGGTTGGGTTAGCACAGAATGTGTGATAGCGTTGTGAGAAGGGCTGGGCGGCCGTGGGTTGGAGAAGAATCCGCCGAATGAAGCTTACTGAAATGCTACATTAATAGGACTTTTATGGTTAGTGTCCGTATTTCCATGGGAGAAGCTGGGTGGGAATGAGTATGGGATGCTGAAACACTTGCTGCTCTAGCAAAAAAGTGACCATGTTTCTAAAAGGGCAAGAATCAGTTTTGGAAATAGGTTTATTTTGTGCCTTTGGTCGTGGTGCTAGAATTTGTACATTGTCATTCAGTGAAAATGACTCTTGTTTTTCTCTTTTGTTTTGTTTTCTTATCCCTGGGCTTGGTGTTTCTGGTTAGTTTCTTGCCTTTATCAGGAGAAGATTACCTGTATTTTGGAATGAATTGGGATTTTTGCTTTCCACTTGAGAATTGCTCCAACTACACTATTATCATCAAAGTTCATAGGAAATGGAAAGCAACTTTAGTAGAGATATAAACCCTGAGTACCCCCTGCACCCACAATTAGAGATGTTACCTTAAAATGTCAAGGAAAGATGGGCAAACATTCCCGTTAATATGGTATTTTCTCCTGGTTTCTTTTATTTCAAGGGAAGTGGAATTGCACACTTTTTTAAACTTCAAGGTAAAAATAGATAGCATATACTTTGGTGTATACAATGGAAATTCCATGACTTCCTGCTTTCATAATAATTTTGTTTGGCAGTGATTTTTAGCCTGGGTAGATCAGGGCAGGGACATTGCTGGTTAGATTAAATGGTGGCGTCTTTGCAATTGAGGGAGACAAGGGCTCACAACATTCAAATGTAGCTGTATCTAGTGCTCTGAAAGAAAGCGAGCCTTGAGAGAATATCTGTAACCTTCTTTGGAAAGGTTGGTCTGTCTTTTACAAAAGAAGAAGTCATTTCTACCATATGCATTTTCTGAGCAGCCGTCTCTTGTGCCTATTCTGAGCAGGATATTCTGATGGCAACGTTTCCTTTTTTTTTCTATTATTATTTTTTAAAATAGTAGAAATAGAATCTGACAGTCTGGCCTGAAGTATTCAATTGCCAGCTAAATTTCTGACCAATTTGTCCTCATTTATTCCCGCACGTGTCCCATGTTGTGCCCAAAGTACAGCAGGTTGGATGGATGTTTGGTTTTATGCTGAGGTAGGGTGAGAAAAGACTAAGAGAATATTGCAAAGCAGGGAAAATCCTGGGTGTTTTTCTTTATCCTCAAGTGCTTGGAAACCCGATGAAGAGCTCTTGCAAATAGTATATGAATCTGTTTATTAATTAATTGTGAAATGGGTTTGTTTCTAAGGCGCTTAATTACATCTAGGAGGCCGTGCAAGCTTTCCAGGCTCCGCGTTTGCTGCGGTTTGGAGGGCGAGTGTTGTCTCCATAGTGTTGCTTGTGGTTTAAGGAATTCTTCAGAATAACTGATTGAGAGGCTACGTTGAAGTGGGTAATGCTTCCATCTTTGCGTAATCTGTGTTGAGTTTATGGCTCAAGCCCCACAGTTCCATGGACAAAAGGTGTGAGTTGAGAAGAGGTTACATCTACTGGTGGGAGAGTAATTCCTCTGGGTACGGACGGATCCATTGCCACACGTAAAGCAGCTTCCAAGATATTGTGAATTATAATTAGGGGAAAAAATAGAAGCTTATTCAATATGTGAAATGCAGCGGGTATGATCATCAATTTCTTTAATGTTAGGAAGCTTGACATCAACACAAAGAATATCTTAGACAGGACCTGCAGCAGTTGGAGTGTTGCTGGCTGCAAAAGGCACGATTGTGTTGGCCCAAAACTGGTTCCATGCCAGATCTGCTGAGTTTGTGGGTTTAAATTTTGACAAGGGAATTCAAATCGTTGGAAGAATTCAGCTGTATGTCTTGGAGAGATGAGTTAAAAACACCTTTGCTTACTTGTGATAATAATAATACTGATATGACTGAATGGGCTGACAGCCCTCTAAGGACACCAGATTTCATATGGTTTCATTAAGCTCTGGACAATCCAGTTTTCCACCTAAATACTCACTGTTTCTCAACAGAGCTATGCATATGTAGGCAATTGGGTTTTGCAAATCAGTGTTTGTTTCATGCAATAATAAAATATTGCTTTCTTGTTTATCCTTTGCTGATCATACCACTATTAATACTTTCTTTACTGGTATAGATTACGTTCCTTTCAAGCTTGGTAATTACATTGTCTTCGATGTGCAGTAAAATTCAAGCTGTTGTCCACCTAGTGAGGACTCTGCTGATGAACAGCTGCATGCTCTGGTACTCAAACCTGCTCCAATTCGTCTGTGAAGAACTGGATTTTGAATGTTAATTATCCACACAAATCAGCAATTGGTTTGTAGCATTGTTAAGGACAAAGAGAAGTATAAATAGCTTCTGCAAAATATGGCATTGTGAATGGTACTGATGCTATCTGCTGTAATTTGTCTGTCTACCTCTGAAAGCACTGTGCAGAAAGATGGGCTTAGCTGTTTGAGATAATTACCCACAGTAAATATGAATACTAGCCTGTTTCTTCCCCGATATTCAAATACAAAAGAAAAATTCGGCATGTGCCTCTGTAAAAATAAACAAACCAACCCAAACTAATTAAAACTTGGCCTGGGTCTTGCAGTCCTCCTCAAAAGTGTCACTGGTTCCAGGATTTGTGTTCATGGTTTTGTGCTGTACGGAAAGTGTTGGCAGGGTGGGAAATCGGTGCCCAGAACGGTGCTGGAGTAAACTGCGTGTTGGAGCAAGTTTGGGAGCTGATTGCTGTCAGACCGTGGGGAACAGTTCTGTATGTACATGGATGCACACGCGGTGTTTAAGCTACGGCAACAACAGCAATTAATCCAGGGCACAGATTTATTCCGATTATGAGAAAGCAGGTGGATGCATATATAAAATAAATTTTTGACCTTATAAATGCCATATTGTGCTGCGTCATAGCAAATGAATGCATTGTCTCTTGAGACATGTATTCTAACATAATGACAACTTCGAAAGTTTGTTCATCTAAGAAATGTATGTGAATGATTGTGTGACACATGAAAAATCTTTAAACCAATTTTACCTTTACCCTTTATGGTTTAATAGCCAAAGATTAGGGCCTAAATTATGTAGGAATACCTTTTTTAACGAGGCACCTTGCTACCCACATTGTCTTGCTTAATCTGATCTGCTCCCTTATCCGAATACCTACAAAGTGAAATGGATTTAGAAATAGCTGTGTTGATTCTCTTTTGATTGTGGATAAGTGCTCCTTATGGGAGTTTTGTTTTTGCTTAATGAGAATTCCCTCTTAAGTTCTTAAAAGAAATGCCCATTTTTATTGGAAAACAGAACATCTGAAAAATCTCCAGGAATGATTCCCACCCCTCCCTCCCAATTTTAACCTCTGAGTCAAGTGAGAAAAGAGGATTAAATGTGGCTTCTGCAGTGCAAGATACAGAACCCTGTTGTGCTGTTGGACCTTGGAATTGTTCTCAGGTAGCCTGAGAATTTTAATTGCGCTGAAGCAGTTGAGGGACCGGTACTGGCCTTAGATATACTCCTGTTGAAGTTTAGGAGTTGTGGTCTCCTCTCTTCTTCCTCCTCTTCTTCCTCCTCTTCTTCCTCCTCTTCTTCCTCCTCTTCTTCCTCCTCTTCTTCCTCCTCTTCTCTCTTCATTTTTCTTAAATTAAGGAATGCACTCAACCAAAATCAGAATTGTAACCTTTTAACAATCCAAGAATGCAACCGTTTGCAATCAGATTATGGCAGAACAGTAAGTTGCCATCTATCAGCTCAGATCCTCAGTGGTTAACATGCGAGCTCTTAGCTTGCCCCAGTTTTGAGATAAAACGTGTCAGTTTGAGGTTTCTTGTTCTCTGTGATCACACAGGCGATGATGGCAGGTGTTCTGAGGGGGCAGTAATTTGCTAAGCCACGGGAACCGGGGGTGCCAGGTTAATCCGAGTTACGCTCCTGCTGTGTCCCCCTGTCCCGAGTTGTCATCGGGAATTTCATCTCATTGCCTGCCCACTTCTGGAGTGCTTATTGCCAATATCCATCTTTGGTGCAGTGTCAGGTGGAATATGGATTTGTACCTAGTGAAAATGGAAAGAAAAATGATCTTTACTGCTCAATAGCTGCTACCACACTGGGGTGACTGCATCTTTGTCAAACAGTGCAAGGTACCACCCATAGGCAAATAAAAATACTAATTTCTACAGGCATCTTGCAAGGGAAAATAAAGGCCATCGAGGAAGGTTAAATAGGTGCAGAGGACTTTTTGGTTTTGCTGTTTCTTCCCTGCTCGTGCCCCTCTGATAGTTACAGTTTGACCTTCCTTCTCCTCAATTTGATACCCTGTTGTAACACACGGTGATGAACCATTTGGCATCGTGGCTGTCATTGCGAGGTCTGAGCGTTTCCAGTGCATCACCTGCCTATTCCAGAGAATTCCCAACTTTTTGGTCTCCTTCCTTCTTCAAACAAGGAAAAATTAGACCTGATTGTAAGAGCTCAGAATTATACATCCATTGCAAGACTCATTCAGTATCTGAATTAATATTTTTTTACTGTTTTTCTTCTACAATGAGAGTTCATTTTTCTTAATAGCCTCTAAATTTCTGTAATCACTTTTATTTCTAAATCCCTCCATTCTTTCCAGTCATCCTTTCTCTTTAATAATGCAACATTGCCAGCACACATGCATTGTGTGCATTGAGTGTTCATCAATAAAAGGACAATATGGAATAATGATGCAGAAATTTCATGAAAACCAGTAATTACTGAAACAATGACTACCATCTAGTAAATGCTGTTTTGTGTAATATAATTTTAAAGACAAATGTTCAGATATATCCTGTGCAAGTAACATGGCTTGTAATGATCCTTATTAGCTATGCTTTTCTATTTGAAAATGCTAGTTGCCAGTTACATTTCATGTAATGAAAGACCAAACTCTTTCTTAGTTTATTTCACAATTGAAAACTATTACACGAGCAAGATAATATGTATGCCATTTCCAAGGTGTTAATTTGGATACATATTTTGTGTCACTGATCTGATTTTGAAATTGTTACCTGTTTGTGTTCATCTTGAGCTTCAGATTTCTTCAAAATTTCTTTAAAATTGTTACTGGCAGAGTTGTAATGCATTTTTGAGATGAAATATGTTTTTTCTTTAGAATGAAGATTTAGCAGTCAGTCAGAAGGATTTTATTGTTTGTGATTTATAACTTGTCTCTAATAATCACCTAGGTGCTTACAAAATGCCCTTGTTTTCACATCTCGTAGTTACTAATTTGATGAAAGTGCAATTATAGATAACAGGAGAGATGAAATGGTTGCTACAGATACAATAAATTAACGGGAGTTTTACTGGGAAAACTAATGGTAGTTCCTTTTACTGCAGCTTTTCTTGTGTAGTCCATGTTACAGGCCTTTGAGCTGGGGTTTCTTTGGAGCTTGCCAGGCTGAAATAAATCTAAAGGCTGCTTTATATTATCCTGTGTACCATACTCTCTGCGATCCAGAATACTGGAGCCGGTTCAGTGGTTTTCAGCCTCTTCCAATTTATTTGTCCATGCATTATTTCCACGGAACACCTTTAACCTTTCCAGGTTGTTTTTGTTGCTTTCACTGCAGCCTTGGAGACTGTGGGTCATGGAGTGAAGGAGCATTGATCTAGGCTGAGGAGATGTCAGTGCAAGGGAAATAGCACTTTGCTCTCGGTTCCTCCATCCACAAGGTACCCAATACACTTGTGCATCCCCTCGGAGCTGGGAGCAATGTGGAGTTTGACATGGGGAGCACCCGCGGTGAAGCACCCGTGGGGTAACCCGGCAGGCTCGGGCCTGCTGCGTGGGTCTGGGCTGGAAGCGGCGTGAAAGGCCCGAGATGGTGGGGAGGTTGGTGTTTCCTGCTGGAGAGAGCCCAGCGCAGCCACCAAGATGATGGAGTGGAGCATCTGCCGTGTGAGGAAAGGCTGAGGGAGCTGGGGCTCTGGAGCTTGGGGAAGAGGAGACTGAGGGGTGACCTCATTCATGGGATCAATATGGAAAGGGGCAGTGTCAGGAGGATGGAGCCAGGCTCTTCTGGGTGACAACCAGTGACAGGACAAGGGGCAATGGGTGCAAACTGG